>MU004185.1:1361528-1858578 GCA_010093605.1 Lophium mytilinum | reverse complement strand
CACCCCTATAAAGACTTAAACTATACTCTACCTTATATAAGTACTTATAAAGTATAGAAGAGATAACCTATTATACTTTAAATACTACTATATTAGAGAATTATATATAAATACCTAATTAAAATAGTACTACTATAGACCCCTTAGAGAAGTACTATCTAAGGCCCTATACTAATAATAGCTAATATAGCGGGATAAATATAAACGCTACTTACTTAGGTTTAATAGTTAGAACTCTAGAATAAAACTAAGAATAAGAAGATTCTAGCCCTCTAGGGCCACCTCTAGGCCATTTAAGGGGAGGTTATAACTAGTAAGGTAACTAGTAGCTATAGAGAATATAAGATAAAGAAACCTAAAAAGTTCTTAGGTAATAGAGAAACTCTATAAGCCTTCTTAACGTAGATAAAGCTATACCTACTTAATAATAGTAATAACTTTATATTTAAGTTAGATAAGGTCTGCATAGTAGTAACCTTTCTTAAGAAAGAAGTATTTAACTAGTTTAATCTAGTACTTATAGACTAGCTCTATACTACTAAACTAGTAGAAAGAAAAATAGAGACTAATAATATATTTAGTAACTACTAAAACTTTAAAATAGCGCTCTAAACTACCTTTAGAGATATTAATAAAACCTAAACTATAGAATAATAAATTAAGAACCTAAAATAGTATAGCTTAGCTAGCCGCTATACCTTAAAGTTTATATAGATATTCTTAAAGCTAGTATAGAAAGATAAAGCTCTAGTAGTATAGTACTATAGAGGTCTTAAAGAAGATATTAAAAATAAAATTACTAGAGGTAATAGACTAGTAATAGTCTATAGACTCTAGAAGATAGTAATCTATATTAATAATTAATAATATAAAAGACATATAGAGAAAACTAACTATAAGGGCCTATAACCCTATATACTAGTATATAAGAGAGAAATAATTATATACTACTCTAGGGAACTAATAGAACTAGATTATACTAAATAATATAAGAAACGCAAGTACTAACCGCTATTAGATAAAGAAAAATAGAAATAATATAAAAAGGGCGCGTGCCTATAATATAGAGAGATAGAATACTTTATAAATAAGTACTCTAAAGGTAATAATAACTAAATAGTAGTAGTAATAATAAAGACGCCTAAAGTTAGTTATAAGGCTATATTATAGACTACGTGCTATAATAATAACTGCTTTACCTACTAATCTAATAAGTAGGGATTAGGCTACTATCTATATAAACCTAAGAAAATATATACTATAGCTATAATAACTAATAAAGAGTATATTAATAAGAATAACTGCCTTAATAACTACTATACCGATATAGAGTATAATAAGATAGAGGTTAACTACCTAGAAATAAAAGAATTATATAAGATAATTAGATTACTACTTAAATAAGTAACTAGGGTTAAAATAGAATAGGAGATAGACTCTAATAGTAGCATAAAACTAGAATCCCTAGAGATATAATAGGCTATTAATAAGGTTATATAATAGTACTTCTTACTATAACTAGAATATAGAGAATAAGCTCTACTTAAAATAGTTATAAGTAACTACTATATACCTAGAACTTTTAATCTAGAGTAAGAACCCTCTAGTAAGAAAAAATAAGAGGATTTAGAATAGACTAGTAACGGAGAAATTAGCCTAGTACCTGCTAGAGAACTACTAGAACTATATAGACGCAGCACTAGCATCTAAATCTATAGAAGTATATAACCTATTAGGGAAAAGAGTATATATAGCTAGAAAGACTCTAGGCTAGACTATAACTATTTACTTTATAGATAGATATTCTAGCTATCTTATATAGAGAACTAGTATTAAAAGCACCTATTCTATAAGGAGAGCTATAAGTAGTATCTATACTAAATAAGATTCTATATTATTACCTACCTAGTATTAGTAAGAGAGGCTAAATACTATATTATAGAAAATAAGAATAAAGAAATAGAAATAGTAATATTTATACTAGATCTATAGTACCCTATAGACTATAGAAAAGAATAAAACTAGAGAATTTACTACTAGAACTCTTACCTTATATATTATAAAAAGAAATATATAAACTATTAGCCTTATAAATAGTTAAAAAATAAGCAGGCGCTTATACTAAAGAATAGCTAGAGCAGCTAAATAAAAGGTCCTTAGAGATAACCTATAGAGAGTTATTAGTAACTATTACTACTATAGTAGAAATAGAACTAAAGTAAGTAAAGGGGAAGAAGAACCTAGCAATAAAGCCTAACTTCTTACCTATTTCCAATAACTAATATATAATTATTAGAGTAATAATTAGTAGAAAACCTATAAGGGCACTACTAGATAGTAGCGCTTAGAAAAACTATATATTCTACACCTTTATTAAAGAAAACTAGATTCTATAGTAATTAAAAGATAAACTCTATAGATTATATTTAGTAGATAGAAGCCTAGTAAAGTATAGTAGTAGACGCATAACTATAGAAACTTAACTAGAAGTTATATAGATTAATAAATATAGAGAAACTATTAGTATAGATATTATAAATATAGTAAGATATAATATAATCTTAGAAATACCTTAGCTAAGATAGTATAACCCCTAAGTTAATTAGAAATCTAATAAAATATAATTCTAACTAGAAAGCGGACTAAAAGGCACCCCGCGCTAGAATAAGCCTAAGTAAAAATTAAAGATTAATATAATATCCTTAAGAGGCGTATAGAGGGCCTAAAGAAAAGAATAGATAGTAGGCTAATTTTAGTACTAACCTATAAATCTTAATAACTAGTAGCTAGCTAAAGTAGCTAGAGTACTAGATATGCTAAAAGTATATAAAGAATTTAAAGAAATCTTCTAGAAAAAGGTTTAGAATGCGTTACTAAAGCACTAACCTTAGAATTACTAGATACCCCTAGAACTAGGCGAACAACCTAAGTTTAGACTAATTTATTTATTATCCTAGAATAAGCTAGCAATACTTAAGAAATACCTAGATAAGAACCTAAAGTAAGAATTTATTTAACTATTAGAATTACCTGTAGATTACCTAGTAATATTTATTCTAAAGAAAGATAGTAAAATGCGCCTCTATATAGACTATAGACAGCTTAATAGTATTACTATTAAAAACTATTATCTTTTACCCTTAATCTTAGAACTAAAAAACTATTTATATAAGGTAAAATACTTTATAAAGCTAGACCTCTAAGAGGGCTACTACCTTATAAGAATAAAGAAAGAAGAAGAATAGAAAATAGCCTTTAGAACCTAATATAGACACTTTAAGTATATAGTTATACTATTTAGTCTTATAAACGCGCTAGCTATATTTTAAGTAGTAGTAAATATAGCTCTATAGGGATACCTAGACCGGTTCGTAGTAGTATACCTTAATAATATCCTAATCTACTTAGAGAATAAAGAAGAATATAAAGAGTATATTAAGAAAGTACTAGGGAAACTTAAAGAATATAATCTTGCGGTTAAGTTAGAGAAATATAAGTTCTACGTATAAAGAGTTAGATTCCTAGAATATATTATTAGTCTAGATAGAATTAAGATAGAGAAAGCTAAAGTTATATCTATTATAGAATAGCTAGAACCTAAAAACTTAAAGAAGTTATAGTTCTTTCTAGGTTTAGTAAACTACTATTAATAATTTATTAAGGAATACTTAAAGATTATAGAACTACTTACTAGACTTATATAAAAGGATATAGAGTATTAATAGACCTTAGATACCTAGGTTACATTTAATAAATTAAAAGTATAGTTTACTTTAAGACTAGTATTAGTAATCTTTAATCCTTAGAAACTAATAACTATTAAAAGTAATACATTAGATAAAGCATTAGAAGCTATACTTAACTAGCTAGATAAATAAGAAAAGATGCACCCTATAGTATTCTATTCTAGAAAGCTAAGTCTAGCTAAGCTAAACTATAACGTCTATAATAAGGAACTGCTAGCTATAGTAAAAGCATTTAAATAATAGAAAGTTTATCTTAAAGAAGCCCTATATATAGTATAGGTGTATATAGATTATAAAAACCTAACCTACTTTATAATAACTAAGGAGTTAAACTAATAATAGATTAAATAGTTAGAGAAACTAGAATCTTTTAACTTTAAAATTATATATTAAAAAGGATCTAAAAATGCCTATATAGACGCACTAAGTAGAAGGCTAGATTATATAGTAAAAGACTATAGTTAGGTACTAATAATACTATAAGAAATTAGTCCTAGAACCCTTAAATTTAACTACGTATAGCTAGCGGTAGCATACTAAGCTAAGAACGCGGAATAGAAAAAGAGAATTAAGAAAGCGTAAACTAGTAACCTAGCAAGTTAATAATTATAGAAAACTTAGAATACCTAGAAATAGTTAGAGCTACTACTATTCTAAGAACGGGTACTTATACCTATAACTCTATAAGATAAGCTTATAAGAGACTTTTATAGCGCACTAGCGTATAGATACTAAGAAATTAATAAAACTATTAAATAACTATTAAGAACCTTCTACTTTCCAGGCATGCGCTAAATAGTAGAAAGGATTATTATAGAATATAAGTATATAAAGAATAAGTTAGTATAATATATACTATATAGACTACTAAGGAGTCTACTAATACCTAAAAAGGTATAGAAATCTATAGCGTAGAACTTTATAGTTAAGCTACTATAGTCTATAGAACCTATAATAGGTATAAAGTATAATACTATATTAGTAATTATAGATAGATTAACTAAATATATATACTTTATACCTTATTAGAAATTATTAATAGTAGAAGATCTAGCCTATATATTTCTATAAGTAGTTATTAGTAATTATAGGCTATCTATAGAAGTTATTTTAGACTAAGATAAGCTCTTTATATTAAAATTCTAGTAGATTCTTATTATATAACTAGGGATAAAGTATAAGCTCTCTATAGTATTCTATCTATAGATAGATAGATAGATAGAAAGGCTTAATTAAACTTTAGAATAATACCTATAATACTATATTAATTATAGGCAGAATAATTAGGTATTACTATTACTAATAGCTTAGTTTACTTATAATAGCGCATTTATAGAGATAATAAAGGTATTACCCTTCTATATAAACTATAGTTTTAAGCTAAAGGTATATTAAGAACTATAAATTAGTAGTATAAAGGCCTAGAGGGCATTACTTTCTATTAAAAATATTAAAGAACTATAAAAACAGCTATTAATAGATATTTAATTTCTAGTATAAAGGTTAGTATAGTATTATAATTAATATAGGCGTATTACTTCTACTTTTAAGAGGGGGAATAGAGTATACCTACTCTAAAAAAATATTAAGATAAAATAACTAAGCGGAAAACTTAACTATATTAAGATTAGACTATTTAAAATCTAGAATATTATTAGCCTAGTAAATTATAAGCTTAGGCTACTACCTAAAATAAAGATATACCTAGTGTTTTATATCTTACTATTAGAACTAGCACCCTAGAACGCTAAGCTAGAAAATAATATTAAGGTTAATAATAATAATAAATATAAGGTTAATAAAATCCTAGACTTAAGAATATAAGGTTAGTAAATAGAGTACCTAATTAAGTAGAAAGGATATAATACCTTAGAAAATATATAGAAACTAGAAAGCTACCTTAGAAAGTACTACTAGATAGTAATATAGTTCTATTACTAGAATCTAGAATAGCCTAGAATAATAGTAATATTATATTATCTAACTAGGCAGAATCTACTAGACTAGAGAACTTAGTAGAGATAAACGCGCTAATAAAAGGTAAGGCTTTCCTCTTAATATACTCTTATTCTCTCTACTTCTTCTCTTTATAATTCTTCTCTTTTATTACCTCTAGGGAAGAAAACCCATAATAAAGCATCTTAGATCGCCGCTTAGTTAGTAGATATTTCTACTTCCGCAGGCGAAAGGACTTAGCTAGAAGCTCGCGCGCTACATTAGCCGCGGCTTTCTTCTCTTTCTCTAGGCGCTAGATATTATAATCTAGCTTCGCTACTATAGAGTTAGCAGGAACTAATATTTACCTTAACTAACTAGAATAGGTAGCTAATAGATATAATAGTAGACTATACTAACTTATAGGTAGAAGTACTAATACTAAAGATATTATATATACTACTTAACTTAATATAGCTACTATAGTAAGTATTCCCCTCTAATACCTTATAGATTAACCCTTTATTTTAATACTAAGAATATAATAGCATCTTAGTTCTAAATTTTATAGAGTAATTAGATAGAAGATTACGCTATAAGGACTTAGTAGATTTTAAAACCTTAGGTATAGTAAAAGAAGAAATAGAAGGGTATAATAATACCTAAGTACTTAGAGTATTACTAGCTATTTATCTAAGACCCTACTATAGAAGTACTTTTAGGCTAAAAGCCTTAAAAGAGAAAGTAAGTATTATAATCTATAATACTAATAACTTAATTACTATAGTATTTAAGAAAGTAAGTAAGTAGATTAAATTAGTTATATATAATCTATATACTAGACCTAGGGGTATAAGAATCTAATACCTTAATATACTAGATTCCCCTATCTAGCTATAAAGTTATAAGATAGGGGATTATATAATAAATTAGTAGAATTAGTAGAATTAGAGAGTAATCTAAGAAAGGGGCAAGTAAGCTATAGATTAGCAGGATTAGAGAGTAAGCTAACTAATCTAAACTAAGCTATAGATTTCTTAGAAGTTAGCTTTTATATTTAAGTATACTTATTCTTATAAATAGAAACCTTATATTTAACTTAATATTAGTAACTTATACCTACTAATAAGTAACTCTATCTTATATCTAAGATTAATTTACCTTCTATTCTAAATAATATTACACCCCTATAAAGACTTAAACTATACTCTACCTTATATAAGTACTTATAAAGTATAGAAGAGATAACCTATTATAAGTAGCCGGCTATTATAAAGAATACTCTTATAAATAAAAACTAGATAGTAATTATAGAGTATCTATAGCTTTTAAAGCTCTTTAAAATAGCTATAAAGTATCTAGAAGGTAGAATCTTTTAAGAAAAAAAAGGTTCTCTTTAAAAGGTTCTATCTATATATAAGAATCTTTTTTTCTATTTTAAAAAGTTTAAGGTCTTATATACTTACTATCTAGAGAAGTACTTTAAGTATAATATTAACCTTACCTAGACTAAACTTAATAAGTACTATAATCTTACTAACTATTTATCTACCTATATTATAGCTATAGTACTTTATTTAGTATATAAGTAGAACTTTATAGAGAAGTATTAAATTAGTAAGGTAAATTAAATTAAAGAAGTAAAGAATAGAGTATAGCGGCTATAAAACTTAAAATATAAGCACCGCGCTATTAAACTTAGTATAGTATAATAGTAGAAGAAAGTATTAGCCCTTAATAAGAATAACTTCTTTATAATATTCTTTACTACTATAAGTATAGTATTATAAGCTACTAGAGAGAATAAGTATACTTAATAGTTAGCCTATAGTATATATACTAAAAACCGCTATATAACTAATCTAATTAAGTATTAAATATTAAGACTTTCTAAATACCCTTACCTTATCTATATAGCTCTTAATCTATTATCTATTCTAGTAATAAGTACTAGTAATAAATATAACTTTAATTAAATAGGCCTACTATAGACTCTAAATAGATCTATACTAGGTATTAATATTATAGAAGTAATAATCTTACTATCTTTATAGAAGAGAGAAGGTTTTATTAATATACTAAACGGCGGGCTTATAAGAGAATAGTAATTAAAGTAGATATATAATAATATATTAAGTTAAAGTAAAGATTAATAGTAGGTAAATTAATAGTTTTTAACTTAATACTATACTAAGTATTACTACTATATATTAACTACACTAATTAGCTAACTAATTAGCAATTGGCTAATATTGGGCCAACCAACCAACTAATTTAACCTCTCGCTGACTAATACGCCAATCCAACCAATCTGAGTCGCTCAGATTGGTTGGTTGGTTGGATAGCAACCCTGTGCGGCGGCGATGTTGGGGGGCCAGGTTTGATGCGGAGAGGCCGTGATAAGGTGAGGTTTTGACTGTTTTGGCTTGTTCCTAGGCGCGTAGGCACGTAAAAGACGTCTAGAGAAGGTATAACGAATGCTGATTGCACGGCAACCGATTGGACGGGAGGCTTTCTCTCCTGAGTTGTCGGTCCATCATTCATCGCCGGCAACCAACCATTCGGCTTCGAGAGTTCATTGCTATTAACAATACTGCTGTTGTCTCCACAGGCAGTATGTTGTTCGCTGATCGTGCAGATGACTCCACGATAGAATCTCGAATGCCTCTCACTGTCTCAAGACGCGTGGAAGGATCCCATTTACTTTGCTATATCTCCCTCCGAGTATGGGGTATTCGAACCACGAGTATGTCTCGGAGCGTAAGCACTGGTGCCGGCAACAGGTTTTCAATGCAGTTCCTTAGAGCGGAGCATATCGACAACAGAGGCTGGTCTCTGAAACGAGAGATCAGGAGCCTGCTCCGGGGTACGCGTCTCACTAGCGTCTTGTGTGTTTTTTTTTCATTCTGAGAAGCCGCTCCGCTTCCCCTTCTTTACTCTGCATATGCGCTCGCATCATAGACAAGTCTTGTCAGTGCGTTGTTTGTGTGCTAAGTCGAACGAACGAGAGAGGGTTTAGCAGCCCCTACAGACGTACTAGCGTTCGTGGCACCATATGCTAAGTCGAGGGGTTGTGTCGTGGGAATAGCTAGGATGTTGTCTTTCTAAGCCTACGCGAAATAGGAGATAGCAGTTATCGGCGATGGTGGGATTAATCGTAGTGTCGCTCCGAGGGTGCCGGGTTGCCGTATGTTTGCTGGGAGGTTGAGGGTCCAGCAGATTTCGTATTTCGATGGGTTTTGGCGTAGTCATGTCTCGGCTTCCCGGAAATGCAGGGCCGTACACTTTAAGCTGCTCAACTCTCGAATTCTTCTGCAGGGGTGATGTGGGCTTGCTGTTCCTTCTGGACGCATCCTAGGCGAATTGATTAGCGTTCATTTCTAGACGACGAACAACAGTTTTGATTGGCTTGTGTCGGAGCAAGAAGTCCGCTCGGTACGGACCGACAATGATGAAACATGTCTACTGTGTCGTGAGAGCGAGTAGATCGAAGATGGGTCCATGAACGGTGGCAGGGGAAAGCAACCAGGAAGGCTAGTGCATGAACATCGAATGGATGAGGCTGCTTACTTGGACGCTGACCTTGCTCTCTATTTTCGCACTCTGGCTCTAGAGTTTTATGACCGCTCTTTGCTTCCGTTGGGGTAATAGCTGATAGCGTGATAGGTAGTCTGCGGTGGCTGGCAGCATAGCCTTCTAGATGAGTCCGTAACGCGACAATCAGCCTGCATCTGAGATAGTCTAACCTGGTATCATAACCTTCTCTGAAATCAGTGGAGGAGCCGTGTATCCCTGTTTGCTGCGGTCGGAGAATTAGTACAAAGACGAATATCGCGTTTCCTTCCGTTCTAGCACACCTTCAAGTCGGCAAGAGTATTTGAGATGATACGAGTCTGTGAACTGTCTTTACTCTATGAACGAATAGGTAAGTCCAAGTAACAAGTGTCCACCTTCATCCAATATGCCAGAACCTGCTAACTCGATGTCCCAGATCGACTATCAGAACCGCCGACGGGATGATCCAATCGGCCTCCATGATAGCGGACCTTTCCATATCAAATACAATGTTGTGTTGTGATGAAGCTAAGGATAGACGTTGCGGCATGGTGATCCTGGATACTTGTGTGGGGCGACACAATGGGGCTAGAGGAGGGACCAGGGCAGCTTGACTGTCGATAGTAGCTCAGGGTAGCAAAGACAAAAGCTTCCACGGGAGCGAAGCATGATCGAAATCAATCGCTATCGTCGAGAGGATAGTGCCGTAACTCAAAGTGCGTTTGTTGACGTGAAAGTCGCGTCGGTTGACATTAGGCTGGGATCTAGGGGGCTGCGGTGGAGCATCTTTTAGGAGAGACGTTGATCTTATGCTCATCGGACGG
Source organism: Lophium mytilinum (assembly GCA_010093605.1). Classification (NCBI taxonomy): domain Eukaryota; kingdom Fungi; phylum Ascomycota; class Dothideomycetes; order Mytilinidiales; family Mytilinidiaceae; genus Lophium; species Lophium mytilinum. The sequence continues at coordinate 1,848,518 of MU004185.1, read as the reverse complement.
AGAAGTTGTATTGCCGTCTGCGCGCTTGGTTGTCATTTGCGAACCGTCCGCAGTATTGCCTTGAGGGGAATATGTATGATCTGGCAAGTCTCCAGGACGCGACCGCTCCTTCTGGGCATCCTCCGAGTTCCTCTGGGCTATAAAGTGGTTTGTATTAGTGCTATGTGACAAGGGACACGATGAGGGCGAGCCATACGTGTAGGCTTGTGGTGCCATCGGGAGAATGGGATGAAGACTGCCCGGCCTGAGGCCATGGCCATGAAAGTAACTAGAGAAGGGTTCCGCGGACCAGAGAACCGTGTTGATCAGGAGGGAGTTGCAATGTGTACGGGGGAATCAAATCGATATCTAAATGCTTCTTTGGGAAGAGCCCTCGAAACGAATAGATGCACCTTGATATCGTGGGCGCGGAGAGGGGTCCAGGTGAGCGAGGACGCGCTTTGAGTGTGTTAGGGAGGCTGCTGTGTGCGAAGGGGGAGGTTAGAGTCTCCGCTGCGGTCTGCACCATAGAAACGGGGCGAGACTGGCAAGCCAGCCTCTTTACAAGCCCCTTCCAAGGTTTGACCACACGGTGAATCAAGTCAAGCCATCATCATCATTCCTCAATCTTACCTTCTGGTGTTTGAAGGCCTCGGCGTAGAGGTGCGGTGCGACACCATAGCACGGTTCGTTTCCTGTCTCGCTGGACTGGGGTCAAATAGGACGGGCCTCGACGCCCGCAGCGTTAAGTGAGGCCGGGACACATGACAGGAAGCGCAGGAGACCTGATCGTAGATTCTATCCTTTTTGTTTGTACTGCTCTAGGTTGTTCTGGACCTGAAAGAAAGGACTGCCATTTTGTGCCCTCAAAATTGGATTATTCGGCTACTCGTGTGTCGTCAAGCGCCACTGGCGATCTTTTATGCTGTCATATCATCAGCCCCTTCCCATCATCTTAGGGGGGGTCACGTGGAATGCTTGGCCATGGTTTTGAGGCTGTCGGAGATGGACCGGGGACCAGGGGGGGGGAGGCGGTGTGGACGGGAGCCTGGAGGCTAGACTTACTCGCGGAAATTCCTTCAACCTCATCTCTATGATGCTTGATTGCTCTTTTCAATGAGACGACACATTGCCGCTCACGAAGACTACCAATACAGCCGCATATCTGCTTCATGTTAGCCATATGCATGAGGCATTCTAGCTTGCCAAGACCTACGCCGACATAAAGATGACCATGTCGTTCCGACCCGATCTCACGAAGAATATCGCCGCGAAGGAGAACACCAAAAGCAACGCAACAATAACAGCAAGTCGAGCTATCATAGATTCGACGAAGAAGAGTCCGATTATAGAACCTGCGAGAAAGAGGGGCAGAAGGATGCTATTGATTACGTGAGTTGCTTTAGTGACGACCCCAGCCACCACCCCCAGCTTCTGAGTAGACTTGTCCTTGAAGAAGCGTTGGAAGCGCTTGCTCTTACTTAGTCGATCAAGAATATGAAAGATGATCAAGTTGGAGAAGGGGTCCATGGGTGGATATCCTTTGAGGGTACAGAGATCCCGGTCAATTATGCTTCCAAGTGAGCCATACACCGAATGGATCTCTGCATCCGGATCACAGTTATTTACCTCCTCGTGGAAGTTTCCGTGATTGAACTTGATTGGATCTGGCAATGCGGCGGTCTTTCCATAGCTATCGAGCGCGTTGTCTAGGTATCATCCTTAGCGTCGTTCGACTGGGAACGGCTGGGGATCTGCTCGAGTCTGGAAACTTACGATACATGAACCAGAGGTCCCGCCGTTCAGTCTTGAGCCTTTTGAGCTTGGACTCGATCTCTTTCATTTCCTTCTCGGTAGCTTGGATCTGGGCCTCCGGGTTCGCGGCACTGCTCACATGCACCACCCGACGGCGGAACTCCTCCAGCTGGTCCCTCGCTTCTTCGAATTCCTTGCATTTCTCGTCGAAATCATCAATAATTTCATATATTATTTCAGTCGAGAGCTTTCCATAACGAGGTAATACCATGCTTTCCGGACATGTCGCAAGATGTTCGTGGAGTTTTGAGAACCGGGGATGGGCCAGGGAGAGCCGAGGCTGCATACTGGCAGATTATTGGAGGGGCGCGCAACCCAACAAGTCTCAATGTTCTCAAGGCACAAATCCTGGCAAAGTTGTTTCTAGAACGATGGTATGGCGAAAGAAAATAAAGTGAGAATATGGTCAGACGGCGCCCGGTTTTTATATGCAACCACCTACTGTTTCTCGCCCTCGCAACCAAGAAGCCCAGCTTGTCAACCTCGCAATTCCTATAGCCATTTGCATCGTAAGGCAGAGAGAGTACCGGGCGCGACTCGTTTCCGGGATAATAGCTCCGCTAGTGTTCAATTTGCCTACTTGGTCCTCTCATCGTCAAGAATTGGGCAGCTGCAACGCACGAGAACAACGACGCATCGTAAGATCAGCCACGGCAACCGCTCATCCGACCACTAACTCTTCTCTATATCTCACCGGTACTATTGCGCGTCTTCTAGGCACATTAGTCCTGCGATCCAGCGCATGGTAGCTCCCCAAAGCGGCTCCGTGGCTCGAATCGCAGCACACCTTGGGCGAGCTTGAGTATGCCTACTGTAGGTATGCGGCACAGCGAAAGGACACGATGAGGCTCTGAAGCACACTCAGAGATAGCAGACCGACCGGGTGTTGGGGTAGCGGTGTCGAGAGCAGTCGATGGCCACCAGTCCCCACCCTCCCTTGGACGGAGCACACTCCATAAGGCATTCGAAGCGGTACGGGCCGTTCGCCTGACGACTGGGCACATGTCTAACTGCGTAAGCGTTACTGTGGGTTGCGCAAGCAGAAAATCGGGGACAGCGAAATGCCGGGGTCGGGTCTCGCGGCTACCTCACCTTGGCTCGCTCAACCGTAAGGCCTAAGACATGCGCCGCGTAGATTGGTCCACGTAGGCCCACCATTATCAGTAGAGAAGGTGATGGAAGGCTGCGCAATTGATCGTGGCTGAATTGAGGTAGCTGGGAGGCATTCGTCGTCAGGCAACACTCCCAGTTAGCCTCAAGATAGAACGAGGGATAGAGCCTAGCCATACGAAGGTGCAGTTCAGATATTGCCACCACCAACATATGCGGCGTCTAGCATTGTGCGTCGTCGAGGTGACTCAAGTTTGAAGGGGAGGAAAAGTCAGGGGGTGTACTGCTTCGGGAAGCCACATGGGCGGCTGAGTGCCTCTTATCAGCAAAGAGTATGCATGGAATTCATTTCTATTCGTGCCCGAGGCATATCGCGGGCATCAGAGGTGATGAAGTCGATGAGGCTCGATCGGAGACATTCACTGCCTCTCAAACTATGATTACGATGGACAGAGGTACGACCACTTTCAACACGGCACCCCATTTCAAGCACAGTTCGTTTCAGAGCACATCATGAAATTGACTAGGACATGTGCCTAAACTTAACCAATAGAACCTAACTTGACGAGCTTCCGGCTCATTCCTCCGTCGCCATCTCATCTTTGGCCGCGACACTCTCCTTACAAGACACCATTGCAACCTCCACAGCTCCCAAGACAAGCACACGAAGCGCAGGATCCGCAATGTATGGTCTCTCGGATATTCTAAGCCAGCTTCAAGCTCGATAGCCCACACCATAGCGATCCTGTGCCAGCCTCTATCGCCGCTCGGATGACCCACGCTCTATGCCCGAGCAGCACTCGCTGTTGACCTTTTACATGTGCGAAGGCGCATGCTTTGCTAAATTCAGCGTGGATAACAGCTCGCAGTGTGGCAGCTTATCGTCGCTACATCGAGGGATTGCGGAGGGCCCGGATGGGTGAGGAAGGAAGTTCGATGTCTCTCAGCAGGACAATGAGGGCTTTGGAACCCTAGAGTGTATCTAATGAAGCAGCACTTGCATCAGCATCGCGTTGGGTTTATGCGAGAATGTGTGCAGCGTTGAAAGCTGAACAACTGATGGAAATGTGGCACAGTGACCTCTAAATGCTTCGATTACTTGCCTAGCTCATCGCTGGTCTTTGATCAGAGAGTGTCAGAAAAGATTAGACACCTTCTCAGCTTCTGCTCGGTCAATTAGAATCGCTACAGAAGCCTGGTGTTCGTCTTCGTGGGCATGACTTTGAACAGTGGGCTTGCCGCAAAAGCGTTTCTGTATGCCTTGGTGAGCGTCTGAGTGAACTCCAGCGTGCCTTGTCAGCTTCATCTCTCAGGCGAAGGTACCTTTCCCCCTGAGCTTGCCTGAAGGTTACACGTTATCGTTACTCGCTTGCTTTGAACTATGATTGCTCGGTTTCAATACGCTAGGTATCGTCCATGCCGTGGAACAAGAGCACCAATCTTCGCGCCTTTCTGGGGTGTGCCTAAAATGTTGGTGGCTTTTCCTCCGACGCGACTTTCTAAGACATTTCCTCTATTTCTTGTTGTTATTTTAGAGGAAACGACAGTCTTAAGCTATCGAGAACGAGTCTCCTAAAGGGCGCATCCATCAGCCTTCCTCCCAACATCTCCATCTAACTCCCACGGTTCACTGGCGCACCCGGTCGAGAGCCTCATACGTGTCTTGTCCATATTCGTTGTCGACATTGGCGACGGTGGCGACGATTTCTTGAGGAGTAGATCTCGCCAAAGCCGCCGGAGATCCTTTCGTCCCTGCGAACTGTCCCGAGGTCGTCATTGCAACACACCATTCCATCAGCAACCCATACAACAAACATCCCTTATGCAGCCTAGCATGCAAAGATGCCCTCCTGCGCGGCTCGCGCCGCCCCATCCCCATACTTACCCTTGCGATGCCCGTTGGAGGGTCACGATAGGTGGAGACTATGCAATTCACGACCTTGCCGACGCTCAAGAATAGCAGCCACACATCTCATTCTTTTTTAGTCTCAGGAGCCTCACCATGTGTGCGTACTGTGCCGCACGAAACATGACTCTTCGTCTTTCTGCCTCATTCGACGGTATGTGATAGGTGCTCGTAACTCGTTCTCGGAGTTTGACCCGATAACGTATTGACAGCGCTTATCCTGCTCTCCAAGAGCCTCACAAGGCAACCGGTGAGATGAGAGTGTGCCCAATCCTCGTGATCTGTTAATGCCGATAGCGTGGTTATCGACCCTTCTCCGTCTGTGATAGGAGCGAAGGAAGAGGATGATCCAAACATTCCAGGACTCAACACAGCTATTTTTGCTTCCTCTTGCATTTTCCTTCACTACCGAACATTCAGTAGGCGCTCTGGTTTCACTCAGCTGCCTTGTTGCTGCATTGTTGCGTTGTTTCGAAGATGGTGGTGTGCTGACTTTTGAGCCTCAAAATGTCCAGTCTCCCGAGTGAATATAAAGTCATTACACGAAGTGCATCTGATAGGATTACTGATAGCTCTTAGCCTCAGTTTTTTCTTCAAGAAATTGCCTAGCACAAAAAATCCATTCTTGTGGTATTTCCTGCCTGCGAATATGGCTAACGCTCCATCGGGTATTGAGCGAATTGGGGCGGCAAGCGCGGACTTCGCTCAAAAGCACATACAAGGGTACCCCGATGTGGCGCGCTTTATGGCTATAACTGCGCCTCAAGCCGCCCACGTCCGGAGTTTCCAATCTGATTCGATGCTTCTCATTCTCTACCTACAAACTGATATCGAGGACCTGGAGAGAAGACTTCACGAGCTCCAGCTTGCAGATTCCAACACTTCGGAAGGGAAAGATTATGCAGCAAATTGGATCCAACTGAGAGATTCGAAAGGCGAGCAAGAGAAACTTGTAGAAAAACTCCGCGAGAAATTGAAGACTTATCGTAAGTTGGGTTACACTTTTGGCTCTCATGTCCTAGCGCTGATTTTTACCCCTCAGAGAAGTCTATTCTCCTGCACAGGGCCATGTACCCTAGAGTAGTGAATGGTTCTCAGCTTAGGTCATTTCAGAGATACTTTGACGAGAAGTGCGGCCGGTCTCTCGTCGGACCGGATGCGTGCAACTGGGGATCTACTTCGGACCACGATGGGATTGCCGAAGATCTCTTGGCTCTGCACCCTGACCCAGGACAGACAATCATCAGCAAACTTGTGGCTGACGTTTTGGCTCCGATGTTTCACCAGATGAATCCCTTTCGGCCCAAGGCTGCAGACCCAAACGGCTTTTCCATTGTGGATGGCAATCTCCTTTTGTCTCTTGGAAGACTTCTCGTTCTTGTTATCACTGTCATGGTGAATCTTCTCTGTCTTTATTCATTATGCCACTGTGAAAGAGTTATTACCAGGTTCGAGGTTGCCGCAGCTTGGTTCTTGGGGTTTGCTGGTTGTGTGGGCTTGGTTATTGGGGACCCAACGTCCCTCTCCTTAATTACTGTCATCACTGGGTGAGTCCGATATCACATCCCATTCAACCATGAACTAAAGTCTTTCTAGGTTTATGGCTGTCGTCGCTCCCTTGATAATGAGCGGGATAAATAATGGCATCATAAAAGGTTCCGGGTGACAATGACACACCCCCTTTGGACCTTCCGACTAGATTTCATCAGAGGGTGGAGGTCGTTCTTCAGCCTTACCGGAGCTAGAGGTCGCTCTGGCGACCGCTTCGCCCCGTTTTGAAGGCAATCAGGCAGCAAAATGTGGTGGCTCTTTGGCTCTAGCCGAACACTCCTGGCTAGGATCGCTCGGACCGCAACCTTCCACACGTTCAAGTCGTCACGGCACGCCACCTTTCATACACGGAGGAACAGCGACAATGGCATGACTAGCCCTCCTGATGCTGAATGCTATCACAGATGTGGTCTTCAACCCTACTGCCGCTGTCGGTGGGAGCCAAAAAATCGTTTTTGGAGATCTATGAGAGCTATTCTCGTGGAATGCTGTCTCCAGGACTCTCAAAATACGCATTCGCCAGTCCATACCTCAAGTATCCTGTTGTCTAGACATGCTGGGGAAGTAGAGCAGGAAACATGAAGCTCCCGGACTATGGTCACTGAGTCGATAAAGAAGCGGTGTACCCACATCCGTGAGGCGGAGCCCTGCGTTGAGCCGGTTCAACAAACCTTGCGACGATGGGGTTCGAATCCGATTGCACAGTCTTACCAGTAGCTTGGGGCGTTGATGTCCCTCTATTGGAGACTTGAAGAGGCTCACAGGGGTGTTCGTACTGTTCCAGTTGCAGCGTGCAGCCCAGGGCTCACTCGACCGTGACAACACTTGGTCCCCATCTGCATGCTTCGCGTTCTCACCCTCTAGAGCTAGCGCAGGCTCTTTCTTCTCTTGTATGTGCGCACCTATTTTGCGTAGAGACTATTCCTCACCAGTTTTGTTTGTCGAAAGCAACCGGCGCTGTCACGGAGAAGAGCCAGTCTTGATTTCAGTCTGCCCCCATATCAACTCGCACGGGCCTCTGGTTTTTAACGCACACGCGAGAATACCATGAACCCATCCTACTGTCTCGTCATATGGGACAAGAGGAAACTGGAACGTAAGCTAGACAACCCGAACATTACGCGTCATATTTACTTACGACACAGTAGCGGGTGCAGCTATAAGAGTCCAACGATGCCTTGAAGCCCAACTCGAACAGGTGAGGCAGAACAGAGGGATTGAACCCGAGCAACGCGGCAACGATCATAACCCGCCCACTGCCACGCCTCCGCCATCTACGAACTAAGGTTCTCAGACCACGACGAGTTCCTGAACCTCGATTATTCATAATTATGAAGAATCGAAGACTCGTAAGGTCAGGGAGCGCTACCACGTCGCGTCCCAGCCCCCCCGACGCGGACCTCCGTCTACGACGCATACCCACTACACAACAACTAGGTTTTCACCTTCATTAACTATCGATTCGGAGTTTCTAAATCTCTAGAAGGGAATGTTCAGGCGAGCGAGAAACATCCAACCCCCCTGCGTACCTATGCGAGCCGCAGCCCTTCGAGACGCACGAAAACTAGCCTCAATCGGCCATTCTGCAACACCACAGCTACCTTCATATTCCCGTACCTGCCGAAAGTAATCGACTTCTATACCTACTGCGACGAGTGATATACAAGAACGCGTTCTTCGCGCTACCAAAGGTCTGGGGGTACATTGTCGGATGTCTCGATTTTGTCGTTGAAGGAGGCCATCACAAGTATCATTCGTGGGAATCTGCACATACAACGAAAATGCTAGACTATCTTGAGGCGCTTGAAACAAATTTCCCGATGCTAATTGAGTTTGCGCAGTCCACAAAACTTAGCCTGATGTGAAAGCCCCTTTTGAGACATGGTCATGCCAAACGAAAGAACCATCCCCGATTCGCTCGCGAGTTCTCTCATCTTTTCGGAAGCTTTGAGAGATGTGTCAAACTTATTACACGGTGTCAAACTTCTTTTCAGTACCCGCTCATATAAACAACCCTAACCAGCACCGCCGATATCGTCCCCTCTAGCTCTTGTCTCACGTGCCACCTTGACTAACTTATCCTTGGGAATTAGCAAGCGAAGCCGCTCTACTACCGACAGTACTAAAGAGTCTGGGAATGGACAAGAAACGAACCCTTCAGGTGAGGTAGCAGCCCATCCAATCATCCGCGATCCCCATATACCCAACCGACTTCACGCATTGCCCTGTCACATCAAGACGGAGCCATCATTCAACTGCCCCCTGAAATAACATGACAGCTGGCTCGCATGGATACTCATAATTATTGCACAAAATAAACATGAAATCTTGGGTACAGTACTAACTCCCACGTCCATATTAGATACAAACACGAACCAGCCTCCACGAGATGACTCGAACGAAACCAGCTCGACCAAAAGCAGCAGGTTAGCAAAGATACTGCGCAAAGGGAAGAGATATATCCCGGAGCCTGTTGTAACGGGTTTCAGAGCCGTGAAAAGGACATTGTCCAGCTCCAATCCCGACGCGACTACGTCAGGCACGTCGAAGAAGATCAAGACGGATGAAAACACTCCCGCAGCTTCTGCAAGTAGCAACGACCTACTCGGCCCTTCGCACGACGAGAACAGTACGCCGAGTACTCCCAACAACCCGACACCCCCCGCCACGGCCACCGATGCCGTTCAACCAGCCACAGCGTCGCCTACTCCCCCGCCGCAAACGCGACGTTCGACTGTTCCCATGAAAGAAGACAAGCTCCACTCAGCCAAGTCGTCGCCTGCTTCCAACGAGCAAAGCCAAATCTCCCAAGAGGAGAGCAAGGCTGCGATCGCGTCCAGAGATGGCAGTCCAGCTTCTTCGAAGCATGGGTCAGATACGACTGTCCGAATGATACCCCGCAAACCAGTTCCTAGTCCTGATACGCAAGTTCCGCGGATAGCGCTCCCACATTTCACGCCATTCCCGGAGGGAGATAGTCGAGATGATCCTGCGGAGAGTTCCATCCCTGCTACACGTGAAACATTTCCGATGAGGGTTGCAAGTGTCGGAAATGTGGGGAGTAGCGAGCTTGGGCAGGATGATGATGCAAAGGGAGACAAAGAGAGAGAGGGTGAGGGACAGGAACACCAGAGCCAGACCAGCTCCCCAACGAGCGCTAAGACGGCTTACAAGAACGGAGAAAGTAAGACGGATGGTAGGGATGGCGATACCCTGTAATGCGAGTCACTTTGTACCTTGAGCACTATGGACACCTATTCAACAGCCGTTTGTAGGAAATAAGGAATTGAATTAATGACTAAAGGAGACAGACCACGTGAGTGATCATACAGAATACACGCTCGAATGCTAGACGCGCCATGAGGGACGCTCAAAGCTACCGATAATCACGCCGAAACCAGTCGTGTCCCATGAAGACTCAGACAACCTGAGCAGAAAGACTTCTCAACCATGCTCTCCAGAACCTCTCCGTTGTCTACGAGCCCCTTCCCTTTCGCAATCTCAGCAACCAGCGCTCCGCTTTCCTCAATCCTCAGGATCAGAAAGACGAGATCCACTAAGTTTCCGCTGGGCTTGTCGCAAATTCTTCCTCGCTTCTTTCCGTTCCTTGTGCTCTATTTCGTGTAAGGGAAGAAGCTCCGACATTTCTGCTGACGAAAGAGGGAGCACAACACCGAAGGGGAGCTCGTCGGGCTGACAGACGGTGTCCGGCGGCGGTAAGACACCCTTATGGAGATAAGCACGAATGTGGCCGAGAGTACAGAAAGAGAGTGCTGTGTAAGAGCCGTGCTGCATCTCGTTAGCAACAATGCCTTGCAACAAACTCGTCCACATAACTCCACAAACTCACCCCAGTCGAGTTCTGCGTCAAAGCAACACTCCCCTCAAATAGACTCGCCATCTTGAACGCGTTCTTCAGTGGCGAAATGGGATCTGCCGTATTTCCAATCCACAAGATAGGACGAGATGTGTTCCCACCCATCGGCCCACGGAACCTATACAGCGGCCGATAAGTCATCGCCGGGCAGCCCAGTGACATTTCCGCCACGAAAGCACCGCCGAAAGGGCTTAGAGCCATGAGCTCGTCTGCGTACGCTTCGAAGTCATTGAAACTCATCTTGGTCACGGAATCGCCATCCGAGCACCGGATGGCGCGGTAAACCGTCGCCGCCTCCTGCTGTTCCACTGCTGATTTCCAGAATACGGGTTTGAAGCTGTTGGAGACTCGAGCGAACAGGGTACCGTCGCGATGACCGTCGCGACGTAGGAGGGCGGCCATCGAGTCGGCCACGCGAGAGAATCTGTCGAGGGGCTGGTAGAGCATCATGAAGAGGACGTCGCGAACCTCCCTGTCGGTTATGTATTTTGATCGGAATCCATCTCCAATGGATACGACGAGAGGTTCGTGATAGACGGAGTCTACAATAGCTGCTACTCGTTTTTCGACATCGGCGGCTGTGGCGTTGGTAGCTGCGAGGCCACACTTCTCTGGGCCGGCTGTGGCGCACGTGGTGTAGAAATGGGCCATTGCTTTTTCGGTGTCGTTGAGGTTGTCGATCCAGAGGGTCTGGAGGTAGTCTTCAGCATCAACGACACCGTCGAGGATGAGGCGGCCAACACGAGAAGGATACATGGACGCAAAGGTGCTACCTAGGAAGGTGCCGTAGGAGATTCCCCAGTACTGAAGCTTTGCAGTGCCGTTGACATAGGGGACGTGCTTGGTGGTGGAGGGGAGTGTGCAATTTTCGGTCTTGCGGCTGCGTTCAACGACTGCAGCATCGGTTTCGTTCGATATACGCAGAGTTTCGTTGGCCTTCCATTCGGCGTGTTTCTCGACAATCTCTAGCATATCACGGGCGACAGAGGCCGCAGTTAGGTATTTCTTGATATCGTCTCCTGCTTTGGAGCTGTGAGAGCAGGCGGAACCTACGTCTTGATTGATAGCCCATAATCGTCTTAAGGTGGTATTGGAGCCTTCATAATAATCGTCCTGGAGCCAATAGTTCTCCGACAGTTCATCTAAGGAGCAGGATGCACTAGGCGTAGTCTCTCCAACACCACGAGGGTCGAATCCGATGATGTCGTAGTACTTTGCTTTCGAGTCCAGCTGGGCGCAGACGGCTGGGTCTTCTGCTGAGTCGACGAGTGTCTGAAGCATGAGGCCGGCTTTCCTAGCCCATGCTGTCCCTGACTCGCCTGGACCTCCAGGATTGATGAGGATCGGCCCGCCATACCTGGTATCGGAGACTGGAACTCTGGCGGGAATTTTGAGGATCGCAAGAGATACTGTTTCGTTTGGGTTAGTGCCGTTCCAGTAGTCCAGAGGAAGCTGGAGTCTAGCGCATTGGAAATCTCTATAACAGGGTTGGAACGAGAGATTCTTTGAAAACTCGAACGAGAGGCTCTGGAACTACAAAGCGGTCAAGTTAGCTAGACATTCCGAAGCAACTATTGGATTCTTCATATATTTGGAAAGAGTCGGGAGCGTTCACGCTAGCATCCTGAACGCCTAAAGTGAGAGGCTCATAGGGGACCAATGTATAAATAGAGGAATTCAGAAGAAGAGTGAGGCAACGATGAAGGGATGAAAAGCTCGTTAGGTCAACGAACCGTGTCATTGAACATCCAATTTGAGAAATCTTGACCATAGGCAAGGCTTTGCCAGAAGAGAAGAGACATCCATACGGAAGCCCAGCTAAACCCAGCTGTGGCCTCCCTTCGTAGACTCGTTTGTCCATCCCGGCCCCATCGTAGTTTTGGCTGCAGAGGAGCTGTCGTCAAAAAGGTAGGAAGAGCTAGAATAGCAGTTGTAGCAATAGTAAGAACCGAGTGTGTCCGGTGGCATTGACGGCGGGGCGTAGTGCTGAGGTTGGCGGAAGAGATAGGCATCATAACGAGCTCTGCGTCTGAAAGTAAAGCTCAGGCTAAAGAGAGAAATGCCTTCGAATGTTGATTAGGGTGACTGTGAGTGTGAATGTGAGAGTGTGAATGCGAGAGTGTGAATGTGAGTGTGAGAATGTGAGTGTGAGTGTGAATGGTAAGGACTCTGTTGATCTGCTCGAAAGCAGCAGTGTTTATGGTAATCAGGTGGCTATTGCCATCTGATGTGAACCCCAGCATCCTTCCTATATTGGGGCCGTGTTTGGATGGGGGTTACTTCCTGCTGGTGGTGGAGGGAGGACGCTAGCTACTACGGAAGGATAGATACACGGTCTTGTGCTGAGTCAGCCAGGAGCCAGAAAGGGGCGCCAAATTGGTCGGATTGATTCTTGTGTTGCCCAATCATATCCAATATGTGTTGGAAACGGTCATAGTAAAGCTTTCTATTGTGTGCGATTTACGGAGCAGAAGTTTGGTTCTTCCAAAGCTCTCTTAGGAGTGCTTATTATTTAAATCTAGTTTATTCCCCCTGCCCGCCGTTGTGAAAGAGCAACATCGTAGATAAGCCGTGTAGCCATCTACAATTTATCCTCAGATCCTAATTTGAGAACGTTACTGTATCAATCTAATCCTTTCAATCCGTACATCGCCCACCCTACTCCGTGCCGAGCAAGAACACCTCATCTGGACCCACCCTCAGCATCATTATCTAAATACACTTCCGTCCTCCGTCTTCTGCCGCTTGACTCCGTTCGAAGTATGGCTAGACTGCTCCCCGACATCTCCCACCTCCCTCTTCCGCTTCTTCAGCTCCACCATCCTCCTGCCGAAGTCCTTCTTAACCATCATCTTCTTCCTCATCTTCTCCCTCGCGTTCTCTAAGGCTAGCTGCTTCTTGGCCTTCTTCTCAGCCGCGGTCTTCATCTCCAACATAATCGCTTCTCGCTTCTTATGAACATTCTTCATAAACCCAGCAAAGAGGCCCTCGCCGTAGCTCACAGGCTCCCCCCTGTAGTACTTGAGTTCGACTTCCGACGGTGTACCCATAGCATCCTCCATCCACTCCGGAAACGTCCCAACCACCTCATATTGGACAGTGCTCACACGATCCGAGCTCAGAAGGCTTCGGGAAGGCCGCACAATCACTTTGACCATCTGCAAAAGCCGGTACCAGAAGATCTTCTGCATAGACTCTTCCGCTTCTCGCACCGCTTCCGTTTCTTTTACGCCAAGAGTGAGATCGAACTTGACCGTCTTCACGGAGTCTGGGAGCCCTTCCAGCCGAGTGACCCAGTCGCAGCACTGGGAGCTGTAGACCGCCGCACCCATGCTCATTCTCCAAACCTCATGCGTGCCTTTCAGCAAGTTTGTGCCGTTCCAGACCTGATCGAAGACCTGGATCGTGATTTCTGAGACACCGGGCCACGCGCTGTTTTTCAGTCGAGCTGCGCGTTCGTTCAAGAGTTGGTGGAAGGCATGGAAATGCTTGAAAGTTTCGGGGTCGGGGTTCTTGACGAAGACGAGTGGATCGGCGCTAGCAGTGGGGAGCCATAGAGAAAGGACTTCGTTCGCGTCGGCTTGCAGGGTCTTGCAGACGCTGGAGAATGGAGTGGTTATGTGATAGCCTTTCTTGTCGATTGTAGCAGAGATGGTTTGCGCGACAATCTGCTGTCGGAGCTCGGCGGGCAGGCTGAGGATAGTGGTGCTCGACATTGCGACTTGGCGTTTGGTTAGGTACAGGCGCAACGAAGTAGGGCGACTGAGACTGTGATAATGTTGTGGTTTGGTGGTGAGGCGAGGCGGCCGAAAGGGTGGTGGTGTGTGTAAAGCGAGTGGAGAGGAGATGATGATAGAGCTGTAGAAGTAGGTGCTGCGTCGTAAAGATTTGGAAACTCTTAATCTCCTGTGGTGAAAGGTTCAGGGCTGGAATTAGTAGCGTCTGTCATGTAGTGAATAAGATAAGAAGCCAGACACCCGTCCACCCGTCAAGATGTACAGTACCAAAAGTAGAAGGGAATAGAAGAAGATGCAGACACTTTTGTGGTGACCCAGATATCTGGCGACTTAACCTCATGAATGCGATCTTTGTCCCATCGTAACCTTTGTGTTTTACATGTTATCAGCTATACCATTTGCCAGCTGCCAGTAATGACCCTTGGCTGTTTGCCTTCTCCGAAAGTTTTGCAAATACAGCATGGTTCTGAAAGTCTCTCTCGCATACTGCTTGCTTCTTCAGCAACTCGAGCTGCTCTATAGCATCCTGCGCATCTTGGTTGTCTTCCTTCATGACCTTTAAGGCTTTGTCCTTTAATTGGGTGATGGTCCATTCAACGACTGAATCCACGTCCCCCTCAGAAGCATGGAGCTGCTTGACGACCCATTGTATCTTGCTCCTATGCGCGAGACGTAAGGATCGATCGATTGGAAGGCCGGGGTGAAGGGTATCTAGCTGTCTCTTGGTTAGCTTGATGGACCCGCGAGTACCTGAAAAACTCGCTCTTCTCGTTCCCCGTGCTCCATCTCCGCAGCTCCATTCCCCACGTGCTGCAACACCTTTTCGGTGGAAATATTGCGCGGCCACTGAGATAGGGGTGGGGTCCGCAGCTGTGCTGGGGAAAAGGGAGCACAAACGCCTTCATACTGCGTATGCATAATCCGGAGACCTGCTCTAAGAGTTTGAATTAGCAGGGACTACGCCATCTTACTCTCAGTACTCACCACCTAGGTGTTGAAACCCTCTGCAGGCGGCCCTCTCCTTTTCAGCGGCCTCCGCGACCGCCTTCCCAGAGGCTTCGGCCGCCGAAAGCCCCGGGACGTGAACCTTTCCGGAAACTCTTGGCGGCCGCCAAGCTATCGAGCACAGAGCGAGACGACTTTCTCGACTTTCGAGGCCCAACCCACCTTTTCGTAGATAACTCAACAACCACATATGCTAGCACGAAAACGACACCGTGACGGGATACGTCTAGTCGCAGAGTATGATTGGCGAAGGTTTGGGAAGATAATAATACGATTTCATCGAAATAGTGGTGGGGTCCGCTCGCGCGCCGAGAAAAAGGAGGGCCAAACACCTACAAACCAGCGTGCCTACGGGCCTTCAACATGCGCTGAAATTCGAAACATCCGGTGCCTATGTAGCCTTGCACTCTTGCAGACTCCATGGTCTCTACAAGGCTTTCAATACACTCCGATGCGACGGTATTCGCGACTCAACTCCATAGATGGGCGCAGGCGCTCCCATGTTAAACCTGACCACAATCCGTTAGTTACCTTCTCAATCAATACGATAGCCCTATGCATCACCGCACGCCAACGAAAGAGAGATCTCGCCCACTAACACCATGATCTTCAAACTTATGATGAATAGAAAACACACGATCTAAAATTTCCTACCTACCCCAACCCTCACTCCGCCATGCACACCACCTAAGACTTGAACTCTGATGTTACTACCTGACCAGCCTCGCTTCCGCAGTACCACCCCAACCTAAATGCCCTCCCTCTACCCACACTCCGAGCACAAATCCTACACCCCCAAAAAGAGTCCTAGGTGGCTAGCCACCAGGCAAAAAGAAGAGAAAGAACACTATGCACGAAACAACAAAGCGCTGGACCACTGCCCTCCAGACGCCTCCAAGGAGAAAACCCCTAAACAATAACTCCATCATCAAACTCGCCCACGTCCGAAACCCGAAAACGCCAACCGTGATACTACCCAGATGTGCTACCTCGCCCTTTGCAGTTATGCTTAGTTACTGAGCGGCCATCGTACTGCCGCAAGCAGAAACCAACACCAACAGTCGATGGCCACATAACAGTGGCTTTACGTCCGGTCCTGCACAGCAGGCGTCCAAGCTGTCTCACGGCCTCATAAGATGCACGAAAATCGTGCACTTCTCCCCCTCCACCTCGCCCATTCCATCGCTCTTCCTGCCCTTCTCCTTCTCCGCGACCGCCTCGACCTCGATCCTATTAACGCCCGGCTGGAGCTTAGCCTCAAACACCGGCCGGCCCTTCTCCTTCTGGCCGTCCTGCCGCGTGACTTCCAGCATGCGGGTGTTGTTTACCGTGACGAAGAGGCGGTAGAGGCGGGACGTCGTGGCGACCGGGATGTGCGGGACGATCTGGAGGTAGTGGTACGCGGCGGGGAGGGTGAGAGTGAGGGACTGCTGAGTGCTGTCGCGCGAGGCGGGGATGGAGTGGGACCAAGGTTTCTGCTGGACGAGGAGCGGGTGGGTGTTTAGTTGTATCGATGGGAGTAGGGCATCTGAGCCAGCTTTTTGACGACGTTAGTGTAAGTGATTACGATATAGGATGTCGAAAGACTTACATTTGCCCGCGGCGCGTGCGTGGTTTTCAAATGCAGCCGGGGGTGGTTGCGTGCTGTAGCTCTGTGGGTTGTATCCGAAAGACTGACCCATGTTCGGGAGAGGGTGAGGGCTCCCACTTGTAGGCCGTGGCGTTATATGTTGCGGTGGCGGCATCGTTGAGCCGCCGAGCGGTGTATGCATAGGAACGCTGAGGCGTGGGTTCTGCACCTCAGGAGCTGCGCTGGAGAGGCGAATCGAATTAAGGGCAGGGGATTGAGCATGATAAGTTTCTGTCTTGACGCCGTTCAAGCCTGGAGATGCGGCAGCACTATAGCTTGGATCGCCGCTAAGAGGAGGGATGGATCCTGATCCCGACCTACCACCACCGAATGGGTTGCGAGGTCCTTGAACTTGCGACGGTGTACCGGAAGAAGTCGGTCTCTGCCCGTTCATGCTGGCTTGGACGTGGCTTCGCTGCCTCTCTAGGGCGCCGCTGTCGACAATAACACCTGGAGTGCCTGAACTGCGGCCGGCTGGTGTATCCGGCGTCGGGGTTCCAGGAGTAGGGCTTCCTTTGATGCCCCCTAACCTCAATTTGATAGACTGTTGTTTTGGCGCGGACATGTTGATCTTCAGCTTCGGCTGTGGCGGCTCTTCCACTTTCGACTTTGCTTCTGCAAGACGCTGCCTAAAGATTTCCTGAGGCTGTTAGCTAACGCGGTTCAATATCGTAGAGGGAGAATATAATACCTCGAACTCCACAGCCAGGTTGAATATGTCACTGCCGTCTTCATTATAAGTTTTGGCATTCCGCCAAATCAGACTCATTTCATCCTCGAATGCCTTCCAACTCTTCAAATCTGTGAAACCTGTTGCCGGTTCTCTACCCCTGACCCCCTGAACCTTCTTCTTGACGCCCATTAGCGACATTGGCGTCTTGATGGTTTGGTAATAATCCTTCAGGGATCGGTTTGGCAGGTTAATGAAAGGTTGGAATATCTGAAGGTCGGCTTCGGTATAATGGATCAATTGCTCAACGATTTGCTCCTGGGCTTGTTGGAAAGATTTGTTGTTATAGTCGGCATTGTCGACTTCTACAATAGTAGATCGGCTGGTTGCGCGCAAGGCCTTCACTGTTGGGGTGTGTTGAGCAGGCGCCGCACGTCGTGAGCGATCAGCACTGTCGTGGGCTCCAGCCGCAGGCTTGACGGCCGATCCGGTGACTCCATTCTCTTTCTCTTTTTCCTTCTCCTTCTCCTTCACCAGATGCTCTGGTATCGGCGTCGGCACAGCAATGTATCCAGGGTCCCTATAGGATGGGTTGTGCTTGACCATAAAGTTCGATGCCGTCTTTCGAACCCGCTCTGCATCGTCGTAGATGAGAGACTTCCTGTCGTTGAAGGTCTTCGCGTTGTGGACCAGCCGTTTGAGGTCGCCTTCGACCTGAGCGAGGGAGGAGTATTGTCCGGCTTTGAGCTTGGTCTGATTTCACTACCGTCAGCAAATGTTCCAATGTCATGAGTGCGCTCTATATTTCGTCTAGTGAGTGTATGAGTGAGCCCCCAGCAGTGGAAGATGTCCACGCATCTCCAGACCGTGTACCCGAAGACTAAACAGCCTTCCCGGTGTATTTAAAGAGTATGGGTGGGGAATGAAAGGCATGCGTACCTCGATGGTGTCAATTGCGACAGGGAGGAGGATCTCTTCGTAGTAGACGGGGAGTGCATTCTGCAGCAGTTGTTAGCCCAGGCCTATCCCCATGAGTGTAGAAGACGTACCTTGTCCGGAAGCGCAAGGAAGTGGGTAGCAATCGGGCGACCTCTATAGCAAATTGTCAGCGGCTGAGCAGGCGCATATACACGCTCTTCGATCGCACCCAGGCGAGGCTGGCGCAGTCCCGAGCCGCAGGAGGCACTCACGTCTTGTCCTTTGCGGCCTTCAGCGAGTCGACGAACTTCAGGCCCACGGTCGTCGTCGTCTCGACCGTCTCGATGACGGGGTCGGCGTCGCCCTGCAATCCATCGCGTCAGTCATGCTGTTCCTGTGCATCCCGCAGGCTCGCGGCCGCGGCGGTGGATAGCGGCGGCGCTGCGTTCGACGGGCGTGCGGTGCGGAGGGGCATGGAGGTGCGAGGTGGGAGATGCTGCTGGTCGTCGAGCCCTAAGCGTCGCGCTCGTCGACAAGGAGCATCTTGCCCAATCCCAACCACCAAAAGCCGCTGTTCGCCGTCTGCACGCCGCCCACCCTCTCACCACGGGCGCATTTGATTTCACTCACCGGCAACTTCTGGCGTTTGGCTGCGCGACCCTCGTGGTCCAGCGTCGCATTGCCGGCCGCCTTGCGCTTGGCTTCGCGGTCCATTTTTACTGCAGCTAGGTCGCTTCGGCGAGGTCAGTGAGAAATTCGGTATCTCTAGGCTCAGATCCGGCGTTGTGGTGGTTGCGACGGCGGGCGTGAACAGGGCCTCATTCGCGTTCGCTATCCTGGCGTTTTGGGCAGGGCGTGTTGGGGAGAGTTGCGTCACGTGAGCCGCACGGGCCACATTGCACATTAAATATGGACTACAGACATCTCATTCACAGCATCAGGCCGCCGTCTCAGCGATGTTCGTGTATTGGGAGAAGCAATCGAGTGCGCACTCTGCGTCTAGACATTTTCCCTGCTTGGGCCTTTGCTACCAACAGGGTATCGCTAAGAGAACAATTACAGGCCAACTACGGGCGACGCTAGCCCATCAACAATCAACAATCGCCCGAGAAGAAGGAAAACAATGAACAGGAATCGTAAGGGATCGTCCAGGAGTGCTTGGCGCTGGCCCTACTTCTTGACTTGCTCAGAGGCAGTTCTCTCGAACTCCTTCTGTGCCTCAACGTCTTTCATCTCGCGCACCTTGGCGAGCACCACCTCCCTGAAGATGGCAGACTTTGCAAGCTTGCTGAGACGGCCGCCCGCCTTGGGAGGGCCAGTTGTCGTTGCTGGTATGGTCAGACCTCTGTCGGTGCTGTGTGCGGCGACTGCCTCACCCGCTGCCTGACGAGCGTTCGCGGGCACGTCCGCTTCGCCGGGAACATCTTCTTCGTCGTCCTCTTGCATCTTGAGGGCTTCGATGCGGTTGGCCAGCTTAACGAGCTCGATGCCGCGCCTGAGACGTGCCTTCGCGACGTACGCACGAATCTCAGGAATCAAGTTGTGGTCAGATGCGGTCTTGCCGCTCAGCCATACGTGTTTCAGAGCATCCTGCAACTGTCAGTCTGGTGAAACATCAAGATCAACAAGCCAAACATACCTCACTAGTCGGCCGCTTGTCGGGATTGGGTTGAAGAAGAAGGGTGATGAACTCCTTGGCGTCCTTGCTGACATCCTTCCAGTAACGCTCATGGAATATGAGCCGTCCGTTCTTGCATTCCTCGATCAGGTCTGCAAGGTTCTCCGATCTGAATGGCGAGTAACCGCATAGAAGCGTGTAGGTGATGACACCCATGGACCACATGTCGACAGGCTTGCCGTGTCCCTTCTTGAGCATCACCTCCGGCGCAGCGTATCCGAACGAGCCAGCCATGGTCGTCAACACCTCGTTCTTGGAGTCCAGCATCTTGGCAATGCCAAAATCGGCGAGCACCAGCGACGAGTCTGGTTCCTTTGTGAGGTATAGGAGGTTCTCGGGTTTCAGATCTAGGAAGAGTTAGCTGAAGATTTCGGGGACAGATAGGACGCGCGTACCTCTGTGGACGACATTGTTGTGGTGGAGGTAGTTGACGGCATCGAGAACTTGTCGGATGGTTTCAGCGGCATCCTTTTCTGTGAACTTGCCCTTCTCGCAAATCCTGTCGAACAATTCTCCTCCAGTAGCTAGCTGGGTGACGATGTAGTATTTGTCCTGTCAAGGCGTCAGTAGCGCCTCAGCTCAATTGTGCCCTGAACGTACCCTCGACTCGAACCAGTCATGGAAGCGGACAATGTGAGGGTGCTTCATGCGCTGCAGCATCTCTAGCTCATCGTAGACCATCTGCTCGTTGCCCTTGACGTTCTTCTTCAAGATGATCTTCACAGCCACCTTACCCTCGGGGCAGGTGGCCTCGCGGACAATGCCATAGGTGCCAGCACCCAGCGTCTTGCCCATCTGGTATTTTGATCTGCGATGATTGTGTTCAGTGTATTTGGCGTCGTCTAAAGGGAATGTGAGCGTCGAACTTCTTGTCATAGCTATCAGGCTGACCATGCAACTTGTTGAGCATGCCTGCGACTGCGGGGAAGAGAGGTCAGCACCAGGCCGGGCGTAACAGGGCAAACAGTACTCACGACTCATTGTGAAGTCGACGTCTAAGGCAGAGCCTCAAGTGTTGCGCTGTCAGCGAGGGGTGTTCTTCGTGAGCAGGCTGCCAAGCGTGCTATCAGAGAGGCGGGGTAGAACTGTAGAGCTCTGAGAAAGAGGTTGGAGAATGGATGGTGAGGTGTGGAGAGTGGATTCGAGGAGCAGGGCAGGTAGAGGCGAGTGAGGATAGGAAATATCAGAGACTTTAAGCGTGGAAGCTTCAGCGCTGAATTGGCGTGTCGAGGGGTTGCGTGGTTTGGGAGGAGGTGGGGGCTTGTGCCAGCATTGCTCCTGAACGCGCCTGGGGCTGAATTTTGCGGCTGAGCAGCAGTACTGGTCAGTCAGCATTTCTCTAGGCATTTCCTGAACGAGGCTGGCGGGTCCGAAATAAGAATTTCTTTATAACACAATTTCCTCCCGAGCAACAGGCGGCGAGTCTCACGGGTCCAGGAGTTAGAGGCGTGCCCACGGCTTGAAGCTGTGGCGTTTTCTTCCTTGTTGTAAGGCGAGCTGGGCAACGGCAGGGAAGGTTGGCCCGTGTTCCAAGGAAGCGTCGATCTGATCCGACGTCATGGGCGGTAATATGCACGAAATACCTATTTATGAACAGGGCAATCATTGCTGCTTTCTCGTTCACTGACAGTTTGCTACTTCCTGAACTAAAATTTCCCCCCTCCACTTCTCCATTCCCCAAAACCTTACCTAAAGCTCACCAGACCAACCAAACCCAGCACCATGCCTACTACCGCGTCCGTCCTCACTGTCTTCGCGGGCATTGTCGCCGTGATTTCCCTCGCCGTCTACTTCTTCGGCATTCCCCCAGAGCTGAAGAGAGCTATGGAGAAGAAAGCACTCGAGACCATGGGAGAGAACAAAGCTTCTTATCTCATGAAAGGTACGCACACCCACCATGTTATTACCTTAGCTATGTACTGATAGTTTGCCAGACCAAATCAGCAAGATGCCCGAATCCGACCAGAAAGACGTGAACGACCTGAAGAATGGCCTCGGCAATGCCCTTGGAGGAGGATTGAAGAACCCTGTCGGCGATAAGGCTGGTGATCTTGGTGATGACCTAACCTCCGGCTTCACTGGTCGCTGAATGCATCCTGGCAATAGGGCCGGCTTAGGGATGTGTGAAGAGTCCGGCGGCAGGAGTGTACGATAACATATCGGGACGAGAACAACGGCTGTTTGGAAGATACGACGGGTTATGACGGGTTTCCTACTTTTAATGGTTTGGTCTTCTGGAATGATGTCTTAGGGGAGTATTGAAAAGTGTATCATGGGTTTCGGTCCTCTTCGACGATTCCTTTCTAGGGTGTGATGTTCAACGTACAATCCTACTCTGAGGTTCCCGGGAACGCTGATGACCACCCTTTTCTGTGCTTTGCCGTGACAATTTACAAATGTGCACGTTCGTTCGAGATCTTGGGGAAATGGCAGGTTTTCCGCCAACGGGACTGCTCCTGAGAACGATGTCTAGCATTCGAAACGGCATTCGAGCAGTAGCATATCCGCCGTATGGCCTACTATCATACGCTTTCATGAAACGTTGCCCCAGGTCGCGAACCAGACCACTTGATGAATCCCTACAATGACCCAGAATTGGGCCTGAAATGCCTTCTTCATTGTTTTATGCTGGAAAAAGTGTTGACCTAGCAGAGCTCCTGGCCAGCCCCCTAGCAGTTCGAATAAGTGCATCGTAGTCTCTCGAACGCGCCATCCCGAGTTGCGAGATCGGTACTTGTCGTAGCCGTACATGATGAAAGTCGCTAGACTCATGGCGGATGTCCAAATCAATGGCCAAGCAGTGCCACGGTAACATAGGCGCAATCCTCCAATGACTGGGACAGCGAAGGCGCCAGATCCGATGAAAGTTGCTACGGTTATTGGCCTTTTCTCTAGACGGACTCTGTTCCGAGGGGCGTTCTGTGGAACCTTTCGAGGTACTCTGCGAAAGCCATATTTATCGAACTGGCCAATGGAGGGATTGTACAGGGCTGTAGTTCGTCTGTTGCTTGATGGATTCATGATGTTGTTGAGATTGAGGAGAGACCACATTCATCGATTGGCTAGTAGGGACACGGGTCTTGGAAGAAGTTGCTTCAGGTCCTCATACGCATCGTCACCATACGCAGACGTTCATAAATGGATGCTAATGAAAGAGAGAGGTGTTGCTTGCCTAGTGGTTGTACGCGAAGCTAAGGCGGCGTATGAAAATTGCCAAATTTGGAATAGCCTCGCTGACTCGCAGCGTAAGATATTTGAACGTCTGCCGTCAACCTCGCCTCGAATTTCCTCAATCTTTACGCAAAAACAGCTTCCTAGTCTAGGCACACTCATCGCCAGATCTGTAGTCTTCCCAGTATCCAATGAAAAAACTTTCGGAGGCAAAAAAACCGCCTAGGCCTTCATCACGAGCTCACTGAACAACGCGCTCTTGCATACTCTAAGATATTCCACCCTTAGGACACAACTCTACTCTCCTCGTATCGTGCTAAATATATGCACACTGTCTAAGAGAAAGAATGGCTCTTCTCACGGATCTTCCGGATGACCTTTTGCTCGAGATTCTAGCTTACCTCGAGCACTCCAAGCGGGACTTGCTGAGGGTCTCAAGGACGTGTCGTCGATTGCTCGCCCCTGCTAGAACTCACATTTACCGCGCCATTGATATCCTAGTCTGCTCCGGTCTTTCGTTATATCCGACAACCACCGATAGAAAGCACTGGAGCGATATAGTCTCTCGCAGCGGTAATCCGAATCCAGACTGCAACACTCTCTATTTTTTACTCCGCAGTCTTGAAAATAATACTTCAATCGGTCCTCTGGTGAAAAATCTCTGTGTCACCTGGACCGCGATCTCGAGGCCAACCGTATCAAATGAAGGCGAGTTGGAGACGCTGCTCAAGGCTTTGCCAAATCTAAGACACCTTGAGATATCAGATAAGCTATTCCGAAACCCGATCACTGGGCACACCCGCAGTTTTCCCAATCATACCAAATACATCCTTAAAGAGAGCTCCAAGTCCCCGTTGCGATCATATGCATTAGACCTGGGCCGACTCAGCTCGACCGAGCTGGCATCAGTCATGATCCGACCGGAAGTCGAAACAATCACCGCATCCCAGTTCTGCGACATTGGACGCGGGACTGGGCCACTGAAGACCTTCAACCCCAATTTAGAAAAATTCCTTGCATCGCGATTGTCTGCGCCCTCCAGCCTCAAGCATCTCGACCTAGGAACGTATCGAATCTCCCTACCAGTCCTCGAAGCAATTCTCAAATACGCACCAAAGCTTCAACGGCTGAAAGCAACTCTCCCAGGCCGGAGTTGTCGCGCCCGAGATCCCGACTACGGTCTCACGGCGTCAGATCGCTATCTTACCCCGTCCGCAATCGCTCGAGCTCTCCAGCCCGTACAACACACCCTAGAAGAGCTACACATGACAAACGACCCCCGCGCATGGGCAAACACCGACAACACCAGAGCCGACTTCAGCAACTTCCCAAAACTGCGAAAAATGTGCGTCGCGCCCGGTCTCTGGTTCAAATGGGGCGCATTCGCCTACGGCGAGCACATGGACATCGATCATGGCTTCGTTGCAGACCACGAGGACCGCCGCGGGTTGTGGGAGTTGTTACCGCCGAACCTAGAAGAACTAGAGGTACATTTCTCTCCATAATAAATCACGCTATAGCAAAACCTAACCACACTCTCAGATCTACTTCCAATTCTACTCGGCCGTCTTCAGCCTCTCCGCACCCCACGTCACGAAACTCGAGAACATGATCGACTTGCCGCACAAATACTACCACTGGATCCAGGAACTCGCGACCTTTAAGCCGACCGCCTTCCCTCGCCTCCGCTGCGTTCGTCTGACAGAGCAGTTGCTGACAGGCTTGACTGTTGCAGACGGCATCTCGTTCGAAGCGATGGTGTGGACGCCTCCGAAGGATTTGCTAGACTCCTACGCGGAGGCGGGCGTGGAGCTCAAGGTCCAGCTGAGGAGTAACTATAGAGTCAACGAGGAGGCGGAGATGAAGTCGTGTTGTGTGGTTGCGAGCGCTTATGGGCGTTCGTGCTGTGCCGATGACAGCTGATATTTCTGGTTTTGAGTTAGAGCTTGGAATATTGGTACTTTTCAACATGGACACAAGCATAGGGGAGATATTCCATGCGATTTAGCCTCGACGTTAGTATGCTATTAGAAGAGAGTGGGAATTAGCTTCCAAGGTTATGCGATGTGACCTACGTCTTATATTAGGCCATGAACAACGGGTTAATCTCGCACTGCTAAGAAGTCTAAACGGGAGCCAGTCCATGTGATTCACAGTCAATATTGGCATACTATTAGCGCGGACCATATACTAGGTTAGCAAGCATAAAGACATGCTACAGAAAATATTCCTACCTCTTGCCCGGTCTGTAAGATGTTGATGTCAAGAACAGCCTCTTATTCGGCGGCAAGTAATGTCCCGGGTGAAACTGAGCGGCGTTTCCGCCCGGTGGACATTGTAGCGGAAAATACGATGCTCCTCGGTGGAAAGGGTGCGGCGCGCGAGGGCACTAAATGAGAAGAAGGCTGGTCGCTGATAACAGGCGCTGACCCCGATGGAAGGCCGGTGGAGAGACGTATGGCGTTGAAGCTTCTGGATCAGTGGGCGTTACTGGAACCGCTGGGGCTTTGGAGATACGATGCTCCCCGGAAGTAAGGGTGCGGTGCTTGAAGGGACTGAATAAGAAGAAGACTGGTCGCTGGTGGTAGGTGCCGTCTTTGATGAAAGCGTGGTGGCGAGAGCACGTATCCGAGCCTTGTTTATGATTTCACGACGAGTGTAACATGAGTCTCTCGATCTACAAGGCACTGATATAGGTCCGCGGTACAGCTTTTCGTCTTCTCATGGTGTCCATGCTGCTCTGAGCGATTCATTAGTAGGCGGTCTATTAGGGCCAAGGCCCCATTGCGCTGCCATCTCTCTGATTTCATCTGCGGTGTATCCTTTGAGTAACCTGTTGTTGATACAGTTCCTCAATGGTCTGATTCTTGTCATAGTACACTTCTTGTAGGGTAGCTACAGCCTGCAGCAGCATGATGCGCGCCATGTAGACGGTTGTTGGGGCAAGAACACGAGACGGTAGGATGCGCTGGAGCCTGCAGTGATTAACACCGCGACTGGAGGATGGGGTGGCTGTAGGATGCGGCGATCGATGCCGGGGTGGGAGGATTGGATGGCTAGAGCTTGCGGAAACTGAGACCGCGGCACCGATAGATGGGGGAAAAGAGTAGTAAAGAGGTTGATCGTTGTAATTCCCGGCTCACATAACGGTGAGCATGGTTGAGGGAGACGGAATGAAGAGGAGTTGAAGAGAAGAAGAGCAGAAGAGCGATGCGTGAAGATTAGGAAAGAACGAATGCGGCAACTAGCCATCGAGAATTGGTACCTATTAGCTGCACCCCCCTGGTATCACATTGCACAGGACTTGGAGCTCTTATCAAGAATGCATCTGGTAAAGTTCGGAATGTTCTTCCTATGCCGACTGAACTTATTCCCGTACTTCTCATCTGCTATCTCGAGCTAGCTACTTAATATTGGCATATGAAATAGCTGCCTCAAATACCTCGAACA
Organism: Lophium mytilinum; assembly: GCA_010093605.1. NCBI lineage: Eukaryota > Fungi > Ascomycota > Dothideomycetes > Mytilinidiales > Mytilinidiaceae > Lophium > Lophium mytilinum. The sequence goes on along the minus strand of MU004185.1, from coordinate 1,822,021 downwards.
AAGCCTGCGTATCTGCCGCCGCGTCATGAAAGTCATTTGGCCCGATTGAAGAGTTTGGGCAGAGTGCCTTCAGCACGTTACATAGGGTTAGCGACTGTGGCTTCTTAAAAAAGGCAGAGAAAATAGACATCGTAGCAATTAGTTGGAACTTGGCCAGCACGTAGTCGCGTCTATCAACTTCCGGGGAGATAGTCCGCGCGATTTGGCCTCAACGTTAGCATGCTATTGGAAGAGTGGGATTTAGCTTCCGAGGTTATGCGAAGTGGCCGACGTCTTATATTAGGCCATGACCACAGGGTAAATCTCGCATAGCTGAGAAGTACAAACGGGAGCCAGTCCGTACGATTTAGAGTCGATTCTGGCATACTATTGGCACGGAACCTATTTTGGGTCATAGAAACTGCGGATTTTTCCGGTGTCAGGAGAAACAGGAGCCAGTCAAGTAGCCAGAACCCAGTGCAATATATCGTGATAAGGGCGCTGATGTTGGTTCGACGAAGTCACATCTCAACTCGCAATGGTTCTTCTCCAGCATTGGAGTAATAATATTCATTTCATCCCATCGTCTCTCATGATCGCTCCTATACCCTTCACAGCTCATCCTTCTCCTTCGCCTCCGCCTCCCTCTTCGCATTCTCCACATCCTCATCCCACATCCTCTTCTTCGGATTCCGCGGCTTATCCGAGTCCACCAGCGGCTGCCCGTCCCCTCTCCTCGGCTGCTCCTTCGCTCCTTCTGCTGGCTGCTGTCCTTGCTGAGCTTGCTGTCCCTCCTGCTGCTGCGTAGACTCCGCCATCTGCCCAACCTGCCTCGACATGCTCCCCTCATCACTCGGATCGCTCTTCGCCCCATGCCCACCACCCCCAGCACGCATATACGGCTGCTGTCCAGGCATCCTCGCCGGCGGTCTACCCGTCGCGCTAGGCTTAACAATCAAACTCGTACTCCGCGACGCCGATATCGCTACAGACGTCGTCGAAGCCGCGCCGCCGGTCACACCAACAACAGAAAGGACCCAGAAAGCAAACTTATACGTTAACTTCAACGGGAGGTAGAGGAACCACCAAAGCGGTCCATAAAGGAATCGTCGAAAGACGAGCCAGATGATAGTAGTAACGAGGATATAGAACGCAGTCTCGAGATACCACGTATCCGATTTCTGCGACTTGACGAGGTTTGTGAGGAGGCTGCGGGAGGAGGTGAGGAGGTCGTCGAGGGAAGTGTAGTGGTCGCCTGCAATATATATATTAGCCCCCGTACGTCATGCCACGTTTCAGCAGCGGGAATGCCAATGACGTACCCAAATCTGCTAAAGCTGCGGTGCTCTGCTCGAGTGTCTCCTGTGCGAATCTCGACCGCGATAGCTCCGATTGCATCAACTGGTGTGTCCGCCGTAATGCTGCTGTCACGTCGCTCGACGCGTTCACTAGCACCTCGTCTGCTGAGATATCCTTCCCCTTCCTTCGTGACGCTGATGAGGGTGTGGTCGTTCCGCTCTGCGCGCCGGCGAAGAGCAGCTCGCGCTCTTTCCGCTTCGCGGCTTCCGCGTTGCGCTTCGCGATGCGCTGGGCGTTGTCGAATTGCGTACGGGTACTGGGAGGGGCGTTAGCACGGCGGTTTCAGCTAGAGGAGAGGGTGAGGGAGACGTACCTCCGCAGGTCTTCGGCGAGCTTCGCGACTTGGACTGCTATCCGTGTCTTCTCGCGCTCTTTTTCGGTGTCCCGGTGTTGTTGGCGGGGGTCTCGAGCGTTGGGCCGGGTTATGCTTAGTAGTTCGACGTCTTCTCTGACGACGTCGAGGTCGAGTTCTGTTTGCTTTAGGGTTTCCGAGATCTCGGCTGTGAGCTCGAGTCGGACGCCGTTCTCGTCGGAGGTGGTGCCGAAGTTGAGTTTTGATAGTCGGTGTATGAGCTGGAGGGCTGCTTTGTTTTGGTCGAAGAGGTTGGAGAGGCGGTGGGATAGTTCATGGAGGTCGTCGAGGGTGGTCATTGTTGAAAGAAGGTCGTCGTCGCGGGGAGGGGAGGCCAGGTGTTAGGTTAGGGCCGCATCCATTTAAATCGTCAGGGCCATGACGATGCGGTGGTAGTCGGTTATTCTTGCGAGTCTTTGGGGGACAAGGGTGATAGATGGGTTGGACGACGTCTGAGGAGCTTTGAAGGCGTGGAAACTCTCTAAACAATACTGTTGAGTAGACGTTGAGGGACTTCAGATGATGCTTAACAAAGATACACCACTGAATAGTTATAAACAGTCTACTCTACTCCGTCCTATGTTTCCTCCACCAACGCCAAGCCATCCAACCAGAACAACCCGCGATCCCCTCCGCAAAACCTCCATAAATCAATAAACCACCCGCACCCACACCCGCATCTCCAATTGCGCTCTCCGCCCCTCCTCACAGTAAGCCCTCCCTCTCCCAATGATCCCCTTCATTCTTCCAATCTAATACTCTCAGCTACTCTCCTCTTCCACCCCAACCACCGCCATGATCACCCGCTTCCTCTCCGAAGTTCGCACCTCCTTCAACCCCTTCTCCCCGCTCTCTAAAACCGCGCGCACCTTCCTCGCCCAACTGCCGCCGGACGCGCGCGCCACCGGCATGCTCATCAAACACACCATTCTGCCGCGCACGAGCACGCAGAAGCCGCTGCTGTTTGTGAAGTTTAGTATGTATACCCCTTACACTCTTGCGGACGGGTTGGGAGGGAGATATAATGTCCCGGGGTGATTGATTGGGTTGAGATAGTGGGAGTAGTGGGGATTCTGGATAATGATTGGGGCGAGGATTGAACTGAGGCTAATTGTTGATCACAGAGGACGGGAAGGAACTCAAGCTCGACCTGGAGACGATGCGCTCAACAGAGGTAATGGCGGAGGTGGATCGGCATTCGAGGATATTAGCGCGGAAGGAGGAGTTGAGTGGATGAATCAACGCCCACACAATTACCAATCACTGTATAAAAACATGTTGAATAAGAACTGTAGTCCTGTAAATAGTCACAGGGGCATAAGGCATCACAGGAGTTCGGAACCACAGCATAGTTTGGACGCGTGCTTTTTATCTATATCACCATCAAGAGGCGTGTGTGTGTTGTACTCCTAGATCTGCATACGGTCCCCCTTCCCATCTCTAGTGACCTGCGTTCAGTTAATGATGTAACGCGTCCCGGCCCCCGTGTGTTCCTTCCCAATTTAATCCTGTGATTTAGTGTCTAAGAGGAGGGAGCGCCGGAGATGAAGAACCATTTGTCGATGCTGGGGTCGATGGGGGCGGGTGCCAGGTTCTCGCCCCGCGGGATGCTGAGGGTGGAGGGGTCGGTGCGGTCAGCGGAGTGCTGGACCGAAACGTTGGTGCTACTGGATATCAGTATACGTTCTAAATTGTGTGTGCCATTGGATCACTTACAGAGAAAGGCCGCCCTTAGCAGTCTTGCCAGTGATCAACCGCTCCCAAGCCTCAGCGCACTCGCGGACGATATCCGTAGCGTACCTGTACACATTAGACTCAATTCCTCTGTAGTTATATCGGCGAACTCACTTCTTGTTCTTGCACTCGCCCGAGAATGCAAACTGGTTCTCCGGCTTGCCATCCGGGATCTTGTAGATGCGGAACCACTCATTGGTCGCCCGCAGCAGGCCAGGGAGGTGCCTTTCCACATCCTCGATGTCGTTGAGCTTCGGGGCCAGCGGGTCGTTCACGTCGATAACGATAATCTTCCAGTCCGTCTCCTCCTCGTCGAGCAGCGCCATGACGCCGAGCACCTTGACCTGCTTGACGTCGCCGGGCTTGGACACCAGCTCGCCGATCTCACACACGTCGAGCGGGTCGTTGTCGCCCTTGGCCTTGGTCTCCGGGTGGATGACATTGGGGTCCTCCCACGTCTGTGTGCCTTGTCAATTCGAATTCGGCGGTGGAGCGGTGAGGGGTATGGAGGGGGTGCGTACCTGGGGGAATGCCCCGTAGTTCCAGAGGTAGCCCTTGTGCGGGAAGCAGTTCCTCACGAAGCGGAGTTTGCCCTTCTTGATGTCCTGCTTGATGGGGTTGAGGGGCTCCTCTTTGCAAATCTGTGAAGCGGGGTAGAGTCAGTTTCCGTATAGCAGACGTGCGGGAGTTAGTCAATGGCGTCTGGATGTCGTACCTCCATCTTCGCATTGGTCCAGCGAGGCACCTCCACCACCATGTTCAGGATGGTCTGCTGCTCGTTGGCATACAGAGGAATATCGTGGAAGGGCGACACCGGGACGCCATCCTTCTCGATGAAGACGCGGTGCTCGAGGGTGTTGGCAGCACCGACCTTGCGCGCGGTGTAGGGAGAGCGAGTTGAAGAGGCCATGGTTGCTGTGGTTCGCGAAGGTTGGATGTGCCCTGCTAGCTGTCTCGTCCGGGACTGAATTTTGTCGAGTGAGGCGGGAGTGGCCGTGGTGGGGTACCGGGCGGAGGGCCTGTTATGCGTGGCCAGCGTAGCAAACGTCACGGTTGGCAGTCTGCATGAGACGGCCAAGTGCTGGGGCTTTATTACTTCAGGTCTCACGGCCGCGCTGAGCCTCAATGGGCGTCCTAGATTCATACAACACGAATTACGTGATCGACGGATAAGAAAAGGTGCGGAATGCGGAGCTCGACTTTCATGCCGAGGGTTATGCTGAGCGCTGTTCCAAGGTTGTAAGGACGAATGGATCCCGAATTTTTCGCTTATATAAAGGTGCTAAAAGGGGCTATTTGTATACAATATGGCCTGGCCCATGACACGAACCTCACGTCAATAGAGTTTATGCGGACGCCAAAAGCTCGCAAAGATGCCCTCCTCTGCCGGTGGTGGAGGTTGACGGTGTGCACCGCCAGCCTCCAGATCTGGGTCACCAATTGGCGAATGCCCGAGTCCGGTTGACGAAATTCCGTCCGGTAAGTACGACAGTCCGTCGTCATAGTTTTCCATCTGACGGTCCGCCCTCAGTATCGATTGAATTTCTCCCATGTCCGCGTCCTCTGAGTACATGTCTAATAGTTGGCCCTGCTGGCCGAGTTGCAATTGCTCGTCGAAAAGGTTAGGAAAGTCCTGGTCAAAGTTTGGGCGTATCTGCGAGGTAAAAAGCGGCGGTAGTGTGACCTGATGCAGTTGCTGTGCCTCATGGAGTGTATCCTCACCTCTCTCGCTACCATTGTCAGCAAAAGCGAACTGGACTGTTGGCCGTCTGTCAGTATGTTGTTGTCGTTGTCGATCCGGCCAAGCATCCTTCTGCGCAGCGGCCGATTCACATTCTTGAAGCAGTTTGCCCAACGTAGAAGAGGTGTCTGGATCTGGGTCAGTCTTTATGACAGGATCTGGCCCATCAGTGCCCTGCTCTCTCCGTTCGCATTGACCTCGACTTCCTTCGCGAGCTTCATCATCACTTGGCTTCGAGTCTGAACAACTCTCCGCTACCGGTTGTCGATGTGTCACCCTTTTCCGCTCTTTGCGAGGTGGAGCTGCAGCCACTTCTGGGGAGGTCTCCGGCTCTTCCATGTTCTGTTTTGACACTCTTGCCAGTTTTTGAGGATCTGATCGTGGTCGCTGGGACTTACCACGAGACGGTGGACGACGCGTCGAAAAGCTGGCGGGGAGCGACGAAGTCACCCTCGGCCGACTGTTCCTGTCATCAGGAGTGTGATGGCTGGGTGACTTGAAGCTTGTAGGTCTCTGAAAAGGGCCTTTGGTCGTCGCATTGATATCGTTCTGCTTACGATGCGCTGCTTCTAATTGACCAACATCTATAGTTGTCAGGGCTCGCCGAAAGACGGGTGATTGAGTAGCTAGCCGGTCAGTCTCCGACCATGACAGGTAGCCGCTCTCGTGCCGGGCGCCTCTGCCCCCGAATCCTAAGTACGGCTTCTCTGGTAACTCTACGGTGGGTATAGGAGACTCGATACTAGCTGATCTTAGCTTCTTGTGTTCGTTTGCCGGCACGAGTGTACGATAATGGTGGGAGGGGGGCCGATGGGATTGGACGTTGGTGTCCTTTTCGGCTAGCGGTGGCCGGAGAGAGGTGAAGTATGCAGACATTTCGTGTTCGTTTGCCTGCGCATGGTCTTTCTTTCGCCTCTTTCTTGTTTCCTCCTCCTTATGTGTCTCTTCTGGGGCATCTTTTCGTTTCTGCAGGAATTTCATCTCGGAGAAAACCAGGTCAGGGACTATATCGCGTCAGTAAGGGGCCAGCAAGCATATATGGCGGGAGGGTCGCTTACGGCCACGGCCTTTGACAGGCGTTGATGCGCGCCCCTTGTTGAAAATGCCGAGTTTTTCTCGTGGTTTCAACTGCACCAATCATCAGCGCCGTCCTGGCTAAATGGCATGCAAGTGTGCTCTCACGGTCAAGCGGTCTCTGGGCACATTGTTTGCATGAAAACTCTGGACCAGGCCAGCGCCCGGGTTGTCCGTCTTCTTCCGTCGCGACTTTCTCTTCTCTTTCCTTGATTCGTCCTTGCCCCTCCTGTGTTTCCGGCTTCCCCGCTCATTTGAGGCATCCTGCTTGGGCTCGTACAGGTCGGGCCGCGTCTTGTGCCTTGGCTTCCGTTCATATCGGTGGTCTGATGCAACGCTCACCGATGAGGAGTGATCGGAGCGATGCTCTGCAGGCGACGAGGCTCGATTAGCGCCGGCGATGACAGGTGCGTCGTGTTCGGATGCATCCTTTCGTGTGCGGTGCTGTCGAGCCTGCAGAATGGAGCTGTCTGAGGCGGCCGACCTGTCCTTGCGCCCATGTTTGCGAGCAGGTGCAGGGGCGCCGGCCTGGTCTGAAGGATCCTGTCTGTCTCTTTTGGGATGGAGGAACTGGGGCAGCCCTAGCTGGTCGGGGAGGCTCGCTGCCTTCTCTGGATGCACTACCTCGTCGAGCCATTTGCGGACGTCCATGACTCCACAGGCTTCACATGGAGCCAGGCCCGGCGACACACTCCTCGAGGCGCTTCGACGTGGCTTTCACACTCGGGGGACACAACGGCACACCGACTTTCGAGACGTGTAGCTGCCGTCGTACTGCAGAGGCCTTGGGGATGGTTGAGAAGCGCGGAGGGGCTGAACTCTTGGTCGCTCGCAGACTGGTACTGTGTAACGATGGGCGCGACGATGCGGCTTGGAGGGTCAAACAGAGATATCACGGTGCTCTTGCTTGCTGCAGCGCTCGCAGGTTCACTAAGTGCATAGATCAAAGCTACGACGCTGTGACGATGACAATGTGGTGGAGGCATCCAGCTGCGGCTTCCCAATGCGGAAAGCACCTGCCACATGACGAGCAATCAACACCACGCAACCCGAAGATACTACGGCAGCCTGGCAGAGAAGAGCGTGAAGTGTCAATTGAGAGCCATAGTCTGATTGTCGTAGTTTGATTTCATAGTCTGATTGTGGTAGTCTGATTGCGGTAAGTTTGCTCGCCGCGTGACTGAAGCATGCAATATCATGGCATTGGACGGGGAGCAGCGGTTGATTGCAGCTGGCGTGCCTGTCCCCATGCAGCGCTGCTGGCTAGAGGTTAGAGGCATGATGCATGGCGCGGGCGAGATCTGTGGCAGTCCGGCGAGACCGCTTGTCCCTCAGCTGCGGCCACAGTGCCTTTCAGAGCCACGATTGAGGCCGACGAATGCTGCCGGGGATCGCGAGATGGTCGTCGTCGTCGTCTTCACGGAGCCCTATCCCGAGTCCCGTGGCCGTGGCGACCCCGAATGCTGCCGACCGGGCATCCCACGGCAGCACGAGCCGCTGATTTGTTTGGCCGACCACGCACACCAGCCCGTCTGCGAGAGGCCGATTCCGGCTCGGGGGCAGGGTGGGTGCAGGCATACAGTGTTTGGTGGGGAAGGAGGCCCAGCAGCTCGCCTCCGCACCGCGATTATCTTGATAAGCTTCTTTTGTGGGATCGCCTCCACTGCAACCCACGCGCTTCTGTCCAACGCGACGCCCAATGATGCCACAATGCCGCTCGCCCTGCTGCCTTCTGATGCCCTTGTGTGCTTGTGCCCTGATGCTCTGCGTGTTAAGCGAATTGATACACACCGAAGCATGCGCAATATCCATCTGGCTCGCTGCAGAGCCTGCTGCGCGCATCGGAGCGGGTCCGTGAAGCATGGCGTGCGCAATGCATCAGACCCATCAGCTGCCTGCTTGCTCGCAATTGGGCCGTATAGGGCCTAGCTAGCCATGGGCCGCATGATGTTTTAGACACGGGATGGCGCCAATATCAGCGCCCCTCGGTCCATAGCCAGCCAGCGGCATACAAAAACGCCCGCCTCCTGCACCTCCAGCGTATCAGACGGCCTCACTGCACTGCAATTCACAAGCTCACAGCTGCTCCCCTACCGACCGGGCCACCCTGCCACGCATCCGCCGCGCTTCGACCGCTAAGCCGACCTGTCACAGCCGTCGCTGAGCACACCTGGACGACTGAGCCGTAGCGTGAGTGCTTTGATCGCTAGCGCCCTTCTCCCACTGGAGGGGTCTCTTTTCTGCCTGCTTTTCATCTGCCCCGCCGCCCCTCCACTCTCCATCTCCACCACACCAACCTTTCTCACCCACACCAACCCTTCTCACACCCACTTCTTGTCGCAAACTCTTGCGCCTACACCAGCTTCCATCAATTCCTCTTCCACCCACCTGCGCACCAGCTCACCGTGCGCTGCCACCTTTCACTCTCGTGAAGCCAGAATCAAAAGTTCGTTCCTTCGTCGTCATGCTGTTCGCTGCCTCGCTCTCCGGAGTTGCCATCTCTGCTTGCTCTCACCTCCCGGCGGCTCCTCCAGCCGTCCTGCCTGTCCTACCTGTCCTGCCTCTTTGTACTTTCCGTCTGTCGCCAGACGACCCTGCGATGCCTGTCTTTCTCCGTTCGCGATTTGTTGAGAGTGTGTGAATTGAGACTTTGGTAGAGCGCTGTCCGAAACCCCCGAAACCATGTCCAAACTGTTCATTGGGTAAGTCCACCGCTCCTCACTTCGCATGCACATCACTGACAGTCCCCAGCGGCCTTGCCTGGCACACCGACGATGCCACCCTCCGCACCAAGTTCGAGGAGTTCGGCACCGTCGAGGAGGCAGTACGTCATCACCCTGCCGCGCGCATCGCGACATCCTGCTCACCTGATTGCAGATTGTCGTAAAGGACCGCGATACTGGCCGTAGCCGTGGATTCGGCTTCGTGCGCTTCTCTCAAGAGGGCGAGGCCGACCAGGCGATTGAGAACATGAACAACGTCGAGTATGTTTGATCCTTTGTTCTGCCACGTGCTGGCCCGCCACTTGATTGGACCGTGCCGCAATATGGCTTGCACGGCACTTGAATTCGGTATTCTCCCACATGCATGCTAACAAGTCCTAGGTTCGATGGACGAACTATCCGCGTCGACAAGGCCTCTGAGCGATCCGGCGGCGGCGGAGGTGGAGGAGGCTACTCCCGTGGCGGCGGAGGCGGCGGCTATGGCGGAGGCCGTGGAGGTGGAGGATACGGTGGCGGAGGTAGCTATGGTGCGATTCGATAACCCGTTTTTTCTCCAGGACGTTCCATGCTAAATTTCTAATCCAGGAGGAGGCTACGGTGGACGATCCGGCGGAGGCGGTGAGTTTACAACCTAGAACGCACTCAAGAGCTCCTGAATCTAACTTGCAAGAACAAGGCGGCTATGGCGGCGGTGCCGGCAACTGGGGCGGCAACCAGCAATCAGGTTACTCCGGCGGAGGCGGAGGAGGCTACCAAGGCGGCGGAGGCGACCGTGGCTACGGCGGCGGTGGCCAAGGTGGCGGCGAGGGTGGCTATGGCCAGTCTCAACAGGGCGGAGGCCAGTGGTAGATGGTCCATTGATTACTGACGCGAGTTCACCCATCCCCTTCTGTCGTTCCGGAGAGAACACAGAAGGCTATTTGCTCACGGGCGAACTCCAATACTCGAGGGTGGAGAGCATGTCTTGGTGCGACTTCTTTGGGATTCGTCTCTGAATCCGTCCGGACACCTTTTATCTTCTGGTCATTTGCGATGGTAATCATGGGCTTCTTGTTGTTGTATTTGCTTGCTGCGGGCGAGAGAGATCGAGATCGAGATCGAGACCGAGTTCAGAGAGTGCGAGAGAGATAACCGAGCCATCTGAGCTTCTTTGCTGCTTGCCTATGGAAAAAGGGATTCTGGGATGGGAATTGTTGTTCTATTGGTACTCTGAGATGATTGATACCCATCCTTGAATCTAAGGTGCTTGCTTCTGCTGCTGGAAAGAGAATTTCTCACTCATCCTTATCTTGTCTGTCTGTGTGTCTGGGAGAATGCTCGTCGCTGGGCTTTCGTCGGAGTCATCTCCGCCTCGAATGTTTGTGTTGCGCGCCACGCAACGGGATCTCGCGATGCTTGGCTGGGGTGTTGGAGCTGCGATTCTTGGAAGGTAGGGAAGCTTGACGTCTAGAGAAGAGGGGTATTTTATGTCATACGGGATTCCACCTGCTAAACGTGTCTTAGGCTTGTAAGACTTGATGCTTCCGCGGCATTGGGAACCCCTTTGCTACCCGATCGACAGGCTACGAGTCTGTATCACGAACTCTGCTGCGATTCGGCAGCACGTGCTCTGTACCACTACGAGTCTAACTTCTATGCCTTTCCAAAGGCCGGGACTGAATGGAAGGCTTATGATCCTGGAACTAGGGCGAGCTTTCTGGGTCATTTCAATCACGAACAAACGATTATCTGAGTACAAAAACTCGACTACGCCATAACTACCAAAGAGTATAAAATCACGATACTGGGTTCAACCAAGAGTATCTCTCAGCCGTCAATGCTCTCTAAATTGGATACCACCAAGAGCGAAAATCGTGCAGTGCGGTATCCAGACAATTCCAGACCATCTACTACGCTTTCCTCCCTCGAACTCCAGCTCTCCAGTAGCTGGACAAACGAGCAAGAGCAATGGCGCACCCTCCAAACCATATCCCGCCTCTGCGGCGACTATTGCGACAACATTGAAAACATCCTCCTGGCCTTGGGTCTTTCTCTTTCGCTCCCCTCGCCTACTCTGTCCTCATCCGTTTCGCGCCCTCCTCATTCTCCAGCTCCTCCCCATCCTCCTCCCTCTTCCGCTTCTTCAGCGCCGACATCCGCCTCGAAAGCTCCGCTATCACCTTCTTGTATTCCCTTTTCCATATCTCTCCGCGAAGAACATCTTGCCTACACTCCTCCTTCCACTCCTTGGTAGCCCTAACCCTCCTTACGAACCCATTCAGAACAGCCCCCTGACGGCAGTGCTCTAGCACCCCCCAGCGATGCCGATAATACCCTTCCGCCATCAGCATCATGCGGGCCACCTTTCCAAAGATCGTGAAATACGCCGGCGTCCCCGCCACGGGCGCGAGCGCAGCGACCTGGCTCCGCGGCAGCTCGCCCAGCACCTCAATAACGATACCACGCCGCTTGGCCTCATCATCCAGGAGTCGCACGGCGCGGAAACACTCGTACCAGAAGACGCGCTGCGTGGAGAGCTCCTGCGCACACAGCTGCGTCATGTGCGCGTCGGGGAGCGAGAGATCGAGCTTGATAAGCTTCACGCTGGCGGGCAGCCGGCGTAGCTCCTTCGCCCACTTGAACGGCGGGTCGATGGATTCGAAGAGATTGGCGTCTAGGGGCGCGGAGGTCGGGACGAGGAAGCGCAGCGTGAGCGTCGTGATGCCGGGCCAGGCGCGGCGGTTCAGGCGGGCGGCGCGCGCGTTGACGACGGTGGAGAAGGCGGCGAGGGCGGCCCAGCTGGCGCGGGTGTTCTGCGAGAGGGTGATGGGGGTGGTGGGGGTGGGCAGCCAGCTGGCGCAGAGCGCGAGGATGTCGGCTTGGAGGAGGGCGCAGACGTCGCCGAAGGGGGTGAAGTTGGTGGTGGAGAGGGTCAGGAGGATCGCGGCGGTTGCGGTGATACCCAGGGCGATGATGGGAGGGCAGAGGTGGACGAGAGGGGTGAAGACGGGCGTGGTGGTGCTGATGGTGATGGTGATGGTCTCGGCGATGATCTTCTGGCGGAGCTCGGCGGGGAGGGTGGTCAGAGTTGGGCCGGCCATTGCGTATGGTGTAGCGGAGTGATGGGAGATAGAGAGAGGGTGCTGAGAGCTGAGCTAGATGTCGCGGCGAATCTACCGGAGAGGCTGTATGCAGGGAGGGTCGTGAGAGTTGGGCCAGCCAACACAGTTCGACGATCGGAGTGGTGGTATGAGTGGAACAGGTATGTGCAGAAGGCGTCGACAGCAGTAAGTTGTAAGTTCTTGAAGAGTCTCGAGTGGTGTTAGTGAGTAAGTGTAAAATGTGCCAGAGCTAGAAGTTGAGTGTCGAAGGTGTAGTGAGAAACTAGAGCGCAAGGAGATTCTGCGAAGAACTATAAGATTCCGATTAGAGAGCTGATAAAGTTTGGTAGAGCCAATCACGTTCTCAGCCCTCCATTCGGTGAAATTGAGGAGGTTGGGGACGAACCCCTCTCACAAATCGTGGCTCTGAACAAGACCCTGAGCTTGCCACTTGGGCGAATTCTATATTTCTTTCTTTGACCTTATGGGTTTGTTCCAAATTCTATGTGCCATTCGAGTACTCAAAAGCCTTACAACATCACGTGGAGAAGTGAATTTGGTAAGGTAGCGTGATTTGAGGCCTTGCCCAAACCTATGACGCATGACTGTATCTAGCAGGCTTAATAGCCAGATCTCCGTTGGTCCATCACTGGCCCGGTCCATCCAGAAGACTATCTCGAGACCGGAACGGCATCGACGGTTGATCCAAGAACGACCCATCTGAAACGCCATCAACATCACCCTGATCCTCCTTCAGACGCTTGCCTCCCGCTGTGCTCAGATCGCCATTCTTCTCCTGCTTCCTCTTCTTCAACTCTGCCATCCTCTTGCCGAACTCCTTCTTATATTTCTTCATCTCCATTTTCCTCTGTCTCTCCGCCTCCTCCTCAATCTTGAGACGCTCCCGCGCCTCTCTCACATTCCCCAAGAACCCAGCAAAGTGGTCTTTTTCAAGGTTCGCATACACCTGCTTCCAGTACCAGTAATGGACTCCCCCTTTCCGCTGCCGATGCAACAGCGCATCAACCTGGCTCTCGGGAAGCCGTCCAGCCACCTCAAAAGTGACGTCCGTATATCGCTCGATGCACTTCGTAACCGTCCATAGGTCCTCGCACCACCAGTCCTTCTGGTTGCCCATCGGCATCTGTTGCAGCGCTTGTAAGGATGCCGAATCAATCCGGAGATCAAACTCAACGCGCTTGATACTCGCAGGCAGCGAACGCCGGCCACTGTGCCAACGAAATTCCCGTACGGTCTGGGTGAGTCTAACAGGCTCGAAGGTGTTGAAGATGGTGTAGTAAGGCGCCGCCTCGTAGGCGCGGATCGTGATGGCGGAGATGCCAGACCAGGCACCGCCCCCAATTCGTCGCGTGGCGCGCTTCTTGAGCTCTTTCTTGAGGCTTCGGAATCCTCGCCCGTTCACTGGTGCTTTGTTGGTCGTGAGGATGACGGAAGAGGCGCTGGTAGAGGGCAGCCAGATGGGAAGGACATCGTCGATGTCGGCTTGGAGGGTTTTGCAAACGCCACTCAGAGGGGTGGAGATCTCGTAGCCATCGTCGGTGACCTCGGCGAAGATGGTTTCGGTGATGATTTGCTGCCGCAGTTCGGCGGGGAGGGTGAGGAGAGTTGGGCCGGGCATTGTTGTGGTGAGACCCTGCTTGTGTGTTGGGGTGGTGTTGTGAGTGGGTCCGAGATGGAGATAGAGGTTTGAAAGGCTGGTGCGAGTGAAGGTGCGTGTCTAAAGTGTGAGGGAGACGTCGCGGTTTATGTGCACTCGAGTAGTACATGCGAGATCCAATCTGGTGAAGATCCGCACGCTTTCACAGTCTCTGGAGGCTTTCAGTGTGTTCACTAGTGTAGCTACAATCTGCCATCATCACGATGTCGAAGTCAATGGTGAGGTCAAAAATGGGAGACTCAACCCACGGAACGTCATGCCTTCTTGGAAACGTTCCTCACCTCGATACCACGTCGCATATCTATGCCATGTGTACCAACGGCACAAAGGTGTGTTACATCCAGAGCTATCATTCTCATCGATTCATCGAAGGGTCTATTACTGTGATATCTGAATCTGCAACCACAAGATCCTATAGGGCCTACTCAAGGACGTAGAAAACTTTTCGTGAAGGAGTAACTTGATATCAGACAGAGTCAACTACAGTGACAGGCCATAAGTCTGGGCACACTGGTACGCCACTGCTTGGGGTATATCCCCACAGGGTTTCAAGGACCTAAGGGCGATGTCAAGCTTCAAGCAGTTTATATTAGAGTCTTCTTGATCAACTGGATATGCAGCAACCAGGGTACCCCGAACATTGATGTTAAGTAAGCAAAGTTGGAGCAAGGCAGAAATAGTTTCAGGTGCCCGGACTTATGGCACAATACTGTTGATGTCGAGGTTCGAGCAGTACAGATTAGACTGCCTTTTAACTAATTACCTGCTCAGCGGCCAGGCTACTCCTCACAGTGGTATTGAGTGGGTAAGTTGGAGTAGAGTTGTAATGAATCCGTGTGCCTAGACTTGTGGCCTAAGACTGTACCTTGGAACAGCCTTTGACAGTATTCGAAGTGTTAAAACACTCCTAACCCATGACTACTCCACTTTTCGCACTAATACTGGCACCTGTATCATCACTGTCTCCCGCCTAGTTCCTCCTTTGCCGCTTCACTGCGTGTTCAATTGTCGCGCTACCTTCGAACTCCCATGTAGCCTCCCTAGCACGCTTCTTCAGCTCGGCCACTCGAGTGCCCAATCCTTCCCTCTCTTTCTCCAACACTTTCCGCCGTTTCGCCCCGTCCGCTGTCGTCGCGTTGCCCTCGGAACTCCATGGTCCCTCCTTTGCAAGCCTTCTCAGCTCGGCCACACGGGTGCCCAATCCCGTGCTAGCCTTCGTCTCTATCATTTTCTGTCTTGTCTCCTTTAAATCCTTTTTCTTCTTCCCCTTAATCTTAGCCCATCTCGCTATTTCCCTCCTCTCAGGACTTTCGGTGACTTTCTTGACAAACTTAGCGAGGAGACCGTCTTCCAGGGGCCCGAATCTCTTCCGATAGTTCCTCTCAGCAAGCCCATCAAGCTCGTAACAGCGTTCCGAAACCAAATCCGGGACCGGGTCCGGATGCGCCACATGCGCAACCGAACCGACCTCGCTCTCGGGAATCTCTCCCACCACTTCAAGCGAGATGTCAGGACGATCGTCCAACACTCCTTTGACGATTACCTGGGCTATAGTAACAATGCCGTACCAGTGTACCTTTCGCACATGGACATCCTCCTTCTGCAGCGCCCTCATCGTTTCTTCTTTCAGTGTGAGGTCTAGCTTGACGCACTTGACGCTCCGGGGTAGACGCTGTAGCTTGTCTACCCAGCGAACACTCCACCAATAATCCCACGTACGATATCCGGACTGGCTGAACACGTTTATCTGGACGACTTCAATGCCGGGCCATGTAAGAAGGCGGTTTAGCCGCGCTGCGCGCTTGTGGAGAAAGCTTAGGAGGTTATTGAAGTCGGCCCAGCAGGCATCGGAGCCGCGTTCAATGACTATTGGGGACCGGGTCGTGGCGGAGGGGAGCCAGCTTCGGAATACTTCGTTTGCGTCGGCTTGGAGAGTCTTGCAGATGCCGGTGCTCGCGATTGAGATGTGGAAACCGTGGCCTACTGTGACGGAGATGGTTTCTGAGACGATTTGCTGGCGGATTTCTGCAGGGAGGGCGAGGAGGAGGGACATCTTGGGTGTCTGAGGTTGGGTGCGACCGCGTCGGGCAGTGGTGAGTCGATGTATGCCTGATTGGTTGTAGTGCTGGAAGCTGAGAGGATCAAATAGGGAGAGTGACTGGATTGATGGAGGTGCAGTGACGTTTTATTGAGGGCGGCTGTGGAAAGCGTGAGAGGATCGAGGTGCTCACCTACGTAGCGAGACTTGAATGTGGTTATGAGATTGATTCCGGTGAATGAGCAGCATATCCGTACGCTTTCAGTACGTCGGGGAACAACTAGATCCAAGCCTATCTTTTGAACAACTGGTCAACTTGCCAGACCACTTCAGACACTGCTAGCGACGGGTAAGTTGTCGCGCCCACCCTACTCAGATTTAGAGACCTCCAAACAACGACAACAACTGGCAAGTTCAAAAACGAAACCGCTCGCCTACTTCTATGTCACTCTTGAGAGCCTGTCTGTTCCCGTCGTCGACGCGATACGCGCCTCCGGCGAGATGTTTCCTCACAGCAGTTTTGCTGAAGTTCTCTTCATCGTCTAGAATTACGAAGCTGGGTGATGACTCGGAACTTTTCGAGTATACGTCAGGCAGATGGATGTGAGTTTATTCTACTTCAACACTCGTCACGTGCCAGTATACGGAATCATGCCCGTGCGAGAAGTGCTTCAACGTCATGATAGAATCTGGGGCAACGGGTCGCGGTTTTGCTTATGTGCGTCCCTCTGATTTTAATCTGAGGTGCCTTCGCGAGCTTATAGATCGTTCGTAATGCTGAGCTTCCGTCTGCTTTGGAATCTCGAAAATATTGCGAGGCACCACAGACAGTGGCAGGACAGTGCATAGATTTTTATAACGAGACACCGTACACGCATTTAAGACAGCTCTTACTGACTGCCTCAGTTTCAATGAACAGCTTCGGCTGGCGGAGCGGCGCCTTGTCTTCGATGTAAAAGAGTTGAAAAGGGTTGTAGCAGACAGGGTTGGAATGAACGTCAAGAGTTTTTGCAAGCTCGCAGAAGGCGGATTCAATCGCGTCTTCGAAATTACCATGGCCGACAATACACAGATCCTAGCGCGCCTCCCGTACCCGTCAACTCAACCGAAGGGATTCGCCGTCGCTAGCGAAGTGGCTACCTTGAAGCTTCTGCGGCACTATGGATTACCTGTGCCTAGAGTTCTGGGCTACTCCACGGATTCTAGCAACCCTGTTGGGTCCGAGTACATACTGATGGAGAAAGTTCCTGGAAGATCGCTGGGAGATCGCTGGTTCGACTTGACGGAGAAAGAGCGTCTCAAAGTCACCATGGGTGTGGTCGAGATGGAGGCGAAGCTCTTCTCCATCGACATTCCTGCCTATGGAAGCATCTACCATGGCTATGATCTTCCCCCGGAAACGGCCCGAGTTTCTATTCCTTCCCTCAGGGACTGCGACGTTTGCGTTGGCCCGAATGTTGAGCAGCGGTGGTGGCATGAGGAGCGGAGTTTGCTCGATATTGACCGTGGTCCTTGTAAGTGCCTACTGAGTTATGTCCACCTGCGTGCCGCTGCTAGTGGTGCTTCGATCCAGTTTCATATATCTGAAATCTATTGCTTCAAACGATCAGTGAACTTGCCGGGCCAACTCGAGTAGTAGCAGGACTGCGTATACGAACCGATGACGACGCACTTTACTGACACTTGAACTAGATCTCCAGCCCATAGACGTCCTTCGAGGACTAGCTCTCAAGGAGCTAGCTTGGCTACAGGAATATGGCAAGCCTCGCCTGCCTTTCGAACGAGCTTACAGAGAGGAGTTGAACTTCCAGAAGTCGAGCCCGGTAGAACACGCTACAAACATCCAGAAGTACCTGGGTCTAGTTCAGCATTTAGTCCCAAAAGAGAAAGCCTTTCTTCGCCCTACACTTCGTCATCCTGACCTTCAGCCGCAGAACATCTTCGTATCCGACACGCTTGATATTGTTGGCGTCATTGACTGGCAGCACTGCTCCGTTCTACCACTGTTTCTCGCCTACGGCATCCCGAAGTATTTCCAGAACCACGGCGATGAACAGTCCCTGATCTTCGTCGCTCCCAAACTTCCAGGTAATCTTGAAGACATGGATGAAGAAGATCGAGCAGCGGAAATGGAGCAGTACAGACGTCGGCATCTCCATTTTTTCTACCTAGGCTTCACATCCAAATACAATAAGCCTCACTGGGATGCGCTTCAGCAAGGCACCGGCGTTTTGAAGCGGAAACTCTTCAGCCACGCTGGCAACCCATGGGAGGGGAATAATGTATTTCTCAAAGCAGACTTTGTAATTGTGCAGAAGTTCTGGAAGCAGCTTGTCGAAGAGAGCAACGAAGCTGACAATCCATGTCCAATAACGTACACCAACAGCGACGTGGAGAAAATCACGAGGATCATTCGTGACTGGGAGCTTACCGACACTGGTCTTGAGTATTCACGACGTCGCATTGGGATTACCGTGGATGGATGGACGTCAAACGAGGAGTATGATGGTGCGATCATACGAGCAAGGGAGGCGAAGCAGGAGGTTCTGGATTCTTTGGATGATGAATTTGATAAAGAGATGACGGCGAGACATTGGCCTCTCGATGACCACGATGAAAAGGAGTGAGAGCTTAGAATAGAAGCGAATACTCTTTTCTATCCAGATACTGAGCATGATATGGAGCCCACGGATGTGTTATTGCTCGATTCCTATCCTAATTCATTCAACATCATTGCGAGGAGTAACCCAGCTAGAAGTCAGACAGTCCGTGAAGAGTTATATTCTACTAGTTCCCGCAGCGTCAGCTTTCACGTAGTTTTGAGAGCCTCGAATGCCCATGGAGCTACCACAAGCAGTGTTAGAGGTAATGTGCCTAGGATTTGGACAGACAGCTGTAGCTGAGATAGCATTCTGTCTCTACGACAGGCTTGAGTCGCAAATACTGCCCTCGAAAACCGCATATAGAGTATCGAAATGACTTCTAACAGTCCATGTGCTAGGACACCGCCTTTGTTCATGAGACTGGCCACGCTCTAATGCAATGACTTTCGCCTTCTATGACTACCCTGAAGGGCATGCATAAAGCTAGCTCAGCAAATCCTCGCGTGAATTGGAAGTTAACGTTAAGGTTACCATGTCGACGTCGCTTTTGTCGCCGAGCCAAGCTTTCCGCGGAACGGAAGAACCGGCTGCCCGACGACCTTGGCCCGTGCACCAGACAAGTTGCCGCGAAGTGAGAGGCATCCAGGACATCCAACATACCCCCACAACAACCTCAACACCACTCTCGTCTACCGACACCTATTGCTGTGCTCACCTTCGCGATCCCACGCTTGCATAGCCCAGACGCGCCTACACCCGACCACCTCACCCGCCTCACTCGCCTCGCTGCGCCGCCCGACAAACTGCGCAGTCACCTCGCAATCACCCACCCCGTCGCGCCGCACGCTTTTGGCCCGCTCTTCAGCGGAGACACGAGTCGCCTTTAGGGAAGATTGGAGATGAATATTAGCTCTCGGTCTGCCCTGTGGATTCGAGGCTAGCAGGCCCCTACGGCGCCATGGCTGAGGACACGGAGCCTGAGGTGCTCGCCGCCCGACCAGACCTGGGATTCACGGTCCTACACCAGGTCGTCAGACTCGAGATAGACTTTGCGTCGCGGTTGATCAAAGGGAAAACGGCACTCACTATCCAGCCCACGGTTAAAGACCTCAGGACCATACGGCTGGACTGCCGACAACTGAAGACCACTTCCGTCACCGTTGAAGGCAGAAGTGCTTCCTCGACCTACAGCGACCTGTACAGACGCCTCCACCTCTATCTGACAACGGGTATATACCAGCATCATTTCCCCAAGTCCCGGATTGATGCGCATAAGAATGGGACAGAAAATGAGCTTGTGATCACTCTACCGAAGGGCGTGAATGTTAAGCCTGCGCAACCGGATGCCCGCGATGACCTTGCGGATATTGGAATGGTGACACGCCATAGTGCTTTCGCAGATGTGGCCTTGGAGCATTCCTCAGCTGAGCCTTCTGGATTTGATACCCTGGAGGTGGTAGTTGAATACAATATCGATGAGTTCAGAGACGGACTAGCATTTGCTGGTGCTCAGATTGGAGACGGGAAATACCCGCATCTATTCACTCGGAACTCTCCTTATTCGGGCATCGCTTCTTGTTTGTTCCCATGCCTGGACGACTCCTTGACGAGATGTACTTGGGACTTCTCCATCCGGTGCCCTCGAACTTTAGGAGACGCTTTGCGCAAACCTCGTGCCCTTACGAATGGTGTTGCCAGCCATGATGACCTTAGCAAGACCAGCGGCGATGAGCTCTCTAACGGAGCTCGTAAGGTCGACAGTGTCATGGGCTCCGATGACGATGACTTTATGGGTCTTGACGAAGAGGAAAAGTTGCTTGAGATGTCTGTGATCTGCTCGGGCGATATGACAGATGATGTAAGTTTTCATTGTTGACAACTCAGATGTTGATCTAACCTGCAAAGATCGTCGACACACAGAACGCAAGCTGGAAGACTGTCTCGTTCATCTGCGAAACCCCGGTTCTACCTCAGCACATTGCTTTCGCAGTTGGTCCCTTTGAGCATGTCGATCTGTCCGAATTTCGAGACAGTGACGTGGATGAGAGGCTAGGATCCAACGCCTCCAGAATACACGCCTTTTGTCTCCCAGGCCGAGCCGAGGAAGTGCTGAACAGCGCTGAGATGCTCGCACAGGCTGCGGACTTCTTCACCGAGAAGTTTTTGGCATATCCCTTTTCGAGCTACAAGGTCTGCTTTGTCGATGACTTGGCTACCGATGTCACGATATCGGCTTCGATGTCAATTTGCAGCACTCGACTGCTCTACCCGAAAAATGAACTAGACCCAATCAACTATGTCACTCGCATGCTGGTATACGGCCTTGCTAGTCAATGGATAGGCGTATACGTCATTCCACAGACTCCTACCGACTGGTGGATCATCGTTGGAGGAGCCTGGTTCATAACCGATTTATACTTGCGAGAACTATTTGGAAAGAACGACCACAAATACCGTCTGAAGCTTATGGCGGACAAAATTGTTGCAACGGACGTCAAGCGACCGTCTATCAAAGACCTCGGACCATACCTTGCTCTGGACCCTGGCGAAATGGAGTTCATGGAACTCAAAGCACCGTTGGTATTGTCGATTCTTCATCAACGGCTCGTCAAGCAGAGTGGCAAGAACGGTGTAGATCGTTGCTTTTGGCGGATGCTTCTGAATGCCAAGGCCTCTACTTTACCGAACTCTGCAATATCGACTGAAGAATTCTACCGCATATGCGAGAAAGTCGGCCACCAGCGGTTAGACAAGTTCTTCGCACAATGGGTGGAGGGTGGCGGGTGTCCCTCGTTTCACTGCACTGCCAAATTCAACAAAAAGAAGATGATGATTGAACTGCATATTGACCAAATTCAAGGCACTTCGATGGGAAACTTTGGCGACGACCAGCTTGTTTTAGATTCCTCAAATTTTCTGAGGGAGGTCAAGGAAGACAAGCATCACGTTTATGCAGCAACAACGCAACATCATTTCACAGGGCCTATGACCATTCGCATACACGAGGCAGATGGCACGCCATATGAGCATATTGTCGACATCCAGTCGCGGAAGACCAAAGTGGATATTCCATATAACACTAAGTACAAGCGCCTAAAGCGAAGTCGCCGGCAAAAAGAGCGAGCTGCAGCCGCACAAGGAATCGATGTCGGAGATGCGCAGGATGATGTCCTCCTGTACTGCCTCGGCGATGTTCTCCAGTCTGGAGAGGAGGTTCGTGAGTGGGAGCTCTACGATTGGTCAAAAGATGAGGAAGATAAGATGAGTCAAGAGTCTTACGAATGGTACCGGATTGATGCCGATTTCGAGTGGATATGCAAGAGCGCCGTCAACATGCCTTCGTACATGTACGTCTCACAGTTGCAGCAGGACAAGGATATAATCGCTCAGCTTGAGTCCATCCAATGGCTTTCCTCGAAGCCCGGTCATGAGTTACTGTCGAGCATCCTGGTGCGAACCTTGATGGATGGACGATATTTCCACGGTATTCGCACAATTGCAGCGGACGCGCTAGCGAATTGTGCGAGAGCAGATATCCATTGGATCGGCTTGGATCATCTCGAGAAAGCGTTCAAGGCATTGTTCTGTAGACCCGGGACCAACATCACACGTCCAAACGACTTCTCCGATCGTAGCCTATATCTCATCCGATGCGCGATCCCGAAGGCAGTTGCGAGGATACGCGACACTAATGGCAAGGCGACAATGCGGGTGAAAAACTTCATTTCCAACCTTTTGACATACAATGACAACGGGGACAATGCCTTCTCCGACAGTCACTACGTTGCCATTTTGTTGTCGTGTCTTGCCCAGACGTTGACAACTACGAATCAACGCAGCTGGGTTGACGACGATGATGACGTCGACAACACGGACGAACTCGTATTCCAGCAGACGGCTATTTCCGAAATACGTCGTCTACAACGCAGCGACGAGTGGATATCATCGTTCCACAACGTCATCACAACTACCGCTCTCGAGTGCCTTTTGACGCTCATGCAGAATAGAGTCATTCCGCGCCAACCCTTGGAGTTCATGAAGTACACCAAATTAGGTAACGCCGACAACGTGCGAGTGAAGGCGTGGAACTGTCTTGTGGAGCTGGGCATGATAAAAAAACCGGCAGTGTTGAGTTTCATGATCTACAGTTTGCAATCAGACCCTTCCCCTTACTTCAGGGGACGACTTCTCCGTATCTTCGGCTATGCACTTGGGCAGATAGCTTTGGGAGAATTGAAGGATGACACCCAGGCGGATCAGAGCGATGATATCCTCCATATCGAACAGGACGACGGTCCGACTGAACGCCAGGCCGACCTTGCTCGAAAGAATAGTGTAAACGGGGCTCTTGCCGCGCTGAGCAAGGAGATATCCGAGGATAAGACTTTGAAGAAAGCGTTAGAAGAGGCACTCCGATCTCAAACTACAAGCGCCAGAGATATGGAGGAGCTTTTGGAGATCTGCGGCCTTCTGTACGAGGCTGAGGACTCGCTTCCCATCGTACTGCGTTACCCACGTTATTGGAGAACTCAGCATAGGGGACGAGGCGTGATGAAGTTCTCTCAGACAGAGAAGATTCGTACCAAGCCGATGCCAAAGCCAGCTTGGGATAAGTCTGCTCCTAAAGCTACCGGTCCTAGGCCTGCTATGCCGAAGCGCACCCTCACGCTGACGATGGGCAACAAAGCGGCCATCGTGGCCCATGTTCAAGCGCAAGCTGTTGAGAAACAGCCACCTCTTCCAAAGATACATCTCGTCACCAACGGCAATCCCGCACCAGCAGTCAAGCCTTCAGGAACGCCTAAATCCCTCGACGTCCGGCCTCCCATCCATCGGTCGGCGTCTTCCTCCCAAACCTTACCATCTCAGGCTTCCACTGCCTTCTCGCCTCCACCGGCACTGCCAGCACCGGCTGCTCCTTTAAAGAAGATTCGGGCCCCCAAGTCCCGTATCGTTAGGCTCAAGGTACCGCAACAGCAGGTGGCGACTATAGTCTCGAAGGCGCCGAAACCGGCCTCTTTGAAAATTGCTCGCACCACTGCCGCAGCACCCTCTGCCGCCGCACACTCCATACCTGTGCTAGCCGTAGCAGGGCATCATGACCACGCACATATCAAGCGCCAGTCTCCATCTCTAGCAGCAGCTGCGTCGCTGCTCTCGCCGGCTGCGAGCGGAAATGGCTCTAGTAGAAAGCGAAGCAGCGAGGACGTCGACGACGACCATCGGCCACTCAAGCGCCAAGCGAGCACCGACTCAGTAGCAGCCGTTGCGAGGGCAGCCCCAGCAGCCCCACGGCCTTCGAAGATACTCAAGCTTAAGTTAAATTGGCCCCGAGCTTCAGCGCCTTCAGTACCGCCGGCTCCGTAGTGGTTTTCGACGCGGGATATCGATACATCTCAACTCACGGCCCGAGGATTTCTGGCCCATGAGCCAGAACCGAGTCTCGATGTTTGCTTCACTTTCATGTACATCACAAAAAATTTCTTTACTGTTTCTCTTCTTCTTCTCACCTGTTGTGTTCTTGCTTTACTTTGCGAACGGAAGACTTAAGCTACTCTATTTCGGGCTTCAAAAGATCGAAAGACCGATCATCATTTCTGGTTTTACCTCTTTCCATGCCTCCATTAGGCATTATTCTGAAAGGGCATTCACTCTTGCTGCATTGAGCGATGGCGTTGGCTGTTTTTAGCACCCTTATGGGTCGGGTGGCATCATGGTCCTTTTCGGATGGCGGACTTCGGATTGGGATGCGGCGTTTCTTGTGCTACACGATATCCGATGGTGAGATCCTTAGGGTGGATTGGGAGGGGTTGAGGCAGTGGAAAGAATGAGACTGATACTGATTACTTATGAGTGGTTTCGTTAAGATGTGATGTAGGCATGATTTGGTGATGATTTGGCAGTGAGATACCAATACGGTGAAGTGTTTCTTTTCCGAGATATCACACCATCGTTCCCCTCCTGTATCTCACCGACCCCGGCTCCACGAACTTTACTTCCGAGTTTGAAGCTGTTCCCAAGTTGCAGAGTACTTCAAGAATATACTACTCTAGAGCTATATGCGCTATTTAGTCAGCCCTACCCGCCTGCAGACCAACTTACTTACATTTACACTGAAAATAAGAATTCGCCTGAACATTGCCAAATGAATAAACCTACCCCCCTTCCCCTCGAAACCCGACTTGCTTATCGTCACGTCGAAATCTGGACTGATTTCATATGAAATATTTGGCGTTCTGCTGTTGTTAGTCAGGATATTTACCAATAACACGCAATAACCCTAACCCTAACTTACCCTTGACACGCTTTTCTTCAGCCTTCAGACCTGCAGATCCTTCCTTCTCAGTGCGGGTCTAGCGCTTCTTCTCTTCATTATCGAGCCTAATTTCCTCGTCCCCTCGCCCTCTGCTTCTCGGTGGCATCGTTAATCTCGTCCAAAGTGGGTTGTATCCTCGCGGCAGCGACAGCATCAATCTCTGACTGGTCCATAATCTTTCCACCACGCACATGCACCCTGCCATAGCTCACTATGCGGGCCTCCCTATCAGCTGCTACTTTCGCACGCGCTTTATTTTCCCAATCCTCCATCATGGCTGGTGACATCTTCCCCGTCTCTTTAAAGACCTGATCGTCCATACTAAGCATCCGAGCCTTGACCTTTCTTTCTGCAACCATCATCAAATTCTGTCGATCTTGAGCACGTTTTGCGTCAACTTGAGCAACAGTGTTGCCGGCATCCATCAAATTCTGTCGATCTTGAGTACGTTTCTTTGCGTCAACTTGAGCAACAGTGTTGCTGGCAACCAGCTGCACTTGGGCTGGATAGATCACTATCTCTTCGCTGTTGTCATCCCCTCGTTTTACAACAAGTGGGAAGAGGACCATTTTAACCACCGTTCCTTTCCGTTCCAGCTCGTAGTTGTCGGAGGTGGTTTCGCCTGACCCTCCACTCATGAGACTTGCGTTGAAGAGGACTTTCCCAACCAGATCTCCGTTGGCATCATACTCAGGTTGAAGCGGCGGGAGCATGGTGTACTCTGCTCTTTGCGTGCGCATCTCGATGGATAGAGAGACAGCCGACCGGAGCATATCGCGAAGAGCACGCTGAAATTGGTACACGTTCACCGACGATACTGGTAGGACGCGAGTTACCGTGGAATCGATCGCATGCAGCACGGCCTCGGTGTCTTGAGCGCACTGCTGTTGGAAAGCCGCGCGCTTAGATAGAAACGTAAGGGTGATCGCACGCCACTGCGCAACGGCTCCGGCGGGTGCTACAGAATTCATGCTTAGCTCAAGTGTGACCTTGGAAACATCGCACACTACATACCCGTTTCTTGCAAGGTCTTTTCCAAGGATTTCAACTTTTGCCTTTGTTCCCTATCTAGACCAAAAAGGTATCTAGTAAAGACGTATTCCCAGATCATGGCCATCACGACGGACAAGAAGACATTTCGTCGTTCCACACGATCAGCGAGCAGGATATCTACATCAGAGCCATCAAGGATAGCATTGTCCAATCGATCCTGAACCTTTTCGTCGTGAATATTGGCGGACAACCGGCAGCGGGTATTGTCAGAGGCTTTTGAGAAACGTGCTACCCACTCCTGCGCCTGCGAATATAGCCGCTGGCAGGCACTCTCGAAATAGTCGTCGTCGCGTACCGTAAGGAAGCTTTCACCTTGGTTGGCCACAAGGATTTGGCTCTGAAGCGCCGTGATCTGTTCTTTTGCAGCGCTTAATTCACGCTGCAGACGTTCATTCTCGGCGTCGCGGTCCACAAGGGCAGTGTCTGCCTGCGGAGTAGCATAACGTTCATTGTTATTTGCTTCTGTGGTGGGACTTGCCTCTAGCACCAGAGTGTTGGCGCCCGAATTTGCGCGGAGGCTGGCCCTCATAGTGGAGCGTGTTTTTTGGAATTGTGTTTTTCGGTCTCGTGCCGTTTCCTGGTCAGGGGTTGAAAGACCTACTACGACCAAGTCAGAGTGTGAATATGATAATCGTAAGGAAGCCGTGCCTTCTTCACGTTTTGGTGCGTTTTCATGCTCAGAGACGTTCGCTATTGATCGAGTGGGCGAAGTATCCTTTAAGGACTCTCTGATCTCTCTACGAAGCCTTCTCAACGCCTTGTTACGTCCTTCTCCATAGATGAGAGGCATATGAATATCGAAGATGCCTAGTAGAGAATATGCTGCGTCCTCTTCGCGTTTCGTCTCGCGGCCCTTTGCCCATAACATTCGCTCATCGACGCTGAAATGAGATAATAATTTTCTTCCCAAAAGAGCTTCAATAGAAATCTCTGT
Source organism: Lophium mytilinum (assembly GCA_010093605.1). Taxonomy (NCBI): domain Eukaryota; kingdom Fungi; phylum Ascomycota; class Dothideomycetes; order Mytilinidiales; family Mytilinidiaceae; genus Lophium; species Lophium mytilinum. The sequence continues at coordinate 1,795,357 of MU004185.1, read as the reverse complement.
GGCCTCGTGGATCTCTTGTAGAAGTGAAGCCCTATTTCCAAGAAGGTGGCCGTCCGTCGAAAAGAAGCCGATCATTGTGGGAGCAAGAAGCTCTTGGAGCGTCCAACCCCGAGTAAACCATCTGCTGTTTCGAAAGGCCGACGTCCATATATGCCGAGGGAACGGATCGCTTTCCCCAGAGTTATCACGTCTAACATCTGAGAGATATACGTAGCATCTTTCCGCCCTTTGATACCAACTGAACATGGAGTTAATGGCTTCCGAAAGCTCTGCGCTGCTTGATTTGTTTATACCTATTATAGAGTGGGTCAGTAAGCTCTAATGAAATGCAAGCAGTGATGCCTACAGCAAGTGTCCACCCAGATGTATTGAAGGCTGTCCAAGGATGCTTGCCTTTCGCAAAATTGGATCTTTGCATAGCCAGCTTTATTCTTGCCTGTGCCTTTCACTATGTCTTTATAGGTGACCTCCTCCTGATCTGGGCCCCAGGTATGTGAAAGAACAGCATAGCGCGGAATGTTCTTGCCAACGACTTCAACGAGGCTGAAGTCTTCAAGCCGTAAAAGCCGCATGAGGGAGAAAGGTTAGAGAGCTTCTAAATCATTAAATCATATAATCATAAACGTACTAAGACATGCACACGTCAAGTAGCCAAAGAACAATCACTGTGCTGGCCCGTAAGTTCTTGGAAGAACATCCAAAAGAGCGAGTTGAGGATGAGATAGCGGGGAACTTTACAATGCAGTGGCAGAGCCTCAGAGATTCAACGTCACGTGGCGGCGGAAGCGCGCTTCTAAGTAATAAAAAACATCACTATTCCAGTAGGGAGGATGGCCGAGCCCTTATCGTCGTTTCCTTAGAAGTTTAAATCGTAATGAGAAACGTACTCTCATGTACCCGGGCAAATCACGTGCCTTGAGTGGTGACGCTTTATTGGGTGCTAAAGGAGACCTTCTAGATATCTTATCCGAGAACTATACTGGTGCGCTCTCGAGATACACGCTCCCAAACAGCTTTCTCCACACGACCGACGGCAACCCTAGTTGCGTACCACTCATGCCTCTTGACCATCATCACGTTGTAGAACTCATAAAGTGTTCCATGCTCCCTGGAGTCCCGGTTAGACACTGGCCACTCATCAAAGCTCACCTCCTCTGTCTTCTGTCTTTTAACGGACCCTGCGGACAGTTCGATCACCTCAATCTCGCTCCCTTCATCTGGGTACTCCTCGATTTCCCGAACTGATGGCCCATATTCATATTCTAGTGACGCCGGCCTATTAACGCGAAGAAATCCAACGGAATGATCATATTTGTCAAGAAGCTTAACATAGAGACAGTGAGACACCTCAAAATTGCGGGAAGTACGCCCGACCTTTAAGAGCGCGCTACGCGTCATGCCGCATAAGAATGGCGCAAATATAGGGCAAGATTCGTCCTTTTGCTCACCACGAAGAGGTATAGGATACCAGAACTCTTGCTTCGTATCGGGAAACATGAGTGTAGTAGTCTCGCTTTCGATCCTGGTCTTTGTGAGCCTTCCATCCTTCGGGAGGTTTGGTAGCGTCTTCCTCATTGAGTGACGTTACGTCTCGAAATCTGTGTCCGGAAGGAGAAATTTCGTTGCTCTCGCAATCACGCCTCAGCTTATACGACCACTTGACCGTACTTTCGGTGTGCCATGACGTAGGCTCCCACTCATCCCCTTCTTCTGTCAAGAACTCATCAGGGTTTCTCCTCATGTAGTCATAGCTACTCCGTAGGCTTTTAGAATCAATGTCGCCTTTCCACCCTATCCAAGACCAACTGGGTATATGTATATGCTCACTGTCTGGTCGGTTTCCTGTATTCCGTCGACGAATGGCGGGCTCGTATGGTTGCCAAATCAAAGCCGCGTCGAAGAACATTACTGGCAGTCCACTAACGAAGCCCCCGGAAAATGTTTGACATAGATCCGATAACGTCCCCAGAAAGGCATTGTGGGCATCCTCTGGGAAAGTCAGGTCTCGCTGATTGTAAAGCGATATCAGTCTTGCGAAACGGTAAGCATCTGGCCATGTGTTGCCGCTGGACATGGGAGACCATGGGCTCAGGCACGTCGAAGTATCATCGCTTCCAAAAGTCGCTTGGCCTTCATAGCATGAGATACAGTGGCACTCCCAATTCACCATCTCATCTTGAAACACAATCTTTCGGCGCGCGAAAAGGGACTCCTGAAACGTCCATGCCCGAGAGCCCCAGTCACTATTCATCAATAGGCTTGCCAATCTGACGAAGTAATCAACTTCAGCTTCTTCTGCCTGCGGTTGAGCCGTAGTTGGTTCTGTCAGTTTGGCCACTAGTGGAGTTCCGTCTTCGGTGTTCAATCTCTCCGCCGCTTCTTTCACGCCTTCTTCAGATTCGGGCGTGTTTGTTCGTGTCCCTCTTGAATGTACCTTCAGAAAACAATGAGACTCGCTCAGCTTTGATTCCTTAGCAGTACGCTCAACGGGTTCGTCGCTTATATTCTTCGGGGACATGGCGCGGCCCGGAGAGCGTCGCACAGATGATGCTTCTTCGTGTTCGTCGTTTGATGAATCTCCTTCGGAGGTGTCTGTATGCACAGGAACAGCCCATGAATCAGTGGCGTCCCAGTACCTTCGAGCACTAGACCTGTTGGGTGTGTAAGGACCCCCTAGACTAATTTTCCCCTTTCTGCGAGGGCGTGTAACGTCTCGAATCCCGTAGAGACCTTCCGCAGTACTTTTCCTGGAAGATGCAACGATCGTAGCGTACGAGTTTTTGTAGATGTGTGCCATAGCATCTAACTGCAGCATCTTTTCGGTTGTTCGGTCTTGGACGATACCTTTTATAGAGCGGGTCAGCAAGTTCTAATCGAATGCACGCAGTGATACCTACAGTATCTGTCACACCACAGATAACGTTCACCGAGTAGATCTATGAGTTTCATAACGTCGATAATCAGCTTCGGAATATCCAGTTCGTCTTGTTTAAACGCATTTCGCTGCTGAAGGCTTTCCAGGTTTGCTGAAGTTGCACACGAACCTTTCGCTTGGCCCCAGACATAGCTCAGCGCGAAGTATCTTTTGTCCGGCGTGGCCCGTACAAGACACCAAGAAACAACATCGATCAACCAAATCGGACTTTTGTTATCGAATCCGTCGTGTTCACCTTCAGCCTTTGTACAATGGCCATGGTGGGTCGTGTCGCATTGATTCAGCCAGCTTTTGATCGTGAGGTCCAAGTCTATCCAATGACGGTCAACAAGGTAGCCTGAGGATGGTTGAGGGGATTGAGACTTGTCCACATATGGAAGGAAAGGTGCCAGACGTTTTCTGACAGTGTATTGAATATCCTTACGTGCTCGCCTTTCCTGGGTCAACAATGGATCGACGGCCTGTTGTTGATCATAGGACGCTACTATCTCAGACCTCTTCATTAGACGATCTTCTTCGTATTGCTCTGAGCTACTGGAAAAATTGTCCCATTCTGCGTCCAAGGAGCGCCGACGTTCACCTTTTGTAGATGCAACAGCAAGCTCCTCTTCGTCGCACGCAGAAAGGGGAGAATTAGGCGATGGTGATAGTGCCCGTGGGACCCACACAGTTGCCATCATACTGCGAATATAGTGTGTACGTTCAGCTTTTCGTTCCTGTCGCTCCGCTCGTTGTCGCTCCTCCAGTTGGTCCCTCTCATCTTCAAGTTGGTCCCTCTCATTTCTAAGTTGGTCCTTCTCATTTCTAGATCCTAATAGATCATTAAGCTGCTCCTCATTGCATTCGCCCGAAACAAAAAGCGACTGCTGCGAAGTCAAGTACCCGTGTTGGTACCGTGAAGCTGGCAAGTCGTTACTTTCCCGATGATGAAAAAGCGACTGAGGAGGTCCACGATCGGAATGGTCTGACGCTGTTTCAGTTCTGATTGCAGATAACTTCTGTGGCTGTTCATCGTCATCCTGCTCGCGTGCCTTGGAAGCGGATTCCATGGAAGCTATTTTACCGACAAGTTCAGAGGAAGAGCAAGATATGACCAAGAAGGCTTTCTACTATATCACGGTTTTAACCAGCACATACCAAAAGCACTAGAAGTGACGGCTCTATTGCGCTGCCCCGCTGCCCTTTTCGCCAAGAGACTTAGGCTGCAGTAATCGGAATCGCCGATGAGCTCTCTCAGCAATACCACGCTGCATGAACCTGACCTGCAGGCGCAGCCAGAATGGCTGCGAAGACGCCGTCTAGCCTTTTCCCCGCAACCCCGCAGAGCAGAGGGATCAAGCCTACCTTATTGCGGCAGTAAGAAAGACTTCAATAGGTGTAGATAGGTTGCTCTTTTATCTTGAATGTCTAGCATTGATAAAACTTCCTTACAAGATCTGCGAGGGCTGGGAACGTTATATCAGTCGCGAGAACGTCTTCTTCACCATAAGGAAGTTGCCTGGAAGTAGAGCCTCCGAAGGCGATCATTTCTCATCGAAGAGCGGGCTGTGCTGAAATGCGTAGTTAACACAGCCTACAGGAGACTGAAAATATTGGCATGTATAGGGGCCTTGTATTGGGGTTGAAGGCAATGGATGCCTTGACTTCGGAAGGGCTAGAGTAAGGGACCACGCGGGGGACAAAAAAAGCTGGACACCGAAATTACGCCGCGACCACTAAATGGCCACCACCATTAATTTATATAAGGCCACCACCACTTTTAAATACCTAGAGCACGCTAGTATTACTTAGGAATTAATAGGGGATTAAAATACATTTACTAGCTAGTATTCTATTAGCTAACTATCCCTATTAAGTACTATCTATAGCCTTTCTAGTATACTATCCACCCGCTTATTAATAAACTTATAGTCTCTTCTTACTTTATTCTATTCTTTTTAGGCTAATTCTCTTATAGTATTCTTATCCTAGTAAGGGAACTTCTTAATATACTACTTTAGAGGCTACTAGTAGTTCTTAATAGAGGCTAGATCTAGTAAATTATAGTAGTTAAAATAGTACTTTAAGCTATACTATTCTTTCTAGGTCTAAATAATATTCTTCTTATCTATACTATACCCTCTATTATTATCCTCTTTAAGTATAAAGTTCTCCTTAGCATCTAGCTATAGCTTAACTATAGTATTAAGAATATTAATATACCTAATAAGTATTATCTTTCTATTTAAATTACTTAGAATATTATAGAAATATAATAGAGATATAAAGTTATAGCCGGCAGTAGCCTAAGAATATAGCTATTTTTAAGTATTCTCTACCTACTAATTATCTATCTCTTAAATGCAATCTAAATAGTAGTATTTATCTAGTTTTCTAATAATTTAAAGCTTGCCTAAGGGCATTAGAATTAGAAGAAGAAGAAGAAAAGGTAAATATACCTTATAGCCTAATACTCTAATATACCTTATTAGAGAATTAAACCTTCTACTAATTCTCTAGCTTAGAATACCTTTTAAGTATTACCTTTATATACTTCTTCTAGTAATTAGCCGTGCGCTAATTAATCTATTCTTTCTTATAAGTAATATACTTATAATAGTCTATTCTCCCTATTATATACTAGATAGTTTAGCTAGAAATAGAATCTCTATAGGTATCTATAATGCCGGCCTTATAGGCTAGCTACTTCTAGGTAAATACTCTTACTAAGAAACTATACTCTTTTAGAAGGCCTTCTATAGTCTTTAACTCCTTAGAGCCTATTAGCTAGTACTAGCCTTAATTCTCTTCTACTTCTAGGTTATTATAGTGCCTTCTTAGGTAACCTAAGAGTATCTTATAGCCCTTAGAATAGGAGACTTTAAAATACCTAAAAACCTTCTCTTTCTAGCCTTTTATACCTTTTACTTTAAGGAATTTAATAGCTTCTTAAACCTTAGCTTTTATAGGTGTCTCCTAATTATTATTAGAAGCGTTAGCTCGCTTTTAGGCCATGTTAAATAAGTGAATGTATTATGGTGGTGCTGTGAGGCATCAGGGGCAGGCCAAAATTTAGTGGGGGGCTGTGCTTAGCGCATCGCTTGGTGTCCAGCTTTTTTTGTCCCCCGCGTGGGGACGTCCATAATAGAGTTGGTCCATGCGCCAGATGTCAGCACGTGACCATCAAGCTTGCGTCAGATCAGGGCTTACATATCACCCAAACGATAGTTGCAAGAGTCGTTAGTCTCTACCAGATAGAATCCTCCTAAATGCATTCCAATGCTTTGACAAATGCAGACCCAAAATGGGCATGTCCTAGCGCCTACACCTTCAACCACCCTCTTAAACAAACGCACCCTCCCCAGCCTTATGACCCACCCCATAAACCCCCCACCTCACCTCCACCACCTCCTCCCCCAACCTGATCGTTGGCATCTTCCCCACTACCTCCTTCAACCCTTCTCCCCCCTCCACCACCCACAGCCCCAACCACGGCGCCGACTCCAGCACCGGCACCGGATTCAGCGTCTCATTCCTCAACTTATACAACCTCCCAACCCTCAACATCACCCGCGTCTCCGTCCCCAGCTCCCTCAACGCCTTGGCACAAGCATCAAAACTCTCCTCCGCGCCCTCCAGCGCGAGCGAGCTAAAGATCTCCGCGGCGACGAGGCGAGAAGTAGACTCTGTCTACATCAGAATCCGAACCCTGGATCACGTATAAGAGAAGAAGGGCACTCACCCACTTCCGCCCCCGCAACAGCATCCCCCGCCACCTCCCCACCCGCCTTCCTGTGCTCAACCAACTCATACGCCGCAAACCGCGCATCCGCCACATCCCAAATCATCGCCTCCCCCTCCTTCCGCTCCGCCGCCAGATCCTTCGCTCTGCTGAGCGCAAGGTAGGGTTTGCTAGTCAACACGTCTAAGTTACCCAACTCGATGATGTTGAAGTAGGGGAAGCGAGATTCCACTACTTTCTTATCTCCTTCTTCTTCGTCTTTTCCAGTAGCAGCTTTAAGATTCTGGAACTGCGTTGTCGAGTTGATAGAGGCGGGGCCTAGGGACAGGAGATCGTCGAAGTGCAACTTCGTCCATTTCGCCCAGCCTTTCGAGGTGTCGAAAGCTGGGTCGAGGATTTGGATGCGGACGACGAGGATGGCGGGGGTGGGCATTTCGGCGAGATAGTAGTTCTTGAAGTGTGTTTTCGAAATGTGGAAGAAGTCAGAGAATGGGAAGAGGGTTTGGTAGAAGAGGGATGGGAGACCCCTCTTTTTATTCACTACCCGCCCCATCCTGCTTCTGTCGTACAAGGCTGAGACGGAAACGAGAAGATAACCATGGTGGACTTCTTCCGGCTTGGAAGCTTGCAAGGAACGGTCTTGGAATCTTGGACGATATCGCTCCCCTGTTCTCGCCCCGTAGCTGCTCTAATGCTGCTGGTAGATAGTATGACCTTCGTCAGCTCTCTGTAGCAAGTCAGCAACATCGCCTCCTACAACCTCTCTATCAAAACATTTCTCGGAAAGGAGACGTGGTAAGCAGCAGGACCGGGTATGATCATCTCGGCCCCGCACGTCGATGCCCGACCCATATGTCGTGTAACGCTGCACATCTTCACGGCCCGGACACCTGCATCTCAATCCCAGATAAGATCAGCAGGGCTCATGTAAGCAGCCACACACCGATGACTCGAGGTAAAGACGCAAAAGAGCTCCCAAGCCACATATATTAAAACTCCATAATCCCTTCTTCCATCCAAAAGACCCCTCGCCCTCTAGAAGGCTAATGAAGATAGCAAGCTGCCACACTCATGCAAACACCGAGGAAGATGCATTCCCCAACAAAAATGCCCAAGTCCTAAGCCCCAAGCCCCCAATGCCCCCGGATCATACATGCGTGTATGAGAGAAAAGGAGAAATAGACAAGTCTGACAGGATAAGGAGAGATAGTTTCATGGAGATGGACATGCAGAGTGATAAGAAAAAGACCCCCGTGACCAACAACAAAAGGAAATCCCGGCCTGAAGTCATGCAAAGCCCACCCCAGTCTGTAATTCCTATATATACAGTCCTAAACACCCCACTCGAACCAACCCAGATTGGAAACCGTCACGTGCTCTCGTACACTCTCATTTTCGCTATACAATAGACTCTAATCCATTTTCTAATCTGTGTGATCGACCTTTGTTCACTCGACATCCACTCATTTCTTGGCTCCTCTCACTTGCCAGATTGGCCCCGCCCGGCCCTGCGACCTCGCAGCCTGCTGCTGATCCCAACTGGCCCCATAGGCCTGCGTCGGGGTGTGCGCTTGCGGTTGCCCCTGAACGAAGCCGCCTGCGCCATACTGACCGGGCGATGGCTGCTGTGGCACCCAGCCTTGTTGCATCGGCGCCTGCGGTGGGAAGTATCCGGCCTGCTGCTGCTGCTGGAGTGCCGGCGATGGCGTGAAGAAGGGCTGTGAAAAGTTCTGTTGTGGCATGCCCATGATACTCGGTGTGCCACTGTAACTTCCATGTGCGGCATGCATGGGCATCTGTTGTTGCTGCTGTTGGTGCCTCATACGCCGGTCAATCTCGGCTTGCATGGCTGGAGTCGTCATATTCTGCTTGGCGAGCAGTTTTTGTTCCTCTCGCTGACTGACATAGCCAACCAGGCCAGCCGATGCTGGGCGTTGATCTTTCTTGTTGTTTTGAGACAAATCGATCAAAGGCGTGCCTGTCATCCTGGACACTTGTTGCTGTTCACGCGCAGAAAGCTGGGCTGGCTTCTCCGAGATCAGCATGCTACCAGCACCGCGAGATTGTGGCCGACTGAGAGGCCGACTAGTCGGACGGCTGGGCGGACGGAATGGAAGTGACTCTCCGGTAGGTGTCCTCTGGTGCGTAGGCTGGAAATTAGTCCAGTCGCCCGATACTTGACGGCTAGTAGGCGGAGTAAGACCAGACTGGTTCCTGTTGTGGCCAAATACCGGAGACGCTCGAGGGTGAGAAGCAGCATTCGCACGCTGTTGAACCCAGTCCTCTGGATCGAGTTTCTCTCGACTGCCATGTGTCGCGTGGTTGCCACCCATACCTGGCTGCCACGCTACTGTCCGAGCTTCAGATGCCAGCGCAAAATCCGGGGAGTTGGAAGACGCACGGAAGTGGCCAACAAATCCGGGGCTTGTCCTTCCAGTCAACAGAGATTCGCGTTTTCGGTCGCTCGAGATGTCTCCTAGCTTTTCTTGCGACCTGGAGGCTTCGTGGAGGACTTGGGTCATTGTGCCGCTTGTTCCAGGGCGTCTTACATCACCTGGGTTGAGAGCGTACGTGGGACCGAAATCAACCGTTGGAAGATCTGTGGATATTTCTTGCTGCTTCGGCTGCGCATCGTAATGAGCGTCACCAACGATCAGATCTGGCTTCTTGGTGAGGCTAGGGTCGCCAACAGTGCGCAGCACTCCACTGCGCGGCCTTTCTTGTCTCGGTGGCAATCTTCGAGTCCTAGATTGCTCACTTATCGTGCTAGCATAGTCAGTGGTCGAGGTGGAAGCCGCGTCGTCGTCGTAGTTGCTGCTAGACATGCTTTGGTTCCTGGTTAGAGAAGTCTCCGTGAATTCGAGGGTGTCGAGCGCCTCTGGGTCGATTACATCGCGTCGTAAACTGCCGATACTTGAGCTTGCTGGCGATGAGAAATTGTCACGAGCCTCTCGCGTGGATGTTGAAGACTGACTTGGGACTGGTTTACGATGTATATGACTGCTGTCGCTTGACGGTCGTTCCGCTTCACCAGGATACGCGGCAAATTCTTGCATTTGACCGTGTTCGGGAACAGGAGGGGCTGACGGAACAAAGTATGAAGCATGAGGCGACGGCTCAGATTGCTCAATATAGGGCGAGGCGGGAATCGTAGGAAGTCTCTTGCTGGGAGACCCATTGAATCCTGGCTGGTAGGATTGGTTGACTGGTGCACCTCTGCTATTAGCGTCGCCCCACTGGTTTCCTCCATCCATACGTCTATCATACTCTCCGCTTCGCCTACCATACTCTCCGCTTTGCCTCCAGTCATTTCTCGTGCTCTCCTGGCTTTTCCAGGCGGCCGCCGCACCAGCAGCCGCGACCGATGCCGGTAGAGCTGTTTGAGTGGCATCCGCAAGCTGATGCAGGGTAGCGGGATCCATATGAGCATTTGGCTTAACCATATTTGGAGGCTGATACGGTCTGGTAGGAGGTAACTGTCCAGGTCCATGTGCGAAAGCGGGAGGGGTTTCGACTGGGCCTGTCGGAGGAGCCGGTGGAGCTGCAGCGCCAAGATCTGGCAGATCGCGCTCATCCGGAGTTCCGCGCTCTTCTCCATCTGAGCCAGTATCGTACGGCTCATGGTACTGCTGTGAAGCACTCTGTCCATTTAGGACTTTGTGCTCCGGAGGAGGTGGCGGAGTATCGAATTCATCGTTAGCATTCTCGCCATGAGCGAGCCGAGAGGGCATGTCTGCCTGATACTGTCGATAGCCCTGTGTCTCCGAAACGGATCGCCGGTGCCGTGGGAGGGCGCCGGTGACAGGGGGCGCTGTTTCGACACGGCGAGGACTGTCAAACTCACCCCGAACCGGCGAGGTTCTTCGCGTGGACGGTTGCGATCGAACAGACCCCTCATCATCGAACTTGACTCCTCCATTTCGAGACGGTGGGAGGCTCGCTCTGCCAACTGTGTTTCGGCGACTGCTAGTTTGGCTCTGATGACGCGAGGGCGCACTCGTCATTCGCGTTGAAGTCAGCTCCTTGAGTTGTTTTCGCCATTCCCTCTCACCCCAAGAGTTGCTTCCTTGAGCGTGTATGAGAGACACGACGTCCCACATCTCTAAGTAGCCATACCGTCTGTCTGGCGGCATGGCGAACATCAGTCCTCGAGAATCGAGGACATCAGAGACCAACTTCTGAGGGCGCCCGTAAAGAGCAAAAACGTCGAAGACGGGGAATAAGAATCGCAGCATGATTTCGAAGCCCGACACAGCTGCATGTGCTTCAGGCATGACAAAGACGAATCCGTCAGTGACCCTCGGCTGCGAAGAATGGATCGTTATTCTTCCCTCGATCTTGACGAGAGTCGACTGATCGATCAAAGGCTTGGATTGGGGGTAGAGCGCGTAGGCTGCGTATGCGTCTGTCACGGTCGCGATCGGCTTCGTCTTCTTGGTGATTTTCTTGGAATCGTAGAATTTCATGTCTCCCTTGAGAACGGGCGGTTTCTGATACGACTTCTTGTGCGTTTTCTGGAGCTTTGCGACATCCTTTTCATCGGGAGGCGTTATAACACACCAGCATCGCCTCCAAGGTGTTCCTGCACCAAATCTCACTCTCGCCCAGTCTTCGTACTTGATCTTCGTCGGCTGCAGAATTACTCGAATGTTGTTGAGAGTTTTGCCCTTGCCAGCGATCAAAGCTCCCGTATAAGCTTCTTGGAGAGTCGTGTGTTCGTACATGGCAAGGCGGATTCCTGCTGTCCATTGGGTGAGAGAGTTGAAGGAATTGAAGTGGAACAGGTATTTGTTGCTCGCAGCTGTCGACACAGCCAAAATGTTGTCGAGCATCTTGCCGTCCCCGAGTTTCATTGCAGGTTCCTGGGCTGATTAGAATCAGGGGTATACTTTCTTTAGAGATAAACCCGTACCATTGTGATTGCGGCATCGGTGAGATTGATAAATGTAGGCAGCACATCCCCCTGCGTGCCAACTTGGTCCAACTCACTGGCATCCCATAGGGACAGCACAGTGCCCACCAGCTGGGCGAAACATTCCTGCCAGCTCCGATCCGGCGCGGGCCGACCGCCTAGCTAGAATTAGCACTACGAAAAATGGCGAGGGCCAGTAGACATACGATAATCGGTGTCGTGAAATTTGAGAAAATAGCCCTCCTGGTATAGCTTGTTGGAATGGCTGTTTAGGAAGGTGAAGATGCGCTGCAGTTCTGGCAACGTGTCTTGACTGACCTCCATCACTGGAGGCTGGTATGTCTGTATCATGGAGACGGGCCGCGAGGATGGCCTCGAGTCAGAGCGATATTCCCGGGTTTGCTGATTGGAAACCGGCGAGTTTCTCGTGTAATTATCGAGTTGTGTCGTAGAGGCCGAGGTCGGAATGGGGGTGGTATCGGATCGCGTCGGCGTCGTCTGGGTCGGCGAGGGCTGCTCAGACGTGGAAGGCGCCTTCTTGTGGCTATTGGGAGAGCTGCCGCCCCATTCGGACATGAAGGAAAGAACTGAGGGCATGTGGCATTAGCAGAGAGCAGAGGACCTTGAGACGGGCAACAAAGAGGAGGTGGAGAAGAAAGTTGGAGAGAGCTGTACCTCTCGCGCGAGGCATGGCGACGGCGTTTCAGTGCCAAGGAGAATTGTTTTGGGTGGTCAGCCTGGCGAAGCAAGTGACAGGGCGGAATGGTCGGATTCGCCGTTGGAGTGGCAGTCAATTCAGCCGCGCAAGCCACAGCAGCGGCGGATGACACGGATGCGACACGGAGGCCAAAACAACAGACAGACGTGCAAACGAGTGACTGGGCGACGGACGACGGTGCGATGGCGCGGGCGGGAGAGGTCGAAGATGAGGATAGAGGGTATTGTTGAGGAGAGCAGGAGGGTGTTGATTATTAGACTGGAGCGAATTCTTTGGCTTCGCAGGGCTCGCCGATGACGAAGCGCGCAGGGTCGGCGGCAGGATCACAAAAGGGACCGAGAGCGCCACGTAAAAATAGACGCCAACAGGGGCACGGTGTGACAGAGAGCGGCCAGACAAAGGAAGCGGCGCGCGCGGTGAATGGGGTCAATGGGCGAGTATGCAGGTCTCCGACAGCGAGGCCAGTACCCAGGTATGTATGTGGTTATTATGTGGAAAAGGGCTGGGAAGCGAGTGCAGGAACAAGGCGGATCTGGTCGCAGTTTTGGGCGTGTTCCAAGGTTTTGATACTCGGCGCGAATCGATCTGGCGGCCCTCGCGGCCAAGCACGTCCAAGCACATCTCGTCAGAGGCTGACGAGGCTTCTGAAGGCCCAGCAGCCAGTAGTGGTGTCTTCGGACCCGTGTGGTGCCGTGACAGCAATCCCAATCTCACCTCCAGCATCGTTTGCTGCTTTCGGGGCCCTAACAGATGCCCTAGCAGCAGCCAGGCCTGGATCTTCCCCCTTAGCCTCGCGGGACCCCTCCGCAAGGAGAGCGGACTGCGTATTACGGGTGGCAGCGGACTGGGCATTATCAAATACTTGGGCGGCACTATGTCGTGGGCGGAACGCGGTAGGGCCCGCAGCAAGATAGGTTGCGAGCATAGGTAGTCTAGTCTGTGGTGAGCCGTGGAACAGACGTCCGCCAGGCAGGCTTCCCCGGATGCTGCACACCTCAAACATGGCTCCCCGGACCTGCATGCCCAGAATTGGGACGCTATCCTATGAAGCTCTTCGCACATGGCATCGTCGAAGAGAGACATCGCTCCCAGCGCGTTTCAGAAATGCAAAAGTGCAAGCCCAGCCGTGCCGCTGCATGCAGAAGACCAAGTCCTGCTGCACCGCATCCGCCGCATCCGCCTTGTTCAGTGGACCTCGAATCGTCTGCCCAGGTGGTGCCATGATCCGTTTGCGATGTCTTACATCGCACGTGACCTGTTTGTCATCATACACCCTTTATGCAAAGTTACGCAGACTAGGGACGATTTGCGTATGGGCCGGTAACGTCAAGAATACTTGGCATTTCTGCAGCGCGGTCCACTTCAACCCACCGGGGAGCTACCTATACGGGTCCGCGACTTCACCTCAAACGCGTGAATTGTGAATCTTCCACCATCGCATCACCCATATACTACACTCATCCAGGGCGCACCGGGCCGCGCCCACAATACAGCTCCTTCAAAGCGCCAGAATTGTCGCGTTTCCCGCCCCTCAGCCGCCTCCCTTGCCGCCCCCTCAGAACCACCGAGCCATCACCATCAAGCTCTACCATCATCGCTGCGACGCGCCTCGACATATCGCTCAATATACGCCATCTCCCTACTACATTCCTCACATATATTGAGCTTCAATGCCTCCCCGCAAGAGCAGGACTCCGCGTGCGTCCTCGTCAAACAGCCATGCCCCAACGCCGCCACAGCCAACGAATAGCAATAGCAACAGCAAGACCCCAAATCGGTCGCCCCCCGCTGTTTTGAAGGATGAGCCCGAACCCGAGCGAGAGCGTACCGACTGGTCGAAATTCGAAGAAAATGACCCCAACTTCGACGGCTTCAAGATCAAGATGCGCAAGATCGACCAGCCGGAACCACCTCTATCCAAGAAGCGCAAACGTGACGAGCCACTGTACTCGACGCCCAACCATCAAATCAGCCCCTTCGACGTGGAAGAGCTCGATACGGTGTATTCTGTCACTCCGGCTCACTACTGGGAAGATACCAGTCGGTACCGCAAATTTACAGGTATGCGAATCTGTGTATGTCCCAATCTGGCACTGCTAACACCTCATCTATACAGTCTTCGACAAAACCTTTGAAGTCAACGACTTCGTCTTCGTGCGCCCGTCTGCGGAACCGGGGCGAGAGAATGCACACATCTCATGCTGGGTTGCAAAGGTTCTCGAAGTGCGTGCTGGCGACGAACAACATGTCTACCTGCGAGTGTACTGGATGTACCGCCCAGAAGATCTGCCATATCCTGGGCGCCGACCATATCATGGTCTAAACGAGGTCATCGCCACCAACGACATGCAAATTATCGACGCCACAACCGTCCAGGACAGCGCCAACGTGATACACTACATGGAGGAGGACAATAGGTCAGAGCTTCTGGAAGGCGACCAACTGTTCTGGCGGCAGACATTTGACTTGCTTCATGAGTCGAAAACACCAGGCCTATCGGTATGGACTCCTTTTCTCCTAATCGAATTTACTCGGATTTTCTAATATCATCGTTGTAGGAGCTCAACAAACACTGCATCTGCAAAACACCCTTCAACCCTTCACACGACCTCATCCAGTGCGACTCCTGCGACAGATGGCTTCATGCGCCCTGCATCGAGGAGAAGGTTCTTCAAGCTGTTCACAAAGAAAGAGGCATTCCTTATGTAAAGAAGCAACGTGGTAAGCGAAAGAGCTCAATGGCAGCAGGAATCTTCGAAAACGACCCGAACCCGGAAGCGTCTTTCAAAGCCGAAGTAGTTGCTGGAAGCCACAGAACGGTCGTACGGATCACGGACTTGCGCACTAGGACCGAGGATACAAAGGAGGAGAAGATCTGGGAGGAAGAGATCAAGTGTCTGTTGTGCAAAAACATCATCGATGCCAACGCCAACCGCGAAGGAATTGACGAGGCCAACGGCAAGGACATTCAGGAGGCCAACGGCGAGGAGAATGACCATGAAAACGGTGTCTTAGCCGAGAGACAGAATGGCTCTCTAGCTTCTAAGATCGAAGAGGATGGAGACGTGAAGCCGAAGACGAAGACTAAGACCGAGGACGTGGACGAGCCGACCGACGCGCCGTTCCAGAGCCCGAAGAAACGCAGACTCAACACGTGAGAGAGGGGCGACAAATCAATGTCTCTACACATGTTCGCATACGTGCAATCTGTTCGGAATCGTACCCTCACTTTGAGCCTTTGTTAGGGCCACTCCTAATACTGGGCAAATATGAGTTTGAAGTTTTACTGAGTCTGGAGTTTGCCGTCGGGATTCCTTCACTTTGGAAGAGCTATAACCAAGCGGTGTTCGCTGTTAGGGTATCTTGAAGCACAGATTGGTGTTTTCCAGCCGTTTCAGTGCAGGGTATAGGAGAGCAACCTTGGCGATTCTTCTTTAAGGGCAAGTGAGGGTTGTTCAAGGAACGGATTCTTTGCGTGGTACATGCATTCGGTCCACATTATACCTAGCTTTCTTTCAGAGTACGTTAACGGAGATAGTCTGTTCAGATTCAAATCAAAGTTTCCATTTTGATATTTGTGAGGGCCTTCGTGCCATTGCCGCAATTATGCTCAGTGACATTGTCACACTTAGGCAATAACTGACATAACGAGGTCGGTCAGTCCTGTTTGATCCATGTCAGCGTCACTGCTGGAGATGATCCATAGGTCCGGGAAAGAGAATGAAGTGTTGCCGATAACGTAGGGGCCTTGGGTTCGGAATTGTGGAGATGTGCTACGATGTTGGAAGGGGAGTGAAGCTACGTGTTGTGTGTGTAGTTGATGTGGAACGTGGAAACGGCTATCTCACGACATTCCAACTTTTGTTGGTGTTCATTAGCCTGGAGACAGCAGGTGGTAAGAACTACATCAAGATACGCTAGGTACCCAGCACTTTCGATTGCTTCCTCCAACGTACTATGTCTATCTCGTTCATCACAGCTCCGCATCAGTTCACTAAACACGTCAATACACCACGTATTTCCCACCCCTCGTTGTCCGTTTTTTGCCATCTCCTAAAAAGACACCTCTTATACTCTTGTGTACTCACATCAGCCTATCCACGCCATACCCTCCCAACGCACTTCCCTTTCCTACACACATATCCACTCACCTTCAAAATCACAACTCCCCTATCTCTTCCTAGCAAACTCCTCCAGCTTCCCCCATCATCCACCCAGGCCACGCGACACCGCCAACAATCGATCCCGTCACGCTTCCGTGCCCATCATGCTCAAAACCCCATCCCCTTCACCCCCGTCTCAACCCTCTTTCTACCCAGACTTCTTCTAGCCTTCGCTACAGATCTCAACTACGCTTCACTTTATCAGCATACCCCACAGTTCCTAACCAACCCTTACATCTCAACTCACCCAACAGGATCCCCCATCCTCCATCCCCTCATGCCTCCCTCCTCAACCTCCCCCTCCAAACCCCCCTCCCGACTAACCCGCCTCCTCCACCCCTCTCGCACTAAGAGTAAGAAAGACGACAACCGCCGCAAGCAGGAAGAAGCGCTCGCGCCCGCTGTAGCCAACGAGGAAGAAGTAGCGCAGCGCGCAGGGACCGCGAAGCCGAAAACTGGGCACATGAGGGGCGGGGGTGGGAGTCTGACGACGGAGCTAGGGTTTGAAGTTATTCAGCGGTTTAGGAGAATTGGTAAGGCATGGGTTGATAGGTTTCAAGATGAGGCGCAGAGGGAGCGGGCGGGGGATTTAGCGGCGAGTATGCCTCCCGAAGCGCGCGAGGGTTTGCAGAACTGGAGGAGGACCCCATGACTGAGGGAGAGGGAGCGTGGTGAGGGTATGGATCTGGTGAAGGAGGATGATGGGCAAAAGGGGGGAGGGGAAGGGCCTAGGGTTGTGCCGGGGTCTCTGGGTAGGTAGAGTAGGTTGGTTAGCATGTTCGGTCCTCGGTCGTTGTTTGAAGGGGAAAGGGCAGGAGGAGGAGGATGTGCGAATGAGCATTGAGGGGAAGACCGGTAGGAGGAGGAGGATGTGCGAATGAGCATTGAGGGGAAGACCGGTGGGAGGAGGAGGATGTGCGAATGAGCATTGAAGGGAAGACCGGTGGGAGGAAGGCATTCGTAGATATGAGATAGTAAACATGGCACGCGCGGTATACTTCCTAACCTATTCAACCGACGGCACCCTCTAAATCAGGTCCAAAGATAAGGCTTTTTGAAACCCTACAGAGATGCTCCAGCCGAAGTCTCGCACCTGCTAGTCACAAGTTCTTCTAGAATCAACCGCAAAAGCCAAAGCTTCATAGACGTGAACGGTACGCGGCGTGAAAACATACTTCTCAACCTATTCAACCAACAACACCCCCTAAATCAAGTCCACTGCCTACGCTCAATAGACGCCTACGGAGGTGCTTCAGCTAAACGCTCGTGCTAGCTAGTTATAAGTTATTAAACATTGAACCGCATAACAAAATATCTTATACACCCGGCGTCCACTCCGCGTAGTTGCTTTCCACCCTAAAACCATAGGTTCTAAATTAGGTGGATAGTTTTAGCAATTTGCAAACCAAGCGAAGCGCCTCTATAGCATAGCTCGCCCTTCGAGTTATAAGTTGTTACATATTCAACTGTATAACGAAGAATTAATAGACCCGGCGTTTACTCCGTGTAGTTAGTTCTTACCCGAGAACTACAGGCCCTAAATCAGCTTAACGCCATTAGCATGAAGTAGATCTAGCGAGGCGCTTCTAGGGCAGTGTTACCCTTTCCAGTTGCAAGTTATAACATATTTAACCGCATAATTAAGACCTAAATTTCCCCCAAACCACAGGTCCTAAGTGAGGTCGATGCTTTAAGCATAATACAAACTCACCAAAGCGCTTCCATACTAAAATTACCTCTTCCAGTTCCAAGTTATCACATATTCAACCGCATAAAAAAGACCCAATTTTACCCCAAACCACAGGTCCTAAATCAGGCTCACCCCATCAGCATAATCCAAACCTAATAAAAGCGCCCCGGAGCCAGACTACCCCTTCTAGTTGCAAGTTCTTACATATCGAACCGCATACCGACGCAATTTCGACCCTGAAACCACAGGCCCTTGAATCAGCTCAACTTCATTAGTATGAAGTGGACCTACCGAAGCACCTCCGTCCCAAGATTAACCCTTCGAGTTACAAGCTGTTATAGATTTAACCGCGCAATAACATATTTGAAGAACGCGGAGGGCACGCTGCGTGCCCTATTTTCTCACCGTGAGCGCGAGACTCCAGATCGGGCGTTGGGTTAAGGGGGCGAGGGTAAAAGAGAGAAAATTCGATAAAGCACTCCCGTGGAGGTACGACCTCGCTCATATTGCAAGTTCTTCCAGAATGAACCGCGCGACATGTTTTTTTTACAGACATAGAGGGTACGTAGGGAATCCACTGCGTCTCTTTTGCTTAGTCGTTTTTCTTGCCATAAGCAGGAGCTTGTAAATCAGGCAGCCGATCTTGATATAACCGACAGCTTCTTAAGTACCTCCCGTAATATTTGGATATAGACAGTTGCAAGTTTTCACAGAATGAACCGTGTGAGCAGCGTGCCACGCCGCGTGGCCTCTTCGTCCGCTTTTGTAGTCGTTTTCTTTACCTTTGGAACGAGCCTTGACATCGGGGCACGGGTAGAAAGAGAATTAAAAGGTTAAGGGGGCGCCCCTACTCTAATCTCGCTATCTCTTGTAACAAATTCTTACAGATTCAACCGCGTAGATGCAGTTTTAGTAGACGCGGAGGGTACGCGGCGTGGTCACTTCATATACCATCAAGGTAAGGGCAGAATTAGACTCTTGGTAGGAGGATAATAGGAAAATATCGAGGTGCTTCTGCGACTTTTTGTTGGAAAATGCTAGAATATAGAGATTCGTTGAAAGTGATAGAAATGGATATATTTTAACACAGGCTACACTTTTGCTCCTGTAATACCACAGTCAGGAGTAACCCCAGCGAGCTCGCAGCAGGCCAGATAAGAGGCAGCCCAACTTGCACGATATCAACTCTTACATTGCGTATGAAAAGGGGAAACCGGCCCGCCAGCCGCTAGCGCCGATGGACAAGGGCGATCATCAGCCCTATGCGTCCCGTCCTCTTGCATGGTTTCGGGCAGCCGTGAGGCACAGCCATCATGCCTGCCCCTCCGCCTCGCTTAACGCAATTCAATCGAAAGATAACAGTGCCCGCAGCACGACATCGGCAAGACGCTTCTGCCAATGCTGGTATCATTGGGTGGAAACCGTGGTCGGTTTCAGTGCCGGCGGTTCCTCCCCCCACCACCACCTCCTCCTCCACCACCCCGCCGCTTCTTTCGATCGCCCTGCCAGCCGCCCCTGAAGCGTCCCTGCTGCCCACCGCCCTGTCCCGGGTTCCGGTCCTCCCGCTCCCGCTCCCTCTCCTCCTCCTTCTCGCGCTCCATCTCGCGCGCCAGCCTCTCCCTCTCCAGCTCCTCCCGCGACTTCTCCACGCGCACTTCTGGCTTCTTGAGGTCCGTAGGATACCTCGGATGCCCCCCGTTCTTGCACACCTTGCCCTCGGGACAGAAGCCCGCCAGGTAGAACGGGCACAGCTTGTCCTTCTTCACATGCTTATTCGCGCAGTGCGGGCCGAGCGGGCAGAAGCCGCGATCGAAGTGCGGGCACGGCGGGCGTTTCGAGTCCGGGTCGATGTGCAGGTAGAGGCAGTCGTCGCCGTTGGAGCAGGTCAGCGTGCGCGCGTAGTAGGAGCACTCGGGCATGCGGCGGAGGTTGTACTCGTGCAGGAACTCGCATGCGTCGCCCTTCTTGCACAGCCCGCGCAGCCAATGTTTGCATACGAGACTGTAGAATCAGATAAGGTTAGCGATGGGTTGGCGGCGGCAGGGATAGGGAAGAGAAGCAGCGCGGGAAGGGGGGCTTATGCCGGTTACGCACTTGTTGTAGGATGACGAGACGTGGTGCTTGTCGGGACAGTTGTTGCCTAAAGGGCAGTGGCCTTGCATGTAGGCCTTGCAGAACGGCCGGTTCGGGTCCAGGCCGAAGCGGTACTCGCGCCGCAGGAAGTCGGAGAAGCTGAAGTTGAAGGCGGGCGAAGCTGCGGGCGGGACGAGGTCCCCCGGCGCTCTCTGCACCTCGGCGGTCATGATGAAGCGCGGCGCGGCTGTTTATGGCTGGAACTGGGTGCTTGCTGGAAGTTCAGCGGCTGGCTGGGGGCGACGATAGGCCTCGCGATGAGGTGCAGTGGCGGGTGTGTTCTGCAGAAGAGTGTGGGGAAGCAACGGGTTGGTGGCGTGCACCGGGCACGGGCTGGCTGAGGTCTATGCGGTCGGCTTAGTGAAGTCCGAGACAGGTGTATTGGGACGGGCAGTGGTTGGAGGGGGGTATCTCGTAGTGCGGGTGGGCTGAAAGTGGTGAATGTTCAGTTGGAAGGCGCATCGGAGGCGATCCAAAACGCAGCTTCCACATCGGAGCTTGTGCACGGGCTCTTCACTGCTAGCGTACCGGAGTACAACGTCTTGCCCTGAATTTGCCCACTGCATCACCTGCTTGAGATGACCATGGGCTTTTGGATTGCCAGACGTGATGAATTATTTAAACTCGTGCGAATTGGGACGCCTCTTGATTTACGACGTGCTAGTTATCTGGGCTACTCGTAACAGTGGTGAAGGACGTGCAAAACTCAAGCGAGTGGACTGCTATTCATGCCCCCAAACTCATGGCCTTCTCAAAGCTGTGCGCTCAAGAGTGGCCTCGGATGGTTATGTGCTGTCTAGAATAAATCATTTCTGATTCAAGAATCGAGATCTCCAAATTTACGCATTGTTCAGTCCTCATGTGCAACATTCCACAATTACAACTCATGCTATCATTTTACCCCTCCACCCCATTTTTGACCGTGCCGAATCCATTACGTTGAAAACGCTCATTGAGCGCAATGCCTTCATGACCAAAAACGCTCACTGATGCAAGCCAACATACCCACTATACGCCAAACTCCTCGCCGTGTCGCTGGAGTCCCCCGTCCCCGTCCAGTAAAAAAGCCCGGCCAGCCCGTTTTGCTTCGCATAATTCGCCTTCATCTTCACCGTCTGCGGGTTATCATACGTAATGAACCCCCCGTCCCCCCCGACGCAATACGCAGCGCCTACCTGCTCGTCGACTAGCTCTTGTGTGCCGGGGCGCGGGAGTTCCTTGTACTCGAACGTGCCCTCTTCACCAGCCTGCCCAGAGAAGGGATGACCTACGCCGTGGGTGTTGAGGAACGAGCGCCCGTAGGCGGGGATCCCCAGGAGGATTTTGTTTGGCGAGACGCCCTGCTTGAGGATGTAGGCAACGGCCGAGTGGCAGGAGATGGATGCGTCATCGTTGTGCGGCACCTGAGGCGTGAAGAGCTGGGCGTGGTGCCCGCATGCTTTTACCCACGGGCCTGAGAAGTCGTAGGACATTAAGTTGATTAAGTCGAGATATTGCGCTGCCTGTGCGAGATTGATGTTCCGCAAAACCCATTCGCCAGCGGGGAGGGCTGAGGAGAGCGTGAAGCGTGGGGTGGGCAGGAAGACGCGCAGTGTAGCGAGGAGCTGGACGTAGTCGTTGCCTTGCTGCGGGTCTGCTGGATGTTCCCAGTCGACTGGACGAGTGAGTGAAAGAAAGGTTGCTGGTGGTAGCATTACTCACTGTCAATGCCATCGAGGTTGTACTGCATGCATAGGTCTCGCGCCGTCTGGGCGAACCGTTCTCGCGATGCAGGAGTGCGAGATGCCTCTGCGAATGGCTCGCTACCTTTACCGCCCCCGCCGACGGACAGGATGACTCTTAGGACAGTGTACTTCTTCTTCAGCTCAGCAAACGCGTTGAGACATCCCTTGGCACCGTCCACATCGATCTGGGTGTCTGCCCATTCGTCACTGAGCTGCGGAACATTAGCGGGGTAATCTCCGAAGACTGTTTTCTCGTACATATACAGTGCCGTCCGTCTTCACCCTAGTGATGCTGTTAGCCTACCGGAGAGTTTTGAGCGAGCTAGGAGCTGCAACTAACCATGCAAAGGCATAGAAAACGTGGGAGATGACATCGAGATTGAGAGAGGACGGAGGCTGGTTCTTGTAGATCCGCCAGTTTGGATAGTAGACGCCGTTGAAATACATATCCACGGGCGGGGGGCATGAGGGTGAGAGTGAGGTTGGCGGGCGCTGACGGCCGAGGAATTGCTGAGTGGATTGGAACAGCCAATTGGGTCGCTGTGGGCCAAACACGCCAGCAGCCATAGGGTTAGCTGCAGTGCTTAGGTGCAGCTCAGGCCTGGGCAGACAAGCAGAGACTGGGATGGGCTGAGTCTCAGCACATCATGAGAGAGAAAAGTTGATATAGTGGTGGGCGGGGAGCTGCTGGGACCACGCACTATAGAAGGTCAGCTCCGAGGGACGAAAGAGACAAGTCCAGGTCAGTGTCGCACATGGTGGCTGTGGGAGGCGCGCAATCAAATGCTATTGGCACAGGCGAGAGCAGGAAATATTGGAGAGAGAGGAGCAAGTGCGAGGCCGGGCTGGAGTGTGAATATAGCTCCACGAGGGCACTCTGCTCGGGTAGGGCCCAGAACTTAGCTCGCATGCCAGTGGTGTCGTCCAAGCCCAGCGCTGACGATCACCGCAAAGCATTGCGTCCACAGCGACCGAAGGGTCAGCGATTGGCGTCCCTGGAGGCAGAGGCGCCCCCGAGATGCACACCATCCCGAGGCGACGATGACAGCTGCGAATGGGGCCCCGGCCCGGCTTGGGCCAATTGATGGACAGCTGGGAGCAGCGGCAGCAAGAGAGCGTCTGGGGGGGATCAACGGGGCGGGTCTGGCAGCTGTTGGCGCTCGTCTGGGGGATCTGCGCTTGCGGCTATCTGGCTGGATGTTTCCAGCGGGGCAAGGCGTGTGCAGCGAGTAAGAGGCCGCGAGTGATGAGGTTGAAGACATGCAGCCCGGCCGGCATCGTGGCGACGCAGATTTGGGCCACCACAGCGACAGCGGACCCCACGGCTTATGCATCCTTCCGCTCTGCGGCACAGCGGGGACGAATAGGAAGTGTGCCTCTGCTGCCGCAGCGGGGGTGCAGGCCATGGCGTGCATCAACGCATCAAACATGGGGGCGAACCTGCTCAGGGCCATGGCGAATGAACCGCGAGGCGAGGCGGTGCCGGGGCCCGCCGACGCATGAGCGCTGAGCTGGCGATGTGCGCCCTCGCATAGACTACTGTACAGTACTGACGTTAAAGACGCAGAGAGAAGTGACAAATTGTCCGACCGCTTCAGAGTGAGGCAGCTAGTATCCGGAGCCGTGGCAACCCAGACGGACCAACCTGCATTAGACCGTGTGTCAAATGCCAATCAATGCGGGTGAGGAGCAGAGGGTGGAGCGAAAGCATGTTCCCATATTCCAGATCCGCGCTCCTTAAGGGCCTGTCCCTGTGTACACTGGTCTAGCACCGCTAGAGGTCCCCCGCTGCCATATCAAAATTGGAAGACGACAGTTCTGACGGATTTGATAGCTCTCTAAGCCACCTCAGACGGTATCGTAATAGAGTGCCATGTTCAGCGGAGCTGCGGAGGCTGACAGTCCACGCATGTGTGCAACATTCTATTTTGAGGAGTCCCGCTCTCGCATATTGTACTGCTTATGTACGCTTGCCTCGCACTGTTTGAGGTCATCTGATAGGCCATCGAAACCTGGAAAATGATAATTTGAGCAAGTCTGATGTTTCTCGGGGCCACCTCAGACGGTGTCATATATGACTACCATTTGATGTCCCCTTGCGCCACGGAGTCAAGCACATGAACGCAAGTGACACATACTTACGTATGTCCTATTTCAAAGCATTCACTTACGTGTGCGCACTCGCTTAGCGCTGTTTGAGGTCCTCCGGTATATCCTGAACAGTTGTGAAGTGGTAGTTTTGGCGGGCCTGATAGCTCTTTAGGGCACCTCAGACGATATCAAAATGGACTGCCCTTGATGCTTAACGGCGGTAAAGATCCTGGTCACGAATGTCTATTTCAAGAATTCCCCGCCATTCTCAGATATCCCGTTGCCTGTGCACACAGCGCTAGCACCGTTTGGGTCCTCTAGCGTGCCATAAAAATTCATAAAGCTGCACTTTTGGCAAGCCTAAAAGCTCTCCAAGCCAGCTCAGACGGTACCAGAACGCAATATCATTTCGCCTTCAATGAAGCCAAAATTGGGAGTGAAATCCGATATTAAGAATTGTGTATCAATCTCAGGCATACACTCGCATGTGGTGGAGACCCGCCTAGCACCGTTTGGGGTCCTCTACCGCGTCATGAAAATTCCTAAAGCTACACTTTTGGCAAGCCTGAAAGCTTTTCAAGCCACCTCAGACGGTATCAGAACAGAGTACCATTTCATGTCCAACGGAGCTCAAATGGGTGCGAAGTTCTATTCTAAGAATCGTGTCTCAATCTCAGGCATACACTCACATGTGATAGACACCAGCCTAGCACCGTCTGAAGTCCTCCAACATACCATAAAACCCCGTAAAGCCATACTTTTCACAAACCGAAGAGTTCACCAAGCCACCTCAAACGGCATCAGCACACTTCCAACTTCAGGCTCAACAGAGCCTGATTTCGCGCTAAGCCGCTTTTGGCGGTAAAGCTATGACCACGCGTTCGCGTCGCGCCTGCCCCACATCACGTCTCGCTTGCACCAAAACAAACCTTCAGCCTCCAACCTCATCACCACCAACAGCAGAACAAGACCAAGTTCTCGCATCAGCTACTACGCTTGCTCCTCACTAACCAACAAGACTGACACTACTGGAACGCGTCCATCGACACCTCGTCGCCGGAATGCACGTACTAACCATGCTTGGCAGGCTTTCCGTCACCCCGCCATGGACGCTGTCGCTCCTTCTTTCGCCGATGTGCTCGATGAGGCGGCACGCAACGTGCCGGAGACTGACGCCGCGTGGGACGAGCTGTTGGTACGGATTGGAGACGCCGCGTCGCAGGAGAAGAAGCGGAAGGACGCCGAGGGGCAGTCGAGCACCGACGCAGCGGACCCTACCCTGTTGGATATGTTCATACAAGCGCAAGAAGTACTATCAAGAGAGGAGTGGTTGGCCCTTATTGTCGAAGAAGTCACAACGCGGAGGGAGCGGCGGTTGAAAGAGCAGGAAGAGCAGGAACATGCGGCGAGTCTGTGGACGGAAGAAGGACCCGGAGCGTGGGAAGAGGGCCTGGAAGAACGGGAGGAACAAGAGGCGGTGCAAATCAAAGGAACACTTGAAGAGAAAGAGCAGCGGGCGCATGCGTATCTGGCGATGAACGCTGAACTTTTGAAGAAACAACACCGCTACTGGGAGGCTGACATCACACTACCCAAGCTCGAGGCAGTCCGCGCAGTCGTTCCTCGTACGCGCGCTGAAGAAGTCGCGCAAGACCGAGTGCTTGAGATACTCAGGACGGAAGCAGAACGTGGCAGAAACCGAAAAATCGGGGTCCACGAGGAACAACGAATGCTGGATGACCTCCAGGTGCTGCGGGCTTACGTGCCACAGACGCAAGCGGACAGAGTCACTTGGTTGGAAGCATTTCAGAAGTACCGAACAGAGCAGCGTAAAAACTTCGTGAGCGCAAAAGACTTCAAGAAGAATATGATACATTCACAGCAATGGATCGATTGGCACAAGTTGCTTCAGGGCTTTGGGGATAACGAAATAGTGGACATCGAGACCAACGCCGTGGCACACTACCTCGACCATGGGTTCACAGGCAGCGTCTTCAAGGACAACTATGAGAGAGCCAGCAGTCACGCCGACCTGGAATACACCGGCCACTATGACACCCAAGCTGCAGATCGGTACGTGCTTTGGACCGACGCTTCGGTGAATAAGTGGGGCGCGGCTGGCGCTGCTGTCGCGTACAAGAACAACATGGCCCTGATCCCGACACCTTGGGTCACAAAAGCTATCACTTTGGAGCGGGGCATGAGGTCTACCGATGCCGAAGCCTGGGCTATCATGGAGGCCTTGAACGTCGCCAAAACTCTCATTTACGCCACCAAAAGGTACAAAACGACCGGAAACGTGGGACCCAAAGTGGTTGTGATATACTCAGATTGCGCAACGGCCCTCAACCTCATCAAAGAATGGCCATTTGGGCCCGTCGTGCCAATATGGCCGATAGTCAAGAACATTGCCACCTACACGTACGCGATTGAACAAGCCGGGTACAAGGTCGAACTACGCTGGATCCCCGGCCACAAGGGCCTTCTTGGCAACGAATTGGCAGATATGGTTGCAAATGAAGTAAAAGAGGCATCTCGTAGGGCACACATGGTGATTGGGCCCCACCCTTGACGTGGGAGGAAGAAGGAGAAGTTGGGACAGAGAGGCTAGTTATATTGTATTATATTGTATTGTATTATGATTGTATAATTATCATCACCTGTAATTCAAATCTCAGTACCTTGCCGAACATCTTGAACCTTGCTTGCCACCGTTTGAGGTGCTTCAACTTACTATCAAAAACTCAATCAAATGACTATCAAAAACTCGATGATAGCCAGTTTTGCCTCTCGCTCGCCGTCGTTTGAGGTGATTTGACCGACTACTCAATTTTCAATCATATTCATGGAATTTTGGACGTTCGCTTGCCACCATTTGAGGTACTTCAACCAGCTAACAAATTTTCGATCACTACCTGTTTTGACACTGGCTTGCCACTGTTTGAGTGGCTCCAATCGGCTAACAAGTCTTCGGTTATATTCATTTTGGACAGTTGCTTGCCACTGTTTGAGGCGCTACAACCAGCCACCAAATTTCCAATCAAAGCTAGTCTCGACACTCGCTTGCCACTGTTTGAGTGGCTTTAATCGGCTATCAAAGTTTCGAGCATATTCATTTAGGACGATTGCTTGCCAGCGTTTGGGGAGCTTCAACCGACTATTAAATTTTCGATTTTGTTCATTCTTGACACTTGCTTGCCACCGTTTAGGGTGCTTCAAATGGCTATTATACTTCCGATCGTATTCAATTTAGACGGCTACTTACCACCGCTTGGGGTGCTTCAACAGGTTACAAAGGTTGCGATCATATTCAATTTTAACACTTGATCGCCATCGTTTAGGGTGCTTCAACTAGCTATTAAATTTTCAATCACAGCCAGGTTTGACAGTTGCTTGCCACTGTTTGAGTTGCTTCAATTGTCTCTAATAGTTTCAGTACATTTAATTTTGACACTAGGTTGCCACCGTTTGGGGTCTTCCAACCGGCCACTCTTTCATCTGGAAAAAGCATTCACAAATGCCCTATTTCTCAACTTTCGCAACCAACCGCTCCCTCTTCATAGCCAGTGACAGCACTAACGTCGCGGCGCCCATCGTCAGCGGCATCACAAACACATCTTTTATCGCCGCCACAATGGCATCCAACACCTCCTTCTTCTCCTCCCTGCTCAATTTCTCAAATATGCTCCCGCTCACACCCGCTATGGCCGCCTGGATAGCCCCCAAGCTCTCCTCCGGCAAAATATGCCTTATCCCCACCGTCGCACGGTTAATGAAAACCGAGTTCGCAACGGCCACAGAGAACGAGGCTCCCAGCATCTGCCCGAATCCAATGAACGCGCGCGCTGCGGGCGCTTGCGCCGGGTCTACCTTGGCTTGCGCAACGCTGAAAGGCATCATGCCATAGCTTCCCACGCCGACCGCGATGAGGATGATGTACCCGTACATCTTGGAGGTGGAGGTCGTCTGGGAGATTGTCTGGAGGAGGGCGGCGCCAATGACTACTAGGATCGAGCCGACGAGATACCATGGCATGTACCAGCCCAGTTTGACGCCGAGGGCGCCGTTGACCATCATGGCGGCGGCGGTGAGGATGACGAAGGGGAGGAGGTGCACGGCTGCTTCGAGGGTGTCTGCGCTTCGGACGAATTGGAAGTATAGCTGGGGTAGTGTTAACTTGGGGACGGACGAGGTGGGAGGCGGTACTGGACTCACGGGCGTCATGAAGATGGGGATGAAGAGAACGCTCATCGAACATGCAATGTTTACGAATTGGACGCACATCTCCCAGTCTTTCAGAAATGCGACTGGAAACAGACGGTGTTCGCGAGTGGTGAAAAGGCAGAAGATCTGCTGCAGGATGAAGAGGAGCCAGAGGACGCCGGAGCAGACGAAGGAACCTATGATCTGCCCGCCCGACCAAGGGTATCTGGAGCCCCCGAAGCTGATGGCGATAAGAAGGGACGCGATCGCGCCGACTAGCAAGACCATGCTTACCCAGTCAAGCTCGCGAAGCCGTTGCTTGATGGGAACGCCGGGACGAGGATCGTAAGATGGCATCTTCAGAAGGAGCGGAGGCGCGATGACAGCGCCAACGCAGAGATTGAGGTAGAACCCCCATCTCCAAGTCGCCGAGCTATCAGCAAAGACTCCTCCAATGATCGGACCTAGACTGCAACTGCTTAGATATCAAGAAACTCCAGTTTATAAGACGCAACTTACGAAGTACCAAGACACCACATCATGCCTACATAGCTGATATACATAGGCCTCTCGACGGCATCGGTGAGAGCGGACAGAACCATGATGCCGCCCATGTAGATCCCAGAACCTCCGACGCCGGTTAAAGCTCGTCCGACGATAAAGGCGTTCATCGAGGGCGCTGCGCCGCAGACTGCCGACCCGACCATAAAGATGAAAACGAAGAAGCAGAAGAGTGTCTTTCCGTTGAATTGACTAAACAGTTTGCCCCTGTGCGCGAATTCAGCGTTCAAGATACTTACCAGCTCTATGAGCAACCGTGAAGCCTTACCATGTGAGATTCATGGAGACTGCAACTATAGAAAAGCCCACCTGGATCCAAGGCAGCAGCTCGATATGGCCCAGCGTGTTCAGGATTCTTGGCTGGATGAGGGCGACGATTGTGTTGTCCATAGAATAGACGAACACGGTCGAGAGGATGGTCACGGTGACGACTACCCAAGGAATTCCGTGGACTGAGCGTGGCGAGGTATTGATAGTCGTATAAAGGGGTTCTTGAGCCGACAAATCGGTTGTTCTTCTCTCTTTCCAGATTTCGACCGTGGAGGTGGGGCTTTCGGTCTCTTTGATGCTTTCGCGACTTCTTGCAGTCCATGACTCCAGCTCCCAGGCGCTGTTTGACATCGATAAAGGTGTGCTGGCCATGATTTTACAGTGCTAGAGTGTATGCTATTGAGGCGGCAAGTAATGGGAGTTCTGAGGCTGGGAACTTCGAGATAGTTCGGTTTAAGCTCACGAGGAAAGGTGCACGATATGATACCTACCTATTGCACTTATACTCGAGGTGGCCGCAGCGTTGAACGCATGATTCCATGAGCGCTTCTACGGGAGGCCCTACGGGTGGCCCTACTGGTGGGTATGTGGAAATCTGGGCCGACATATTAGTATTGTCCGCAATCGCTTACCATCTACTATAAAGTCCCACGACGTGGTAGTAAGGCCCCCAGCCTACCCTGATACCGGTGAAAGTGCCGCCTAGATATTGAGAACGTTACAGAACAGGACTTCTATAAGACTACAAACGGCAGAGAAGTAGACAGAACTGAGTATTGATAGTATTCTAAGAGATATTGGGGTAGTTATCTTTCCGTAAAAGCAGGGTATATTTACATTGCAGGCACGGGAGAAGGGGCGACACTGTCACTGCTCGATCCTATAATTTAGGCCACCTATTGACTGTAACAGCTAGACACGGTAGAAGCGGGCCTCCAGCGAATGACATGTATATATCAGGGTATAGAAAGACCTCGGCGCCATGTGCTGCTGAAAGATTGTGCAGGGATTGCTACCAGAGCAGGAGTTCGGATTTGAATGAATCCCGAGCGTCCTCAGGACGGGGACATACATTTTTCATTCTGCCCACCCTTCACTACTGTTCGAGGGTGGCTCAGCTCTCATGTAGTTTGAGAGTCAAGAGGTAGCCTAATTCGTGCGGCGTCGACCTTGACGCGGGTGTTATTGTTTTAAATTTGCGCGCATGGACATAGCAGTACTAACGGTCGAATTTTTAACACCAATCACCAAAACTTGAATTGGCTGAGCTAGGTGAATATCAATTATCCACAAAGTTTGTCAAATGTCGAGGTTGGAGGTCAGGGGAAGTCGTGACATGGCGTTTTGCGCTCGGACCATGCTCGCCAACGACTGGCGATCTGATATCTGGCATTGAAGACGACGACGACGCATGAAACAGAACGTGTAACCAACAATACGTTATAACTAAATTTCCCTGCACGTTACCTCTCCCTTTCTTTCCGCATTACACTTCCCCCCAACCCAGGTTCCCTCGAACCGCGTGCGTCTCAATGCGGGCGTAAACTGACTTCATGTCTTCAGCTGCTCTGGACTCCGGTATACTCAGGTGCCCTCTTCCAAACAAATCACCCCCTTCCGTAACTGACAAACCAAACATAGTGGACTACGACCCCATCGACCACCTCAACGCCATCTTCTCGCACCCCTCCACCCTCCCCGCCGTCCGCGCCACCTCCGCAACCCTCCGCAACTACCAAGATGACCTGGACGAGGACATCGCCGCCTTCGTCGCCTCGCAAACCGCCTCAGATGCCTCGAGCGTGCAGCGCATCCAGGCCGCAAAGGCCGAGCTCGCAGACCTCTTCAGGAAAATCGAGAATGTGCGCGCCAGGGCTATTCAAACGGAACAGACTATCACCGAGATGACGGCGGATATCAAACGGCTTGACAACACGAAGCGGAATCTCACGCTGTCTATGACCGCGCTGAAGCGCCTGCAGATGCTCACGACGGCGTACGAGCAGCTGCGGAGCTTGAGTAAGAGCAGGCAGTACCGCGAGTGCGCGCAGCTACTGCAAGCGGTTATACAACTCGTCGCGCATTTCAAGAGCTATAGGAGTATTGATCAGATTGCGGCGCTAAGTCGGAATGTCGCAGATCTACAGCGGGAGCTACTCGAGCAGATCTGCGAGGACTTTGAGGTTATATTTGCGAAGGGGGAGGTTGGGTCCCGGAAGGCGATGCTAGGAGAGTCGTGTTTGGTGATGGATGCGCTGGGGGAGCATGCGAGGGCGAGGCTGGTCAATTGGTATTGCAATACACAGTTGCGGGAGTATAGGCAGGTGTTTCGGGGGAATGATGAAGTACGCACTTTCACTTTTAATTCCAATTCTTTTAATCCTGAATCTCTCCTCCATTCAGTCACTTACCGCTCTCAATGATTGGTTATTGATGGCTGATTGTTTTGCAGGCTGGCTCGCTGGATAATATCTCTAGGAGGTATTCGTGGTTCAACCGGATGCTGAAGACGTACGATGTCGAACATGCTTCAATATTCCCGCCGTACTGGAGGGTCAACGAGATGCTCGCGAATGCTTTCTGCGAAGGCACGAGAGACGATTTCAAGGGCATACTCCAGCGATCAACGAGACGGACTGATGGCCAGACTTTGGATGTGAATCTATTGCTCTCGTGTTTGCAAGAGACTCTAGATTTTGAGCACAGTCTGGAGAGGAAGTTCTTGAACGAGGTAGGAAAAGCGTCA
This sequence comes from Lophium mytilinum, assembly GCA_010093605.1. Lineage (NCBI taxonomy): Eukaryota > Fungi > Ascomycota > Dothideomycetes > Mytilinidiales > Mytilinidiaceae > Lophium > Lophium mytilinum. Next base: position 1,763,490 of record MU004185.1, on the reverse strand, counting down.
TTCCAACTACAGTTCAAATGCTGAATGAGACAGTCGCGGTCGTCGATAGACACCATGGCTTCGAAAGACGATCGGCCACATGCGTTTGGCCAGGCTATATCTGAGGCCTTTGAGCCTTATATGAGCCTCTGGGTTGAGTCTCAAGACAAGTACGACCTTTATATCTGTATCTTGGGTACCTATAACTGATATTAATAGACAACTCGGAACGCTGATACCCAAGTATCGACAACAACCTCTCCGCAACGCTGAAGAAGAATTTTCGTCTCAGGCTGTCATTGCTTCATCAACGGAACTCTTCCATTTCTACCGCCTCACGCTTGCTCAATGCGCGAAGCTTTCCACCGGGACCAGACTACTCGAGCTATCTACGACTTTTGCGAAATACCTCGATCAGTATGGTCAGCAGGTGCTGTATCACTTCCTCAGCGAGCGGCCAGGTCCGCAGGGGCCCTCTCTAGAAGACATCGTGCTTATCTTGAATACTGCCGACTACTGCTATCTTACGTCCAACCAGCTTGAGGAGAAGATCAAAGCCCGTATCGACGAAGATCTAGGATCTAAAGTCGACCTCCAAAGCCAGGCCGATGCCTTCATGGGTATAGCAAGTGCAGCCGTTCGAACTCTTGTCCGTAAAGTCGAGATCGACTGCGAGTCAAGCTGGAGAGAAATGCGCAACACGCCATGGAGCAAGCTTGAAAGTGTAGGGGATCAGAGCACCTATGTCGCGGAGCTGTTGCGGCACGTGAAGGGGAAGTCAGGCGAAATCCTCGCTCTACTGCATAAGCAGCAATATGCGCGTGCGTTCTGCGATAATCTTGTCGACTTGATGGCGAACACCTACATCGCGAACATCGTGCAGAGCAAGCCGATATCAGAGGTCGGGGCAGAGCAAATGCTCCTAGACTCCTACGTCCTGAAGAAAGGCTTTACCGAAATCCCAATCATCAACGAAGAGCCCGGCACACAGCCCCCAGCTAGGTACGTACCTCCCTCCGTCCCCTCAAAACACACTCATACTAAGTTCTACCTCCTCAAGCTTCGTCAAACGCGTCACCCAATCCATGTCCAAAACCGACCCGCTCCTCAAAACCCTCCAAGTGCGCCCCTCGCCCCCCGAAGCCCTCGTGCAAGCCTACCTCATCCACATCGCCGACCGCTCCGACACAAACTTTCGCAAGATCCTCGAACTCAAGGGCATCCGCAAGTCCGAGCAGGCCGCCCTCGTCGACCTCTTCGCTGCCTTCCGCGCCGCGCCCGCCAACGCGAACCTTGTCCCGCAATCCCCCCTGCTCACCCCCTTGCAAATCCCCTCCGGCCATATCGGCACGGGGATTGGCAGCTTGGGGAATGCGGCGGCGATGGGGACGCCGGGGCTTGCGGGTGGCAGGTTCGATCCGGCGACGTTTGGGAGCGCGTTGATGAATGCGGCGAGGGATGGGGTGGATCGGTTTGGGAGTCCCGCGTTGGGGAGTAGCGCGACGATGGGAGGGGTGGGGGGTGGTGGCCAGACGTCGCAGCAGGAGGTGGAGAAGGGGGGGAATTTGGAGGGGAATTTGAAGAATATTGGGAAGTTCTTTAGGAGGGATATGAGTAGTTTTGGGCGGTTTGGGAGAGGAGCAGAGGAGGGGAGGTAGGGTTGGTTTAGGATGACGGAAGGGATTGTGAAGCGTTCAGCGTTCGAGCAGTTGGGGGGTCTGGGTCTGATACAGGCTTTGAAGGGCTTTCTATAAGGTTGGAAGTTTTATCCGCTTTTGAAACACCTCAAATGGTCGCAATCAAGCGGCTCTACTAAAAAGGTTCGAAGCTCTGTGGCCCATTGAGGCACCTCGAACAGTGGTGACTGAGTGTCCAGAAGAATATACTTGGAACTTTTCTAATTTGTCAAGGCACCTCAAACGGCGACGAGGGAGTGTTAAAGTTATATATGATCGAAACATTGGTATCTGCTGAACGGAATGGATCTAAGACAACCATGCCGAGAAAGAGATTTGTTCTGATATCAGAGGTGGACAAGACATTGCCAAATCTGGTCACACCGTTACTATTTTCATCTACACTAGGTGTGGTAGCTCCATTTAGAATAGTCTGCAAAGAGTGCCCATTTGGTTGCCTAACGGATGACTACTATGTAAGTGTTACGCGTTTCGCGATCTATCATAATTCACCATCAACACCAGGTTTCAGAAGAGCGATTGCCACTCGATAGACTGACGGTTTATGTTGACCGCTAAGTATCATCATGGTATACCTACCTACCAAATTCCCCGCCACCAAAGAACCAATGAAATGCAGAGCGCAATAAGGTTTATCCGAGACCCGGCGGCACAGTACATCACCTCTCCCATCTGCAATGCTGCAAGTAACGCGCCCAATATGCATCTCGAACGACGATTCTTCCCACTTTGCAATGCCTTCATCTGGCAACACCGACCTCGAAAACGTCAAGATATGGCTTGAGGCCGCCGCGGCAGGAGACGTCCCTACCCTCGACCGCCTCCTCAACTCCGGCTTTGATATCGACTACAAAGCGCCGTATTCCCATGGTTTCGAAGACAGACGAGAAGAGTTTCGGTCCACTGCACCGGCGCTTGTGCTCGCGACACAGTACGGCCAAACGGAAGCCGTCCGTTTCCTCCTAGCCCACGGCGCCGACATCGACAAAAAGAATGAATTTCCTCTCAGTGATGACTCCGCTCTGCTGTCCGCAGCTAGCAATGGTAACGTCGATATCGTCAAGGAGTTTGCTGCGCGTGGCGCGAAATCGGCGTGCCAGGGCTCCTACGGTGGCACCACGCATCCCCTTGCTGAATGCGTGAAGGTGTCGACAGGGCCGATCGAAGCGGATGCGTTCACAGCAGCTCATATGGAGGTCGTGAGAGTGTTATTGGAGCATGGCTACGACCCAAATGTGACGGACCAGAACGGCACAACGGCTTTGGAGTGGGCGCTCCGGCAGCCCGGAGGAAATATGGAGCTTTTCAGAGCGCTGCTCGACTACGGGGCTGACCTTAATTTCATGAGGCACCTCTCTAGCAGCCCGATGAATTATGCTGCTGGATACTATTCAATGGAGTTTCTGGAGTCGCTTCTGGAGCAGGGAGGGAGGATGCAGAATGATGCCGGGGAGTACACTCTGCTGCACCATGCGTCGCGAGCTGGCAGGCTGGATACTTTGCGCATGCTGCTCGAGCGAGGATGCGATGCCGAAGCAAGCAAATCCATCGGCACTACAGCCATGTTTGGGGCGAAACCAGGTGCCATAAAGTTGCTGGTAGAACGAGGGTTCAACTTGGAAGCACGGTCTACGGTGTATAAAGGCATGACTCCTCTTCTATGCGCAATAAATGGCTGCAGAACAAAGGTTATCGCATGTTTGCTTGATGAAGGAGCAGATATCGACGCCTCTGATGATAACGGCGACACAGTGCTCCACCAAATCGGTTCTCTCATCCATGATACCTATCTCTCATATGTCAATTTGCTTCGCTATTTGATCAGTCGGGGAGCGAACGTCAACGCAACAAACCATGCAGGCGAGTCCCCACTTCATGTCATGATTGCAGCGTGCGAGGCGAATCTTACTCTGTGCCGTGGTTCAGAGTCAAAAGCTTCTCTACGGAAGGCATGTCCGAGCTCAATCACCGAAGGCGTGACGATTCTACTGGAAGCCGGTGCAAGCGTTTACTCCTGTGACCAGACCGGGAGAACTGCTCTGCATGTTAGCGTATTTCAAAATAACATCGAGGTAATCGACGTCTTAGTGAACGCTGGAGCCAACGTCGTCGCGAGGAGGAATGATGGGTCTCCACCTCTACTCGAAGCTGTGATGAGTACTCGGCAAAGGCCTGTGGAATGGCCGTCCGTGTTCACCATCCATACACTCATTGAGGCTGGAGGAGACATCAATGCGACAAACCTAGATGGCAAGACAGCTTTGCACTGCCTTCTGGAGGGCGCCGACCTAGTGCGTATTGACGGGTTTGGGTATCGGAAGACAGCCATGTGTCTCTTCAGCGAAGGGATTGACCAGAGTATACGCGATTCACAAGGGAGAACAGCCAAGGAATTTGCTGAGACTCTTGATAAGCAGGATTGGGTAGAACTCCTGACAAGTAGCGAAACTTCCCCATCAGCAGCACAAGCGCTACCGCCTTAGATCTCTTCAATACTTAAAGTCTTTTCCATCCTGTGAAGGAGTCAAGCAAGGGCAGTGATGTAGTTCTTAGGACATGGCGATAGTGAAATCTACTCTGACCGTCGAGTTAGAAAGAGTCAAAAGAGCGTGACCAAATTGGATCACATTCTTGCTATTTTCATGCCGACTAGGTGCACTAGCTTCGCCGTTCAGGGTGTATAGATCAGTCGTTTGGCTGACTTGTAGATGACTAAGTGTCACGTGCTACCCGACTCAGCTTTGTTCACCCTAATGATCCTCTTGGGGTAGCTGGGTAAAGAGTTTACAGATCTGGAAGTATGGTGGTAGTCTCATTCCACGGATTGCACTGTTGACTGCCCACCAATTGTCGTGGTCCGCCGGTGTTCTTGTGGTGAGCGGCGGGGGGGCGGGGGGCGCGTGGGAGTTTAGCGAACTAGATTTCCTAGCCTTCCTGTTTAATGCAAGTTTACGGCTGTTGAAACCGTAAATATGTCTCTCAAATCGAGCACAGTTTCAGCCTTACAAGGAGTATCAGCCTCACAGAGGCTTTTCTAGAGGCTTGGGTGTTGGATGGGGCTTAGAATAACTCTAGCGACAGGCGAATTTGAGGCCCGTGCAACTTCAACTTTAGGAGGCTCCCTGAGGCTCATTTCATTCTCATCCCTCAGCTACCTGAGAATCTGAACCTCATCATTTTCGTGCCCATTATCAATTTTGGGACTGTATGTACCTCCATATAATCAATGATGCAATGCCGTAATGACAATTGAGACGAATCGCCAAAAATAGCTGGTACGGCGAAGTCTATTCTCGTCTCAACCAACCTAGATCCAACGACATTCCTCACTACCATGGCACCTATCGCCCATTAGGCAATCACGCTACCTCTCTGCCTCCGCTGGCGAGCTGACTGCGGCAAGCGGCGTGGGGAGCCATGCCTCGTGTCCAGTAGTAGAACCGGATATCGCTCATGCGCGCGCGTCGTATTATTCTAAGCCCTCCTGCTCCGCTGACAGAATAGACGAACCACGGTAGGTCATCTCCTCGAATCATGAAACGGGAGCAGGGCTAGTAGGGCTGGATTCCCCTCATCCAACAGCCAGGGCGTTTTTAGTTGTGTCTGCCTCGGGCTCGTGCGCTGGCCATTAACACCGCAGCATCCTCGTCAGCGTTGTGGTGGCGGCTTGCAATCCTTTTTTGTGTTCAAACTCGCGGAGGTCTGATCGTTATTGTGAGTGTAAGAGGGGTCGGCAGTGTCCTCATACGAAGGGTAGGATGGCGGAGGCACTATCCAAAAAGCAGCATACGCCCGAATTAGAGCAGCAAACACCATCACCGTATACAATACAGTGCGCAAGTCCGACCCCGACATACAGGTTACCGAAATTGGAACTCACGACGGATTTTGTTACACCAATTGCGTATCCGACAGGACTTCTCGAATCATTTGATCACACACCTATCCCGCCAGACTTCTCCATTTCTGCTAGGGAATCACAGTATGGAGCCACGCAAGAATCTGGAGCCGGTGCAGGTAGGAGGATTATCGATACTATCGGGCAGCGATCGTTGAATCGTGCGCGCCTGGCTTCCTCAAGAGGAGATTTGGGAAGAAAGACAGCACAGGAGCGTCGCCCAGTGTCACTACCGCCTTTAGAGCCACTTCAAGCACTATACGACATCGCGGAGACATTTCAGCCGGAGACCACGCAACTCTTTCCTGAGAGAGAGCATGGCCATGCTGAGAGCAGACTCGCCCTAGTGGAAAGGACAAGAATTGAGTCTATAACCGGAAGCATCGAGGCGGATATCAGAGCACTCTATGAGATGACCCTACAGCTCAATGAGGAGACCCTACAGCTCAATGAGGAGACCAGACGAATCAATGCGGAGACTGATCGACTTGTTCAAACCATACCACCTTCGAGACATACATACACAGAGTTGTGGGAAAGTATCACGAGTTCCACAGGTGCGCCTGGTCCTCCAAGTGGTGAGCGTCGTGTGTCTCCACCATCCGAGGGTCTATACGCGAACCTTACTTACGTACCGTCATTACCGGCCCTCTTTCCAGCAGACGAGTTTCTGTCACAACTAGAATGGCCGACATCACTGATCACAAATCCATCCGAGTTAGCGGATTCAGCGCAACCGCTAGATCGGGTACCTCATGGACCACACCAGGGCTTTGCAGTACCGACTTGGAGAGATGTTGAATCGACAGGAGCGCCATTGATACCGTTGAATCCAGTAACGCGACGCTGCTTCGAAAACACCCTTCCCAAGCCTGAGTCACAGGCATGTGTAGTATGCAGCGATTTGAGACCATTATGGGATTTTCCCATGCGTGTATCTCACTGTAATCATCCTTCGCAAACTTGTCGCGACTGCTTTGAGACCTGGATTGCGTCGAGCATAGAGAGCAATGGTCTCGATCGTATCACTTGCGCCCAATGTTCTGGAGAGCTGGAGTATGAGGACATAAAGAGTCTTGCTTCCGCAGAAACATTTGCGAGGTTAGTATTGTGATTCCAGCTATCTTTTACAAATCTAGCATACTCATTTGAACATAGATACGACACGCTAACCACCCGAGCCGCCCTCTCCACCATCCCCAACTTCCTCTGGTGTCCCTCTCTCAACTGCACATCCGGTCAAGTCCACCACGGCGACCCAGAGCACTTCCCCTTATTTAATTGCGTCGCATGCCAGCACAGCTTCTGTACCAATCATCCTGACTCCCCGGACCCTGTTCCCTCACACCCCAACGAGTCGTGCGAAGCGTACAATACCCGCATCAGCATGTCCCGACGAACTCACGAGCAGCTCGAACAAGAGCGTTGGAGCGAGTGGACTCTTCAAAAGTTTGCAAAACAATGTCCCGGACCGGAATGCGGGTGGTGGATCGAGAAGAAAGATGGATGTGATCATATGACTTGCTCGAGGTGTAGGTGGGAGTTCTGCTGGCTTTGCAAGGCGGACTATGTGCGGATTCGGAAGAGGGGAAATACCGAACATGAGAAGGGATGCAGGTATAATGCTTAAGGGGTACGATAATCCGATATTTCAATGGAATGTAGAGAGACTTAAACTTTCATGGATCTAACCACTGCTACGAATACTGCCTCGTTGAAAACACTACGACGCGGAAAACAAACATCGCTGCCCCTAGATATCTAGCTTATTCGTTGTACTTCGCAAAGCGAGTCGAGTGCGTGAGTGCGCATCAAGGCATAAAGGGCCCGTGCGTCTTTAAGCAGAACGCACGGACCCTTTATGCTTTAATGCGCACTCGACTCACGTCCGTGACAATCATATCGCTCTGCCACGCTCTGAGTTGCGATTCCAACACTCTTGCTTCAAATCTCATTTTTCATGCTCTTCAACCTCTGTCTAGATACAGTGTTCGGCTCGAACAGTTCTCATCATGCTATAAATAGAACGCAGTAATGTACATCACGTGCTACTGTCGTCACGTCGCGCTTGCAAGTCAGCCCGTGTTCCTGGCTCGCCTTGTCTTACCACTTTCTTTCTTCTTTCTTCCATCGTTCTATCAGATTCTCGCTTCTCTTTCGATTTAAAGCGCAGTTCATCCGCTGCACATTCCCCCAAACCGTCTTTTCACCGTTCACTACATGCAAGGTGCGCCACGACAACGCCGTCTCGTCTCCACCTGATACGTGTTCGGCAATCCGGTGGGCCAGACCGTCTCTATCGAGCAATTCCCCACCGTCTGTGCCAAGGCGACGTATCACGAGGCTGGTCACGATGCAGGCACGCGGATGGAGGTAAAGGTTCTGCAGTGGCATGAGTCGTTGCGCTGAGCTGAGTACCTATCGTGCGTTTGGCGGCAAACAGCGTGGCGAACGCTGCATCCGATGAGACCCTGACATTGGACGATTGGACTATTCTAGATTGCCATCGACTGCGGCGTTGGCTGTGTGCCGTGGGCATTGCGTGTTCACGATGTACGGCCGGTGGAGGAGTAGAAGGCGCGTCGTGAGATTAGTTTTAGCTGTTGCGCTCCTGCGTGAGTTTTTCCTCGTTTTCCCCCAGTTCCACCGCATCCACAAATCCCCAGTCCCTGAATCACGCTTCTTGAAGCCTTTTTGGATCAATTTGATCCCGTTTTCTGACTATGGACTCCCTTTCTGAAGTTGTTGCGCTGTCCTCCTTCCTCACCGTTGCTTTTCGAGATAGCCCGAACTCTCCGCTATCGCTCGTTTCGTCGGGCCCCAAAGCAGCAAAGGAGCAACAAATCTGCGATTCGCCTCCAGCTTGCTTCAATTACATTTTCACGACTTTTGGTGGTGAGAATGGCAAAGATGAACGCACCCTCGATGTTTACACGTCTGCGGATGGAATCCATTTCGCCCCTTACGTGATGGGGGCCTATGTGCCCGAGAACAGTTTGCTGCGAGATCCTAGCATCATCTTGCATGATGACGGCTGGTACTATGTTGTCCACACGACGAGCTGGAACGGAGATGACTTTGCTCTCATCAGGAGCAAAGATTTGAAGACTTGGGATCACGTGGTCACCATCAAGATAAAGCTGACAGATGAAGACCTGAAAGTTGAAGACAACAAGCCTCGAGTAGCGCAGTCTTGGGCCCCGGTATGTGCTTCCTCCGTTACAGTGGAACGGTATATGTTCACAGCTTCGGGAACCTCACATTGATCTCAAACCTCAGGAATTTTTCCGCGATCCGCAAACAAACAACATCCACATCATCATCTCTCTCCGACTGCCCTCTCCCATCGAGCCAAAACCGGACTTTGAAATGAAAACCAACTTCGCCCCGTACATTTTCACCGCCACCTCGAGAGATCTCAAGTCGTGGACCCCCGGGAAGCAACTGGATGTCATTGGACTTACCCCTGCAGATTCCTATATCGACATGTTTGTGATTTACAATGGCAGCGACAAAGCAACGCCATACCACGGCTTCATGAAAAATGAGGTCGAAAAGCACATTGAGCACCTAGCAGCGGCTAGCGTAGAGGGACCATGGGAATTTGTGCAGAAGGGGGATTTCGCAGGGTGGGGCATTAAGGAAGGCCCGGCTGTTGTGCAGAAGCCGGGTGGTGGATGGAGAATGTAAGTTCATTTATTCTGGTTCATGGGAGAGTTGAAGTGTGCAAAAGGTTCTGATGATAAACAGGTGGGCAGACGACTACCACGGTCACGTGATGTATGCTGATAGCAACGACCTATGGAATTGGACCAAGATGGTCGATATGCCAGACGGAGTATCTAGAAAGGTTAGACATGGAACTATCTTACGCCAGGTATAGGAACGGGTCATTATTACCACCCTGGACATCGAAAATTTGGAGTTTGCGGAGTTCCGGAATTGAAAGTCAAAAGACGAGTAATCTGGGTATGATTTATGGCTATAAGGGTACGTAGACCAAGAATTAGACTGCATTGTTATCATGATATGTGCAGTACGCTTCGGCACAGCCTCATGTTTGTGTTTTTGAGGTCACACACATAGGCACCACAAAGTATTGACGTCAGAGTGTTTGCTCTGATGGAAATCGGTTCCATTTACACCTAACAAGGCATTGACTCGGTCCCACGACACTGGTCTCACGCACCGTCATAGCCGCCTCGGGGGCTTTGCAGCGTCTCGGCGGTAGGACGATTGGCCTAGGTGGCAATACTGTTGGCACTGCATGCAAGAAGCCGTCGAGACGAGGCTGACTTCTATCGGACTGCCTCCTGACCCTCAGTACAGGCCAACGAGTATTTACCTCCTCACTTCCATACTATCTTTGTGGAAGTTCAGAATTGCACTCACATTTTTGATCAAAGTATTTATACAATGCTGACGACGCTCACACATCCGCCATGCGCCCCAGCACAGCCTACGGAATCCCCTTTCATCATCCAAATCGACGACTCTACCGACGAGAAGTCAGATGTCTCATCCACGCCCTCCCACACTTCCATCGATGCACCCCCTGGGCCCACATCCGCCCGCTACACTCCCGCCGACGAGCTCGTTGCCGGTTATCCCCGCCTCGCAGGCTTCATGAGCCTAGCACCCGAAACCGTCATCCTACGACGCTTCACAGCGCTGAACATTCAGAACCTCCTGTATCTACAAGCTGAATTGAAGCATCTCGAGTTCGAGTTAAGAGCGCAAGAGAAGCTTGACGCACAGACGGAGAAGGGAAAGAGACGGATGTATGCGCGGGATTGGTTTTGGTTGAGCGTAAGCGAAGAAGATGAGGATGGGCGGCAATGGGGGATTGTAAGGAGAATGAGGGGAGTATTGAAAGAGTACAGTACGTCCAAACCCTTTCCAACCGGCCCTACCGCTTCACAGCATACACATTGATACATGATAACGCCAGACGAAGCACTCCTCCAACAACAATCCCTCGCCAAACTCCAACTCCCCTCTAAATCCGCTCTCCGAACCCTCCAAGACTGGCTCGCCCGCCCAACCGGCGGCCAATACTCCCTCATCGGCCGCGACTGCCGCATCTGGGGCTACCGCTTCACAACCACCGACCAAGCCCGCGACCTCATCGCGCCCCTCGCGAATATCGAAGACCGCTTCTCCGCAACACTCGTCTCGTACCTCCTCCTCCCCTTCCGCCTCCTGCGTGCGGTCATCCCCGCCCCCTCTTTCAAACCCAAAACTACCACTACTACTTCCAAATCCCTCCCTTTCCTCCGCGAATCCGTTCTCGAAGCCCAGCTCCAGCGCTGCTCGGTGATCTGCCGCGTCACCGCCGTCGTAACCGCAGTGGCGGCGTCGTTGCTGCCGGTCGTGTCAGTGGTGATACTGTATTCGCTGAGTAGTATGAAGGCGAGGTTGGGGGTTATGGCGGGGTTTGATACGCTGTTTGCGTTTTTGCTTGCGGGGTGCGCGACGGTGAGGCGGGGGGAGGTTTTTGCTGCTACTGCTGCGTGAGTGTTCCTTTTCTTTCATGGTGGTGGTTTGGAGGGAAGGGGAGAGGGGGGTTTCAGGGATTGGACTAATGAGTGTGTAGGTTTGCGGCTGTGCAGGTTGTTTTTATTGGGACGAGTGGGAGTGGGAATGGGAATGGGACCGGGATGAGTTCAGAATGAGGCTAGTTCGAGGTTGTCGGTAGCAAAGACACGTCGAATATATGAGATAGTCTTGCGGAGTGTACTATCTGTCCGAAATGCTGAAACTCTCTGTCATTCGGAAAGCTAAAAACTGCTATGAAACTCCTCACGCTGTGGCAAAAGAGTGTCAGAATTAGGTAATATACATGTCATCATCGTCCGTCGTTGTTATGAAAAGAAAGCATCATGCTCTTACATGCAAGCATACCAGTCTCTAACCCCACGCCCATCACTCAAGTGTACTTTTCTCCCGGTAGCACGTTTGACATCCCCGGTCGGTCACTAACAACGATCTGTACCTTATTCTCCGAATCCACTCTGACCTTGACTTTTGGCTTCCACACCGCGCTCGTCTTGACTCCCGCACCCGTATTCTCGAATTCCGAAGGCGGCTGCGAGTTCATCGTCAATGCTACCAGTTGTTGTAGAGAGCCCCAACTACGGACAGCCGGTGATTCCCACTTGAGGATCCGGTCGGTAGTAGCTAGTCTTATTAAAATTCTAGATATTTTTATCTAAAATTCTATATTATATTATAGCATTAAAAATATATAATAAATAGTAGATAGAGCTTACTTATATAGTATATCTTATATACTCTAATAATTATTAGTCTATTAATACTAGCACCTAATAATATAATAATTTCGCGCTTAAACTATATAATATTAATACAGCGCTTTACTGTAGCCTATAGTAGAGTGCGTAGCTTGCAGCAGAGTACATAGTTTACTGCGGAGTGCGCAGCTTATAGCGGAGTGCGCAGTTTACTGCGTTATGCGCAGAGTGCATAGCTTGCAGCGGAGTGCGTAGTTTACTACAGAGTACGCAGCTTATAGCGGAGTGCGCAGTTTACTACATTATGCGCAGAGTGCGTAGCTTGCAGCGGAGTGCGTAGTTTACTGCGAAGTGCGCAGCTTGTAGCAGAGTGCGCAGTTTACTGCGTTATGCGCAGAGTGCGGCGAGTGCAGCAAGTGCAGCACTTTGCGTCTAACGCGCCCAAGGCGCATACAAAATTAGTACTAGATAGATTGCGGTAAGTTGCCGCTGCGAAAATAATACTATAAGCTATTGCGTAAACCGCGCAGTACGCGCATTTGGCAGCAAGTTGCGGCTAAATGTTGGAAAAATGCTGGTAACTTTTTCCCTGACGACAGCAGCTATAGGCCAAGCCCCCCAACCTTGGATCTCTCTCCTGTGCACACACACTCTTCATCTAACTTTTTGCTACGCCTCTGACTATACCAGTAGCAAGTCGCAATTAGCCCTCAATATGGTTATCTACGTAGTGGGGTTTTTCTTGTTCATATCCGTGCTTATGCCCTAGAATGGACCAACATGACTTGGCATCAATATACGCGCAAGTAGATCGGCTGCTAACGGTACCCTAGCAGCCGAATCTCGGTCGCCTTGCTGAAAATGATGAAGGTTGCGAAATGGAACGTAATCGCGGGGCTGAGCATTTCTTCTGGCAATTAGAAGCCTGTCACTTGTAAGTGTGTGGTAGACTACCAAAAGCAATGACTAGGGGTCGGTATATAAGGTAAAAGAGTTCGACCACATCAGCTTCATCCACTCATCCACTCAGTCACCGAGACAACCTTCCACCTTCCATCATATCATTTCTGGATCATTCATCATGTGGAACCACTCGATAGAGGCTACTTCCTATACGGCCCAGATGGCCACCTTCGCAGCCAATACTACCTTCGAGGCCCTACCTGCGAGCTTTCTGCTCCTCCTATCAATCTGGATGCTCGACAACTTCTCCGTCATGCTGGCTGGAAGGGCTCAACCCATCTACCAATCTGCACTTGAGGCCGTCAAGATCACGCACGGAAGCGGCAGGGGCAACGTCAGCTACGCTACTCTTGATGGCACGCAAACCTCACTTTCGGGCCAGATGTACATGATGGGATTTGCCGCTGCAGCCTTCGAGTTCGAACATGTTGTTTCCGCCTCACATCCCGCTTCGGGAGTATTTCCCGCACTACTTTGCGTCGCGGCCGCGAACCACAAATCCGGAAAAGAGTTTCTCTCAGCGATGGCTATTGGATACGAGTACGCGACTCGTATTGGTTTCGCTACTGTCGGCTTTTCCGAGACTTCTGAGGTGGTAGAGAAAGAGACAGCGTTCCATGCCATGATCAATGCCCCTCCAGCTACAGCTGCTGCAGTTGGCAACTTGATGGGTTGGGATGCCGAAATGATCGCTTCGGCCATGGGTCTTGCGGCATCCAATTCAGCCGGTCTTTCATCGTGGCTCCATACCGAAGCAGAAACACGACGAACGCATCCAGCAAGCGGAGGCCAACTCGGTGCTGAAGCTGCATTCCTTGCCAAAGCCGGAATCAAAGGCCCACTCAACGTCATGGAACAGGAATATGGTTACCTCCGCGCCTTTGCCCTTGACGCCGACCCGACTCTCTTGATCGACGGTTTAGGTGAAAAGTGGGAGAGTTCTGCCCAGACTCTCAAAACGTTGCCGGTTCATGCTCGAAGCCTCGGGTTCGTCTACGCCGTTGACCAGTACCGACAATGTCGTACCTGGAGCCCATCGGATATCAGCAACATCACCGTCTTCGCTGGCCCGGCTGTTCTTGACCCCGATAATTGGATCCAGAATGTCACGACGCTTGCTGTGGCTCAGTACAGCATCCCTTTTGATATCGTAGCTCCACTTGTCGTCGACATGCGGAACCCGCTGGAATTTAACGACGCATTGGTAGCCAACCCGATTGCGCAAGATCTTACACGAAATATCAAGACGGTGTCCATCTCTGATGACCTTCAATACTTCCTTGGTTATATGACGTTCAACATCGGCGACGAACTTGTCAACATTACTGTCACAGGGTACCCAGGTCTTCCAGGTGACGATGGTTACCAACAGGCTGCTGAGGACAAGTACGCGACGGTTCTCAAAGCCTTATCTTTGAAGGATAAGGACGACAAAGTCAAGAATGCTGTTATGAACTTGGCGGATTGTGACGACGTTTCTAAGGTGCTAGATGATCTAATTCAGCTTGGTAAGGCTGCGAAATTTTAGGTCTGTGGTTCAGGGACATGTGCATGTCTTTGGGGTTGGATCACGTGGTATTTGAGCTTACTAAGCCTCGGGGCTTCTAAGGCTAGCTGCCGACATTTGGGGGACACCTGGTCGTCCTACCTATAGCAAGACAATTCCTTCTCCGACTGCTTGTCGAACTACACACATCACGATTCCTACCACCATATTTACATATTATACTTTCGTTTCTGTATCATGAAAACAATGTTAATCTTCTCCGTTCTCACTTGACTCGAGTCTGAGGGTGCTGCTCCCGGAAAACAGCAATTTTATCCTACTACATGATCGACACACGTGGCGGTGCGGCTCTCCACAAGCTTTCACCACCCGGTCATCCGATCTCCACATTTGGCTACCGACATTCACCTTTCATCTATTTAGCCATCTCCTCCCCTTTAGACTGACGGGGGCGAAACAAGGGGACGCGTATATGCTCATGCTAGTTATATGGTCGGCAACTCTCCTACTAAATATCACCTAGTAGGGTTAAACCTTACTATTAGATGGAGCCTTAGCGCGCTTACGCGAGGCTGCGGCTTTACTCTTGGTATAGCTAGAAAAGGCCCTCACAAAACGGCGTCACAAACGTCTGTTTTCGGCGGGGCTTTTTCCAGGAACCTGCGTTGGGGTGTAATTGAACCGTGAAAGCGGCGTGCATGGTGAGTCTATGCTTTAGGGAGAAACTATGTGTTCAAGCATATATGCGTGCTCGAGGGGGTTTCGTGTGACGGGCTACTATGGTAGAGATGAGCTCGTTGTTACATTTGGGTGCACGAAGTGAATACCGCCCCCGCTTCCTAGCCTGGCTGAACAAAGTGCAGGCTCGTAGCCGTGGTCGCGACGACTGGGAGGTCAGCGGCGTGTGACAGCGATACCCACGCGCGTTGCACAAGGGCGATTAGACTTACGAGTTCACTTCCTTGCACAAGAACACAAGCTGTGTGTTAACGTTCATGTGCCCCCGAGATTCCTAGAGACTATTAGGCAATGTAGGCCCGGACAGCTGGCTTCGAATTCCGAGGCTTACGGGGTATATCTATGAGTATTTGCCAAACTAGCACGTTGAAGTCGTTAGCTTCAAAAAGGGAGTCCCCATCAAGGCCCTGACAAGCCAGACTTCAAGGTAACACAATTCATATTGGTATGGAACATTAATATCTGAGCTAAGTTCAAGGTTCATTAGATCGATCGACAAGATTCTCTACCCCAAGCCGTAAATAAGGAAGACTTTTTCCAACTAAACCAGCGCCGGTAACTTGAAATCTGCGTACAGATCCTTGTGTTCCGATTTGATCAAATCAGCACCCTAGATTACCGTTAGCATTTGGGCCGTATTGAAAAGGGATTTCCTGCGTACCTTTTCGGCAACCATATACACGGCGTTTTGGATGCGGCAGTCCGGAATGACGGGGAATACTGAGGCATCGATGACTCTCAGGTTCTTCGTGCCGTGAACTTTCAGAGTCTCGCCGATGACTCCCGTATCAATGTCCTTGGACAACCGACAAGATCCACAGGGATCTGGACAAGGTTAGCGCCTATCTTTCCTCTCGAGTGCTTACTCATTTCTGTGGTGACTCACGGAATCCGGTCTGGCTTCGTTCCAGAATCGTCTTATTCATGGCCTCGTCGGACGCTCTTGGCATCGGCCACGGGTAGTCCTCAGCGACAATGTCCTTGAAGCCTTCGCCAGTAGTCAAAATATCATCGATAAATCGTACCCCCTCACGGAGAGCGACAAGGTCGAGATCGTTGGAGAAGTAATTGAGGTTGATGAAAGGTTGTTCCAAGGGGTCGGTCGAATTGAGTTTGATTACACCGTTTCGGGAAAGCGGGCGGAGAAGATCAACAATGACAGTGACCCAGTCGCCCTCTGGAGGGGTGGGAATGTGCCATTGGAATGCATCGGAGAACATAGGCTGTTAAGAGTGAGTACGTCGGTAGTAGTAAGGGTTTGCGGTGAGCTAAACTTACCACAAAGTCAATCTCGAAATGCGGTTGACCAGCAGGACCAAACGGATCGACGTCTCCATTGGCTTTCTTGAAGGCTACATATTCCTTGCTCCTGGCGAGATACTCGTCAATTCGAGGGAAGCCGACGAGCTCGAGCAGCCCGCTGCTCATGGGCCCACCCTTGTTCTTGCGGTAAGCGGAGATGGCTCCATCTTTCATCGGACCAGCGCGCAGAATATGGCCATCGAGGCCGTAGCCATTCTTCAGGCGTCGAACATATGGCATGATTGGATGGTCGAGCAAGTTTTGGCCAACTTGGGCAGACTTGACAATAGGAGTGATACCGTGGGCTTTTAGCTCGGTTTCCGGCCCAATACCAGAGAGCATGAGTAGTTTAGGGGTCTCAAAAACCCCGGAAGAGACAATGACTTCTTTCTTGGCCTTGAAAGTCAACTCGCCTTCTGGTGTTATCACAGTGGCGCCAATGGCAGTAGTTTCATCGAAGTTGATGCTCTTGGTGAAAGTTCCAGACAGGACTCTGACGTTAGACTTGCCGAGGATGAAGGAGTAGCTAGAGGAGCGAATGCCCTTATAGATGGTGTTGACACAGTGAGTAAGGCCATTGACTTCACCCGAGTAAATATCTTCGCTAATCTTTTCGCCTTTGCTCTCCCAGGCTTTGATCAAGGCATCGCGGAATGGCTTGACTTCGGGCACGAGATCGGAATGAGAGACATTCAGAGGGCCATTTCGGCCGATTTTCGAGAGGTCTGAGCTGTAGATCTTGTCGTCGTCATGGTAATTCGCAGGCTGTGAGTTATGGTCAGTCATATGCTCGAAACATAAGCATCAGCTATAAATACTGACTTTATCGAAATACTCCTTGACGTTGTCCCAGCTCCAGCCCTGCCCACCATACTCAACCCAATCGTCGAAGGTAGGCTTGCTCCCTCGCACCCATGTGTAGTAGTTGAGACAACTGCTACCACCAAGGGCTTTACCTCTGGTGTTGGGCTTTTCCACACGCTCGTAGTCGGGCCTGGCGATCATAGTCGTCTTATACGACCAGTCATACTGACTCCCGCGTAGCTCAAAGGCACGTGCGGGAGTGGTGATCTCGGGAATCTCTTGGGGATTACTATCCGCGCACATTAACACACTATAGGGGATTTAGTGGAGGATAGAATCTTCTTACGAAATACCAGCCTCAACCACCAAGACTGAAACGTTTGGATTCTCGGCAAGACGCCCCGCGACGACATTTCCCGCTGTTCCACCGCCCAGGACAATGAAGTCAAATTCAGTAGAATCGACAGCCATTGTGGAAAAGGGTACTTGAAAATATGTATGGAAAAATAAGTTGGATTTTGACTCGATACTATTCGGTGATGGTCTGATGCTCAGATTCTCTGATACTCTGATACTCTACCCTCGTGCGGGACCACACCCATATTTATATCAATTCCACCGTTGGAGACACAGCACATTCCCTACAATCTCGGCACCGAAATGGGTCCATCGGAAGCCCGGCAAGGGCCCATGAAGCTTACGTTGTGAAGCCACGGAGGGTTGGCAAACCATAGAGACGTTCAAAGAGAGAACGTAAGCGTGACGGCATGCGGGCACTGTGCAGGGGAACAAGAAGAAGGAGAATGATTTGCGCAAGGGTGAGGGTGCGCGAGAATCGGGCGTGATATTTCTTCGAATATCTAAGCAGGCTTGAGGCCAAGAACAAGCCCGGTCCGGCGATGGCCGGCGCAGGGTGACAGGGAGGCGTCTGGGGAAGTGGGTGACTCAGCTGCAACGCACGGCGAGCAGCCTGTGGGAGGCATAAGATAATATCGCCAGCTGCTGTGTCAGTGTCTGAAGAGGCAGTGGTATGCGTGTCTGGGTGCGTGGCATGTGACGTGGAAATATCGCGGTGGTTATGGCTCGGATTCGGGTGGTGCCGTGGTTGACACCAGGGATGAGAGATGATCGGGCACTGAGCTACATTCAAGCAATTCTCTAAGGCCTATATCGGGCCTGGGCTACGTGGAATGCTCCGAGGAGTCAACAATTGGTGATGTGTGCAACGACGTTGGAGTTTTAGAGCCCTGCATTATTTATGGATACAGACTAACGGTTGGAAACCTAGTGTGCCCCCGGGGATAATGAGTAGCTCCGAGATTCAAATCGGCAAATACTAGGCTGTACTGTGTCAACTAGGGGCTTTTTTCTCGAAACATTTTGAACCTGGCAGATTTGGAGCAATCTTATCTCGGCCGCTATTCGGAACCGGAGGCCGTTCGGACCTCTTTTTCTCCAGATGATCTCCGTCAGATCTCCGTCAGATCTCCGTCAGATATCACGAACCATGCTGTGTCCCGACTTCTCACCATCAAGAAGACCAGTTGAAAGACGTCAGACAGCCTCCTGCGCGAATACAATCTACCCCAACGGCTGTACTCTCCCAAAGAGGCCCAAAATTGGCGGCATTCTCCATGAATAGAATGAACTGGGGTTTTTGTCAGGCCTCTAGGCGTGTCCCTCACTGGTTCCTCCTCATACCGCCGTGGTATCGCAACATCAACGATAGCGAGAATACGGGTTGCAGCGTAATCGTTGACGCAAACTCGCTAAGCCTTGTACGTGTATAGGCTGGCGGCATAGAAGCCTGCAACAGTAGCACCGGGACTGAACATACCACCCCGACGTCAGTGGCTCATAACTGGAGCTCTACTGGGTAGGTGCTTGCTAATTCATCGTTTTGGACAAAGCATGCATCTTAGCAGTGCATATTCCGCTAGTCATGTTGAGTAACGCTTGGCGTTTCTAATGCAGGAGAATGCTCTCCAGACTATCTAAGTGGGAACCTTCGCGTCCTATAAAGACCGGCGGCAACTTCCCGTAAGTCAGCATTCCGTGTCCTTTACTCCTTTAGCCTAGCATATTATACCTGCTTTTGAGAATTGTATTTCTATCGCTCGATCCAGACGGAATTCTTCGATATCTAACCCATCATCTCACTGCACGACATATTCAATGATGACCTCCTATTACTCAGGCCCCTGGCCAGTCTCAAGCGGTTTCTTATCCACAAGTGGAGCACCCCTCGGCATGCACTCACAGTATCCTTACGAGGCTATCAGCAATTCCTCACAGGTACGTATTCATGGCCTGATCGCGGTTCATTGCTGATAGACGATGGCTAGGGACTCCCATACCCCTCACTGTCTTCACGACAAGGATCAGAGAGTTCAGAAGGGCTCTCTGGCAGCGGTTCGGAAGCCCAGCCCTTTGGGAAATCACTGCAGAGCCCATTTCGAACTATGTCGGATACGACTAGTGCTACCTCCGAGCGAATAGACGAGCAACACGCTAGCACTATTGACGGGATAGTGACCGAGGTAAGTGCCTTATGCTGTTACTCACTGTTAGTAACGCAGCTGCCTGCCCTTTTGGCCCCTAGATCGCGAAATACTATCTCCCCACATGAACCAGCACTGACCAGAGCCACAGAAGCGTCGAGAGCGAAATCGCCAAAGCCAACGAGCGTTCAGAGAAAGGAAAGAAGCGAAAATTCGGGAACTCGAAGTCAAAGTCCAAGACCTGACAAAGAAATCCGAGGACATGGAGTCAGCAAATGCCGTGCTCAAGACTGAGTGCAACCGACTGCGGGCGCTCGTCGCGCTGCTAATGGGCGGGGACGACCGTGCAGCAAGAGAAGAGCCCGACGACGAGCAGGCCAAAAGAGCCACTCGGTTAAAGAGACTGCTGGACCTGCTAGAGGGCATGGAGTAGGGGTTCAAAGCGTCAGGAGCCCACTTATTCCCGGAGGGATCTTTGCTTCCTGCACAAGCATTACAGGCATGCATTGTCAGCACGGGGCTTCAGTGGCGAGCCCGCCCTGATTCTCATACCAGTGGCAACGTTGAAATGCCTACCCGAGTCTGTCAGCTTGACTGTCGTTATGCGTATTGGCTTTCCTGGGAGTTTTCAAGAGTTATACCAGGGAAGGTTTCGTCATTGTGGTGTTTGGCGTTTATTATATTTATGTTATCCCGCCAGCTCGAATCTTTCTATTGAAGTGACGAACCCAATCTCCAAAGCTTATCAACATTTCAACCATGACTAACGCTCCTTTGTATACATTGGCCGAAGGTACGACCTCTCCTCCAATCAAATTGTTCTCGTTTAGCGATTTCTAAATGCTTGACACCAGGGCGTCCCATTTCCGATCCAGCTTCAGCCCAACACTTCGGCGGACAAGGCATCAAGGGACTCGTATTGCTGCAAGATACGCAACTAATTGAAACCTTGGCTCATTTCTCCCGTGAGAGAATCCCAGAACGGTACGCTGCGCCAATGGATCATATTTAATCAAATACCTGTTTCGCTATAGCTCGCTGACACATCCTAGAGTGGTCCATGCTAGCGCTGTTGGCGCATTTGGCGAATTCGAAGTCACGCACGACGTGACCGATATCACTTCGGCTGCATTCCTTAGCACAATTGGCAAGAAATCCAAATGCCTCCTGCGGGTATCGACGGTGGGGCCTGAAGCAGGTGGGGCAGATACGGTCCGAGATGTTCGAGGATGGGGGATGAAGATATACACTGAAGAAGGAAACCAGGACTTTGTGTTCAATGATATTGTAAGAATTATGCGTTGGATCGAATGTCTAGGACGGTACTGACTGCGCCCCAAGCCAGTGTTCTTCATCCGAGATCCCATCAAATTCCCCTCCGTCAACCGCTCGCACAAGCGAAATCCACGAACCCACCTCGGCGACTGGTCTATGTTCTGGGACTTTCATAACGCCAACCAGGAAGGCATTCATGCACTCATGATCCTTTTCAGCGATCGTGGAACCCCCGCTTCAATACGCAATATAAACTCTTACAGCGGACATACCTACAAGCTGGTCAAGGACGACGGATCTTTCAAATACGTGAAGTTCCACTTCAAGACGAATCAAGGCATCAAGAACTTGACGAGGTCTGAAGCTACGAAGCTCGCCGGCGAGAACCCAGATGCTCATGTTCAAGACCTCCACGACTCCATCGCACATGGAGATTTCCCGTCATGGACCCTCTTCGTGCAGGTCATGGACCCAGCAGATGCGGAGCTATACCGCTGGAACATCTTTGACATGACGAAGGTCTGGCCACAGAAGGACTATCCGCTCCGACCAGTGGGGAAGTTGACGCTCAATGAAAACCCATCCAACTACTATCGCGACATCGAACAAGCCGCCTTTTCACCTTCTAATATGGTCCCCGGGATAGCGCCATCCGCAGACCCCAGTAAGTTTCGACCTACTACAGACAAACGTACTGAGAAACTAACATTCCTCCTCCTAGTGCTCCAGGCCCGCATGTTCGCCTACCCAGACGCGGCCCGTTACCGCCTCGGCGTCAACTACCAAACCCTCCCTCCCAACGCTGCCAAATGCCCTGTCTACTCTCCCTACCAGCGTGACGGCGGTATGGTATTCGGATCTAACTACGGCGGTGACCCAAACTACGTCGGCTCCACTCAAAAGAAGGTTGTTTTCCGCAAGACGGCTACAATTGCTAGGGACAATCCACATGAGAAGTGGGTCGGCGAGGTCAGCGACTTCTCAAGTGAGGTCACAGATGAAGATTTTGTGCAGGCCAAAGGGCTGTGGGATGTGTTGGGGAGACAGAAGGGACAACAGGAGAATCTTGTGGGGAACGTGGCGGCGACATTGAAGCAAGCCGTTCCGGGGGTGCAGAAGGAAACCTTTGGTAAGTTGGACCCATTCGAACTTGTACGAGCATGTTGCTAATAGTTCATAGCTATGTTCAAGCGAGTAGATGAAGAGCTTGGGAAGAAGATCGAGGCGGCTACCCTGGCATAGGGGACTGTGAGTTTTGAGACTTTAGAATTAGAATCGGATAGAAGGACTGGCCTCAGGTATCTCTTTGATAACTCGTTGCGCTCCTACAATTAGAAGATACTGCTACTTAATAATGCACAGGCAATATTAGACAACTTGAGTGGCCAAAGTAACTACGCTAGATGCACGCTGGGTACCCTCCGCGTCTGCTATGTTTGGTCTTACGCGGTTGATTCTGTACAAACGTGCAACCGATTTTCTCAGCTTTTCGACGGGAGGCCTTCAGCTTGCCCTTCCTATCCTAAAAACGGCAGTCTGATTCTGGCGCTTCCTTTACGGGTTAGTAACAACTAGACTTCGTACCCTCTACGCACACGCCGCGACTATCAAAATCGCTCTCATGCGGTCAATTCTGTCAGTACTTGCAACTAAGCTTCCCTCTCCCTCTATCGGACGACCTCAGCTTGCTTTTGGAATCCTAAGAGCGTCGACCTGATTCTGCTGCTGTGTTTACAGGTCAAGAAGTAACTACAAAAAGTACCCTCTGTGTTCCCTCAGCGTCTCCTAAAATATCGTTCACGCGGTCAATTCCGTAAGAACTTGCAACTAGCCTACCCAGCTTGTCAACGGGAGGACTCCACGGGTCTCACATAACCTCCAAACAGTACGCTGATTCTCAAGCTGTAGTTACCAGCTTCAGACCCAACCACACAGAGAGACCCGCGTACCCTCGGCGTCTCCTAAAATTCCATTCGCGCAGTCAATTCTGCAAAAACTTGCAACTAAAGTCCCCAGAGCGTCACCGCAGGCACCTCCGCCTGAGCGGGGTAAAAGAGGCCTCGGTCGCGGCCCCATCCGTTGCTCTTACCTAAGTCAATTCACCGTTGTAGGTCCAATCACGTGCTTCCTATCTTCCATCCGCAAAATTATCACCTTTCGCTTACGACATACTTCACCGAGTCTAGAGTCAGCACGTGCTCGCCATCTCCCCTGCTTCTGGCCAAGTCTCGCTTATTGCCACGCGGTAAGCGCATTAGTTTGTTCACTGCTTGTTATCATCACTAGACAAATCTTAACTAAGTCCAGACTCCTCGCGTGCTCGCCATCTCCTATGCACCGATTTAAGTTTCGCTTATTGCCACGTGGTAAGCGCGTTAGTTTCTTCCCTGCTTCTGATCTTCACTAGACACATCTTCACTCAGCTTACTAAACTTTAGAATGAGAATGTTCAAATCAGGTCGATCACGTGCGTCCTGTTTCTCTCGAAGTGAATAGATGATCTCCCGACCAACTTGTGAACCTTCTACAGTCACGTGCGCTCTGTTTCTAGACCACACTTTTTCACTCATGCTAGTCAGCTTCAAAAGACGGAATAGCTGCGTCGCGGCTTGCAGGAATTGCCACGTGCTCGCCACGTGCTCATCCAAATTCACCTCCCCGAGGGGGGATAAAATCTCAGCCCGACTCGCTCTCCAGTGTTTCTGCAGGAGTTGTGGAGGATTCGACGGAGTGCAAAGCCTTGTGGAGCACACCTTTATGGCTGTGAGACCTGGGGAAGAGTGCACTGGGTGGATGGCGTGCAAAAAAACCACGACCAATCCTATGATGGTGAGAGTCAAATCTGCTACAGTGCAATTCGATGGCTGGAGGAAGAAGCGGAGTGCGAGAACCGTACCAGCATCCACACCATGGCGGAGAGTCAAATATTTCGCTGATGCTCTCATGGCTGTGGGGCTGGTGTGCAACAGGCAGTCACTACTTCTTCATGGTGGGCAGTAAGACTGGGGGAGGTGCTGGTATATGGCTGCTGCGGTGGTGTGTAAACAGACGAACACGATGAGAAATGGAGAGGGGGGAAGTAAAAAGAGTGATGATGGCGAGTACCGGCAGTGATTAAAACTTTGAAGCCACTAGGCAGGGTTATGATAGCCATCACTATCACTAGACTAGACTCTTGATTCTAGTTAGTAGAAGATTAGAAGCGTTGATGATGGTAGGTTCTCGGCATCATGGTTTGGTGGTGCGTATTATGATCGTCGACTTGTTGAATGGAAATGGCCGACTACCACATGAAACTAGATCCAGGAGACTTGGTCGATCCGAGCTCATACGATCGTCGAACTCTCAGTTTTCACTTGCCACCACGAACTATTCATGCCTCACCAGTCTGAGCTGCAGTACCAGCGCTATAACTACTGATGGCCTTTCCTGTTGATCCTCTCAAAATTCCTCCATGCCGAAGACAAATCTCCGTTGAAAGACTTTATACCTTCCGTCGATTGGCGACCTTTGCTTAGCACGTGATCAGTGCTTAATTCACGTGCAGTAGTTTCCGCCCCGGCCGCAAAACTCAAAACACCGAGGAAAAAGTGCAGAAAGGAACAAGATTGAGGATGCAATGAACTACCTACGCAATGCCATACCAAATCATATCCCACAAACCACCCGTAACGAACCCAAACGCCACGCAGTTTGCTAACAATACACACTCTTCAAACCACTACCTCACCCCACTGCTCCCGCTGCCCTCAAAACTACTTCCGCTTCCACTCCCCCTCCCCCTCAGGTGCGCCTTCTCGTCATACTCCTCCGCCCCCTGATCCTTCTCATCCACGTCCCTATACACACCGCCTACGCCCCCAACGTCCTCATCATCGTCACTAAAGACATCCTCATCGCTCTCTCCCGCAAACGCATCATACAGCTCGCCGGCCCTCCTCTTCCCACGCCTTCCAGGACCACCGGTCAACGCAGCGCCTTCGTCGTCCTCGCCCCGGTCGTCGAGAACCTCAAATTCGTAATCGTCGCGTGGGTTGTTACGGAGTCGCTTGCGCCGTGCGAGATAGAAGTAGCAGCCCAGACTGACTACGAAGCAGAGGATTAGCGCGAGCGAGCCGTAGATCCAGACCTGGGTGCGTTTGGAGACGCCAAAGGTGGGGAAGGGGTGGGGTAGGAAGTGGTCGTGCTCTTGATCAGAGGGAGAAGTGGGCGAGGAGGTGGGAACGGAGGTGGCTTGAGTAGGTGGTTCGAATGGGGCGGTGGAGGAGGGCGCTTGGGGGGTTGGTTTCTGGTTTACCGGGCGCGAGGGGAGGTCCGATGGGTTGGGGGCCGCGGTTGGAGAGTTGGACGGGACGCTGACGGAGACAGTGTGATGGGGCGCGGCGATGACATCGTGGTCATCGTCGTCGTGCTCAGTGGGCATAGGGCGGAGTTTCTGCGTGGAGGCATCGATGCATTCGCCCCAGAGGCGGAGCTTCCAGTCGGTGAAGTTGCCCTCGTTTTCGTTGACTTTGGTGTCTTTCACGACAATGGTCCACTTGCCGATGGGAGATTCGCCGAAGTGTGCTACGCTCATGAAGGTCCAGTCGCTGTAGCCGCCACGGAAGTCATCGTCGCGTCGAGTAGTGGAAAGATGGCTGGTCATACCAGAAGGGCTAATCAGTTCAACGCTGAGATCGCCACGGCGGGTGTGTTCGACGTTCATCGTAACAGTAACGTGCTCCAATCGTTCAAGATTGGCCGTTTTCATTTCCTCTTCGGTAATTTCGAAAACACTGGCAAGACCCTTGTCTCCTTGCGGAATCTTTTGCTTGACATGCATCCAGGGAGACCAATACCAGGCCTGAGGCTTGACAAGCTCCCAAGTTTTGGCAGCTTCCACAATGGCACCAGCATCCATTTTGCCATATCCAAATTGATGACTAAAAGACCTCCCAATTTTGGTGGTGGTCCAGTCGCTGGGTTGATCGAAAGGTAGAGCGGTCATGACGGTAAGCCATTGGATATCCCGCCAACTGAGTTCAGGTCGAACTTCAAGGACAAGAGCATAAACGCCTGCTACGAGCGGTCCGGCTGCGGAGGTACCTCCGTGACCATTGGTGCATTTGTTCACCCCGACATCGGTAGTATGTATAGCGTCGCCACCACCGCTGCTGTAAGAAACAACAAGTTGAGCAGAGCACGCCTCGGAATAGTAGGGGTGATTATTCTTGTTGTCGATAGCGCCAACAGTGACACTGTAAATGCTGTTGGTGTAGCCATCGAAGTTGCAATTGTCGTCGCTAGCAGCGCCGTTGCCGGCTGCAAATACGTAAATTGAACCTTTTCCGCCTCGGCCAGTCTGAACGGCTGTAATCATGGCCTTTTCCAGCAAAGCGTCCGGGGCCAGCATGGTCTTGCCATCATCAGGAGGACCCCAGGAACATGAGTAGATGTCGTTTTCCTGCAGCTCGTAATCAAGTGCTAGAGCTTCGTCAATGTCGGTGATTTCACCAGAGAGAATCCGGACTCCTGAGATACGCGATTCATAGGCGACTCCTACGCCACAGACATTGTTCTTTCCAGCAGAGACTTCTCCGGCGCATCTCGTTCCATGTCTGTCGTCACTCAGCCTCGGCTTCGGTTCGTCCACGTGGTCATTGAAATCGTAGGAGCCCTTGGCAAAGTAATTGTCTTTCAGGTCTTCACTGTCCATGTCCAAACCATCATCAATAATACAGACAGTGGAATTCTTCCCGGTGATGCCTTGTAGCCAGACGCCGGTAACGTTGAGGTCGTTGCCAGGCGTGGCTGTGTTGAACAAATGCCACTGTCCGTTAAACTCCGGATCTTTAATCTGAAGACTGTTCGCGATCTCCCTCTGCTGCGTTACGGCATCGCCGCCTTGTGCTCTTTGTACAAGAGGAGGCACGTTTCGCTTCCACATCCGCGGTTTTAGCTTTGCCTTTTTGGAGTATCGAACGGCATCCAACGGGTGGTCCTCCAAAGTGACGTCTCGTTTCCGCCGGCGCCTTTTGAGGTCTTCTATGGCATCCTGGACCAGGTCGGCGTCCTGCTTTGTAGTCTTGAAGACATGGTGATCTTTTATTTCGCCCAACGTTCCTTCATAAGCCAGACCCAGACTCTCCGCTAGTTCGGCAGCGGAGGTCGAGGGCGAGAGGTGTATAGCGTAATAATCGTGGGTCGCGTAATTTCGTGGAGGTAGGGATTTCGCAGCGCTTAATGATGCTACTGCCAGCAGCTGCCATAGTAAAGAGCTTCGCATGGTGAGGAGGCTCCGCGAGGAAGCTAGGAGAGCGAAAGGGACGTCAGCCCCATGTAGGGAGTATTGGAGATGGCGACAGAATTCCAAAGAGCGGTAGAGGCCTGGGAGGATGACAGAGCCACCAGTGACTAGGTGCACGGGAGTATGACTGGATGATGGGGTATAGACAGGCAACCAGGCAAGCAATGTATTCAAGGTTCACGGAAGGGAGGCCGGCTTGCGAAGACGATGCTGAGAAGGAGCGGGCGGCGGCGTGCAGAGCCAGTCCAAGACACGGGGAGTAGTGTACAAAGGAGGAGGGTATTCGGAACGGGGGCGGTCGTGTACAGAGCGCGGCGGTGGGTGTCGTCCGGGGGGTGGTGGGTGGATGAATGGTGAATGAGGTTGCTGGAGGAGCCGCTTCATCTGTCCTCAATAATGGGTCCGGGCCGAAGGGCTAGGTGATGTTAGGGAAGGCGCGTCGGTTTGCCGATCTGACAGGTCTTGGCGGGGCTCTGAGCTGTTCGTCAATTCGCGATGGCTGGGACTGCGACTCCCAGCCTCCTCGCGCCCCCGTTCCCTGTACATATCTATCCCTTTCTGTGCCCTGGGGTTTCTACAATTTGCCTGTTTCTTCATTTCTACCGTCAATTGCTATTTTGCCCTTTGCCGTCGGCACCCACAGCAGCCCTCCGCACTTTCGCATCTCGGGCATGCGCTCCGTCAGCGTCCTTTGCGCCATGCTTCGTCACTCCTAGGTAGCCATTCTGTCCGATATTCCACTGATTCCGTATGGTTTTAATACATTCCTGTGTCTAGCGTATTGCATATCGCACCCCCAAATCTTTCTTGCGACTGTCTCAATCCCGCATCGCACCCAATTTACCTCCATCGCCCAATCTAGCCTCCACCACCTTCGCACGCTACATACATTCCTACATGATCCTTGTGCAACATGAGCGAACGTAGGACCAGCGGCTCCAATGTCCCCCGACAGAATCTGCCCCCATTAGGCGCACTTCCCGACAACTACCCACAAAAGCGATCCTCCTACAGACGTCCACCTGAGCCGGCGCAGCCAATAGCTACCGACAGCGAATCGCCTGTTATCCCGGGATATACTCCTAGCAATACCGCAAGACAGTATTCTGGTGCCCAGCCCACCAATGGAGTATCCAGGTCGACGTCCCACCGCAGGCGGGATAGCCAGCATTACGCACCACCCCCATCTGCGAACTCCGTCCCGCTTCCAGCAGCACCTGATGTGCCTCGAGCCCCTCCATCTTCCTACAAAGACCCATATGACACCATGAACCCCTCTCGATCTCAGGGCACTTCGAGGTCTTACTCGACAAGGTCACGAGGCCCGCCACAACCCATGGCGCAAGCCCCAGTGATGCGGGAGGTGAACCGGGACCTACCTACCATACAGATTCCTTCCAGTCGACCTCTAGACTCAAGGGGTGCAGCCGTCTCCCCCGACTCACCAGTATCCCCTACTACCGATGCGGCTTTGCGG
The DNA here is from genome assembly GCA_010093605.1 of Lophium mytilinum. Taxonomy (NCBI): domain Eukaryota; kingdom Fungi; phylum Ascomycota; class Dothideomycetes; order Mytilinidiales; family Mytilinidiaceae; genus Lophium; species Lophium mytilinum. The sequence continues at coordinate 1,734,809 of MU004185.1, read as the reverse complement.
AGAGAATCGGCTGCGAGGAGAGGCTCTGTGCCTGACCGCTCGCCACTTCAAGTTTTGGAAAGGAAAATCGACGATATCAGCAAAGAAGAGAAGCGGGCGAGGATACAAGAAATCGAATTAGCGGCTCAAGAAAGAGCTGAGGCTGAGAGGGCTGCGCGCCGGGCCCTGACGGCTGCAAATGCACAAAAACGCGTGGTGTCTGGGGGGCAAGGACCAACTGGTACTGTGCCCATGCGTACAGTTAGCAACCGACGCCATGTTTCAATGCCCTCAAAGGTGGCTCGTCAGCTTGGCGAAGAAGAGGGCGAGCTCGTGGACCTGACACCCCCATGGGACCCCACGCAACCACCTGCACCTAGCACTCAGCAATCTCGAGAATCATCAACCGGAGACCGAGGATATCAGACGAATGTAGCTTCGTCTGGCTCACAGCGCAGAAGTGTCCCCACTGCTTACTTCGACGGCCAACATGGCGCAGCCAACGCCAGGGGGAAAGAGCCCGTTGGTGTGTCAAGAGGCGCCAGCTTCCGGGATAGATTTGGAGCGCCTACGCAGAACACTGATGTAGCTGGCCAGAAAAGTTATCGACGCGATCGGAACAGTATGGTTGAAGGCGGTGCTGCTGCAACTGGGTTAGGCCTGTATGGCATGAACGAAGCACAAGGCCAGAGGCGGTCATCTGGAGCACCCGTCAGCCGTCACGATAGTAAACGCTTGGTAGACAAGGAACTTCCTCCAGCGCCGAAGGAAGCAACAGGCCCCAGAGACAGCCGAGGCATTCTTGCAGCTCAGAGGCAGATGGAGCAAGAACGCATGGAACAAAGTCAAAAGTCTCAGATTTCGAGAGGGCTTCGGGTGCCCGATCCGCTGCCTGCCAAAGCTGTCCGGAATGCTCAAGTCGGACCAACCTACGAGATACCGCCTCAAACTGCTGCTGGACAAGTGGCACGCGATCGAGTTGGTTTCGGCGCTACGAATCCAGAGGATGTGGCTGCGCATAATCATGAATCAAACCAACACAGTCATGCCTCCCTACATCATCCTTTCCACCGACACCACGATCCTGAACGCCGCTATCAAGCCCCACAAGTGCTCGATGAATGGAAAATGGGAAAGCCAGCAACTCTCCTAGCCCCGGATCTCGATTTGGAGGCTCCAGAAGTTGCATCTGATGCGGCAAACAAAGCATGGTGGGAACAAAACCAATCTCAGCGAAGGAGGGCCTCTGGCTCCTATAAAGACGCCAATAACGACGGAACATACGAGGAACAGGCAGGACAGACTTCCTTCAATCCTCCGCTGTATCTGAAGTGTGGCCCCTTACTTAGGTACTCAGGCATGCGCAAGGATATGACTAGGGATATTTGGCGAGGTAGTGTTATGATCGTAACCACCGATGAGTATTCCTCCTACCAAACACCACCAACACTACGCCTATTCAAACAGCCTATGGACCTTTTGCCCCCTCCGCCAGTGGAACTTGACGCTGCGAGTGGCCAGCAACTTGATCCAGAGTATGTCGATCCGTTAGCTGGCCAAGTCAAGGTCTCCCGGTCCGGTAAAACACTGTTTGTAAAACCTGTAGACATGCTTCGAGAAGAGGCAGATTTATCCAGAGTCGAGGATGATACTGGTCTCTTTGAGGAGAAGCGGACATCGCCATATGGAAACAGCTCTGGCGGCGCCCAGTCAAAATCGAGGCGCGTGAAAAATAAAGACGGAGAAAAGATTGGTAAAGTAAAAGAGATTCCAGGCATTCGACTGCATGCTGAAAGAGGTGTCACGTTCTGGCGATTCAACCTGGAGGTCGAACTGAGCGCTCATCAGACTAGAGTGGCATACCGGATCAATCGAGGACCGGCAATCGGGTTCTGGGTCCCTGCTAGAGGCGAGACCATGAACATGATGTTCCACAGCTGCAACGGATTCAGCCTGAGCGTCCAGTCGAATGAATTCTGCGGGCCTGATCCGATGTGGCGAGATGTTCTAAACAACCATCAGACACGACCATTCCATGTAATGCTCGGAGGTGGCGATCAGATCTACAACGACGCTGCCATGCGAGACACAAAGCTATTCCGCGAATGGACAGAGAGCAAGAACGCCGTGCACAAGCACAACGCAGAGTTTTCGCCAGAAATGCAGAATGAACTTGAAGAGTTCTATCTCAATCGGTATTCAATGTGGTTTTCACAGGGTTTATTTGGCATGGCGAATTCGCAGATCCCCATGGTCAACATCTGGGATGATCACGATATTATTGACGTAAGTCTAAGCTCGAGCTTTAGCTTCTATGCAATTGCTAACATCTCTCACAGGGCTTCGGATCATATCCTCACCACTTCATGAGCACCCCAGTCTTCACGGGCGTGGGTGCAGTCGCCTTTAAATATTACATGCTTTTCCAACACCAAAGCGTAGTGGATGAGACGGAGAAGACCGAGCCTTCCTGGTTGCTCGGTTCCAGCCCTGGCCCCTATATCAACGAGCTGAGCCGCAGCATTTTCATGTTCCTCGGAAGAAAGGTGGCATTCTTGGGCCTTGACTGCCGCACAGAGAGACAGGTATATTCCCTCACTAGCGTTATGATGCTATTACTAACATGCGATTAGCGAGATGAGATTGTTAGCGAGAAAACTTACGACCTCGTCCTTGATCGCTTGGATCGCGAAATAATCAAAGGAGAGACAAAACATCTCATTGTCCTCCTTGGCGTGGTGCGTACTCCTACTCGTCATCATTTACTATTTGCTGACAGCTTACAGCCTATTGCCTACCCACGACTCAACTTCCTCGAAATGGTCTTGACTTCTCGCCTCATGGACCCTATCAAGGCCATGGGACGTGTGGGAATGCTAGGCGGATTCGTGAACAAGTTCGATGGAGGTGTCGAGATTCTCGACGATCTCGATGATCACTGGACAGCTAAACACCACAAGGAGGAGCGCAACTGGTTTGTAGAGGAGCTACAACACCTCGCCGCTGAAAAATCTGTCCGCATCACCATCCTTGGCGGAGATGTGCATCTGGGTGCAGTTGGGCAGTTCTACTCCAACAAGAAACTCGGCATTCCCAAGGACCGCGATCATCGATACATGCCCAACATCGTATCTTCGGCCATTGTTAATACACCGCCTCCAGACATGATGGCCGACGTTCTCAACAAACGCAATAAGATCCACCATCTCAACGCCGAAACTGATGAAGACATGATTCCTATGTTTTCTCACGATGTTGACGGCAAACCGAGAAACAATAAGCACCTCCTACCTCGCCGCAACTGGTGTTCCCTCCGCGAATATCATCCTGGGACTACTCCCCCAGCCTCGCGATCGCCATCACCCTCAGCTGCTCGGAATGGCCCTAAACTCATGCGAACACTCTCGGACTCAGCTCCAGGAAAACTCGTAAGGCGACTCTCACGTTCTGGAGCAGGACCTCCTCCAGCTTACTTCAACAATCCATCCTATGCCACTGCCGAGGAAACTGGAGGCCGTCGCCGTAACTCTCTTTCACGCTTCATGAATCGGGGTAACTCGGCAGACGCAATTCCTCAACAACCTCCTGGGTCGTCCCAATCCAAGCGAAATAGCATCTCCGGCAACCCACGCAACAGCGTTTCATTCTCACAAAACTCAGTCTCTGCCGACCCATCCAATCCGCCTCGACCAAATCCATTCCACCGCCGACCCACGCTTATAGGCAGAAAATCAACAACCGCCGCGATGGTTGACCTACAAGGTGGTCTCGACATTGTCCTTAATGTCGAAGTGAGCCAGAAAGACCCAGCGGGCATTACAACTCCGTACCGCCTTCTCATCCCAGCACTGGACTACGAGGAACCATCTGCAGTACAACCAACAGGCCAACCAACAGGCCAACCAACTGGCGTGCCAGAACGTCGAAAGAGCAAGATCGGCACCGTCTTTGGCTCGGTCCGAGGTCGTTTTGCCGGCCGCAAGAAGCGAACGGTGGGAGACGACGGCTACAGCCAGTCTGGCTCCGACACGGAAGAAGACATGACTGAAGATGAGGACGGCTACGCCGTCCCGCCCCGCAGCTCTGGCGCGGGCGCCGCGCCCACCCAGAATAAAGGCAAGATGCCCATGGGCGGCGATGCCCTCGGCGCGAATGTCACTGCTCTACCCCAGCAGCCTCAGCAGCCTGCGCAGCCTATCATGACTCTCGGCGGAGGCGGGCATCGACGCATCTCCTACTCGCAGCCTGACTCGCCGCCAAGGAGGGCGGTGCAGCCAGCCGCGAGAGCGCAGCCACCGCCTCCTCCGCAGCAGCCACAGCCGAAGCCGCAGGTTCGGACGATGGGCGGGATATTGGGGAACGAGCGGGATGATCGGTTTGAGCGCGATGCACATGTGCTCACGCATACGCCAAGCACAAGAGCTGATGGCGGTGTGGGTGCTGCTAGGGGATATCCTGATAGGCAGGCATATAATGGGGCGGGGAGGTATGATGACGAGGAAGATTATACAGATGGTACGATCACGCCGCCGCCGAAGAAGAGGGCGAGTTGGAAGATCTGGAAGTGAGGGTGTACTTGTTCATTTTCGCTTCTTCTCCTTTGGGCAGTCTGGTCTTGGGAGGTAATGATTTGGATGATGAGGGAGATTGGGTTGAATTGGATATATTTGGGGTACAAAAGGGGTTGGATTTTCTTGATACCTACTTGGCGAGCCTACGCATGTCTTATTACGACGTATTATATTACTATTCGAGAAATATATTGGTACGATTTCATGCTTCTTTTGCAACACAAATCAAGCTCGGGGTACGTGAGGAAACCTTTCTTGAAGTTCTTACCTCACTTCCTTCCTGCCCTTCTTCTAGCAAAGCAATAATTCTATCGCAAACCATCCAGACTGAGCCAAGTGATCCGTCGGAGCATCATCCCATTCCACAAGTCCTTATACGGGCTGCGCTAGACATATGTCGGTGAGCCAGCTGATATCACGTATTAGCCACGTGACTATGGATCACGCGAGGTATAATGTTACTTCCTCTAGCTGGACTTAGATTCTTCGCAGCGAGATGGAGGTGAGGTTCGGAAGTGTTCAAAAAGTGCCCGAATCTACGGATCATGGGTTCCGTGATCAGAAGCTTCCCTCCAGTCAAATGGAGCTTGGTGGAGGGATTGGGGATCAAAAGTGCCGATACAGACTCTGCATGGAGTGGAGTTGGGGAGGGTGAGAGGAAGGTACGCATCGCACTTTTCGAAGATGAGGGTCACCATCACTCCTCAGTGATGGTCGATACGAGATCTTAGAAGAGAGAATGCTAGAGCCCCTGACGATGCCAGAGAAGCACCCCTTTCCGCGAGACCATCATCCAGCCGGGGCACCGATACTTCTCCTCTCGAATCAAAGATACTCGGCAACATCGCCTCGTATTACTTACACATATCATCACTACACCCCTCCACCGCCCACTCAGTCCCGCCAGCCATACGGGGCGAGGTTGTTGTATGTTTTCCACCTTCTCTCTGCGACCTCACTTCGTTCGAGACCTTGTTTCACGCATTTGATGAACAAATTCGCAAGTGGAACCACACCAATTTGACGTCTCATCAAGGCCGATGTTGATCCGGCCCCAAGTATCCACGCCAACATGCGCGTTCGCTTTGGCAAATTTTTGCAGGACACAGAACGTCCGCCATTCCTGTAGATTCAGTGTGGGTGTGGGGGAGGTTTTATACCGGGAGCGGAGCAGAGCCATGTGCGCATCACGTGGTTTAGAAGCTGCTTGGGTAATGAGCTCAGGGAAAAGAGTTCCTTTTGTGGGAGACTGTAACAATGTGCGATTTATCGCAGTGATCAGTCCCAGGTTTGTTTGGAATGCAAGCCGAAGAGCCTTTTGAGGTTCTATTACCGTTAATCTAGTAAACAAAAAGGTGTTAAAGAAGAATTGCGTATTTGCCTATCCAAAAGTTTGATTAATCTACTCGCTTTATAGGTCGACGTAAGCCCCCCTCCAAGTTTCTAGATTTCCAGTCTCAACCTCTCCTCCCAGCTTTCCCTTTTCATGCATACAAATCAGTCTGAAATGTCTAGGTACCTCTCCATGCTCTTTTGCCGTTAGAGTCGATTTCAGGAACTATTGGATCGGATCAAAGAAGTTGATTTTAAGTAAGGAGGCCTTTACGTGAGGACACAATATCTGGGGCTTTCAAAACGTCAGCAAATCATCCAGACCGACGCGACGATTGAAGGTCCCGAAACATCCACTTTTACGGTCTAAACCATACGCTTTCGACGGCTTTAGACTCGATCTTCCGGAAAGCACATCTTTGGACTTATCCTCGTTCCTCTCGCAAACCGAAACTGATGGGCTGGTCGTGCCCAAGATGGCGTTGTCGTGTACGATCATTACGATCGGACCAACACCGAAAAGTCTGCCTACGCCACATTCTCGTTATCAAAATCTGTCACCGGACTCCTCTGTGACATACTCGTGGAACAGGGCAAATTGGACGTCGACGCTCTGGCCTCGTCATACGTCCCGAGGTCAAAGGATCTGCGTGCGAAAGCGTGACGGTTCGACAGTTGCTGGATATGCGATCGGGCGTCGACCACGATGACGCATCACCCGCATATCGCAGAGCTACGGGCTTATATCCCTTGGAGTAAGATGAACAGCCAACGGATCTGCACACTTACATCCCCACAATCCTGTGCTCGCTGTCCACGCCTGCTGATGGGCTGGACAGTCCGCCATTCGACTACAGCTCCGCCAACGCCGACCTTATGGGCTGGGTCATTGAGCGAGTCTCGGGCAAGCGCTTGTTAGAAGCGCTTAGCGAATGTCTCTGGCAACCGATAGGGGCTGAAAGCGACGCTGCTGTCATTGTAGACCGCAGCGGCAATGCCAGGGCCGCGGCTGGAATCTGCGCTACTGTTCGCGATATTGCTCGGCTTGGTCAGTCGTTCTTCAAGGTGGCCAGGGCATGTTGCCCGAGAGCTGAATCAAGGACATTCTAGACGATGGGTTGCAGGCTCCGTTTGCCGCTTCTGCGGAGAAGGGTGAATATGACCGAGTTTCGACGCTGTCACGTACCGTTCGTATTGGATTGCGGATCGAAACGGCCAGGTCTTAATGACCTCTGGGGCCAATGTGCAGCTTCTACTTGTTGATTGCAAGAATGGCGTTGTAATGGCGAAGCCAAGCTTGCAACCTAAGAGAAAGGACTGGGGGAAAATCTGCCTTTTCGTGCAAACTCTCAAAAAATTCAAGAGAATTATAGAGGAGGTGGTGCAGTGAGTGCAGTGACAAAAGGGATTGGTTCGACGGGTTCATTGCCGGAAAGCTGGAGTTAAAGGCACGCGGGACGCCGGCCAGACAAAGATCTATCCGCAGCAACAGGCGGAGCTGGATTGGAAAGAGGCTATGGTCCGATTGCATGCGCGGAACTTGCGAGACAACTTTGACTCGTGGTACACTGGTAAGTGGTTTTACTCACAAAAATCAAACCTATCTTGTGATGGAGAGAAAAAGGTATCAAGGGAAATCGACCTCACAGAAGACGGTGGCAGTGACAGGCTTCGAATTAAGGGGTTGTGTTTGATGCTTTTGTTTGACGTGCATGTCGTGCATGAAGATTGATTTTTAGCAGGCGCTAATATCCCCGGAAACGTAGAGAAGCTCTGATCTACGCTGGAGGGCTACCGCTATACCTGAAGCCCATTCGGGATTCAGCTGAAGATGGATATAAAGGCTTTGATATGGTATAGCACAAGCTACTCAGACAAACACAGCTAATATCACGGCGGCCATAGAGATCCCCCTATTTCCCGTTGTCTTAAGGGCCATCGGTCTTTGTTTTTAGTAATTCCAGAGCATTTGAAGTCGTAATACTATTCATCATAATATGAATGTATCTTTGTCTTATATGCACGCGTGTTGGAGCAGGCCACATGCTTGAAAAACTCATTAACTTGGATGGGCAGAGAATGTTGGCAAAGATCTACTAGTCGGACAACGAGAATGGTTTTGCCCACTTGCTGGATCGAGGCTCGGTCCACTTTGGGTGGCCTGTGTTTGGCAGAAGAGACATGGCGGATACATCGCACAGAGTCTGATCTCACACCAGCTTTGAATATTACTTGGCATTTGGCATACGAAGACCTTAGATGTGTAGTGCAGTACCTAGGTGCAATACCGGGATTGTCCTCAGCGCATATTTAGCCTCCAGCTTCTACCACTAACTTCCGTTGTCCTCTTCATTAGACGACCCTGACTTCTTTTGCCTCTATGGAGGCAATATAGTCTTGCGCTGTGGAATATGGGGCTGTGGAACGATAGACATACAAACCAAGCCGCTCATAACAGTCTTGCACGTTTGGCGAGAGTCCAAGAATGAGACAGACTATTCGAGATCCTGAACCAAACAAAGATAGATGCCCTGATTCAGAAGACAAGACCATGAGCCAGATTTCTCCGACAAGGCTCTCCTCGGTTAGATCTTTAAGCTTGTTGCGGCTCCTGACGGGGGACCTGTGAGGCCCAGACGAGGTTGGAATGATCATCGCATCCATACATGTATCTAAATAGACATTAGAGGAGTGAGGTCGAAGCGGCATTGGTGAGTCTCTGAGGATCACTTGATGCTGCGAGTTGTCACGGCTCAGTAATGCCGGAAGGATCGGGCCTCTCATGTCGATGAACCCACTACACACGCGACCGAATGGATCTGCTGTTGCCTTCGTGGATTGTGCGTGGAGGATTTCAACGTGACACGAGTGTACGTTTGGGCCAACTGCGAAGCGATAGTCAACTGGTCCAGTTACAGAAGCCCACGACCACGAGGGCGCTCGCCAGCTTGTAGGTAGTGTACCGGGTGTTTTGGAACGCCAAAGAAGTCCAGGTGCAAGGTGTGTTTTCCATAGTCCTGCCAAGTAGTCCTCCGCAGTCACTTCTCTATAAGAGGCAGCAATGCCCGATAGGGCTGGGAGTGTGTCCATCTCTTGCGTCAGTTTCAGACGTGAGAAATCAGCAACAAAATCACGCCCCCAGAAATATGTGCTGTCTGTGTTCGAGGTGTAGTGCATAGGTAGCCGCTCGCTGAGGAATAAGATCCTGCTTTCACACTCACAGCATCTTGCACTGTGACATTCCCATTCCATCTCGTGCTCCAGAAATCTGAGAATTCTTGGGGACAAAATACGCTCTTGGAAGGCCCAGCCACGATCTTGCAATGGCCCCTTCCCCAGGGAATCAAGCCTTGGCCGTACATGAATATCGTGAGCCTTTAAACTCCCTTTCAGTCGTAAAGAGACCACTTTTGTAAGATTCTGACGTGCTCCTAAGAATCCCGCGGAACTGTCATGAGCCGCCGCGGCCGCGATAGTGAGATAAGCTCCGGAGTAGATGTCGCCCATCTTAGAAGATTCTTTCGCCCAGTCATCAAGGTCATCTTGCACAATGCATAACGAGTCAATCCACGCGTATTCTATTCCCAGCTTCCGTGCTATTGTGATGGTATCTTGAAAAGTCTTGGGCATCTCCATCCATGGTATGGATTTCCTCATGTCTTTGATATTTCCCTGGAGTGTGCGCATAGGCTGTACTTTGCCCCAGCAATGACTAAGGGCAATATACTTCGTATTTGGGTATTCCAAAGAAGGCTCGTATAAGAACGGAGCATGGTCTTGAGAGCCTACACATATCAGTCGTTTCGGCTTGTCGATAGCCGCCATTGATGCCACAGTCCATTCATTGCATCTATGGTGCCAAGCAGATTCACACATAGTAATCCACTGCTTCACTTTGAAAATGCTCTCTTCTGAGCTTGGACAATCATTGAAGCGTGGGCGATTTGGAACACGGGGCAGCGCCACCTCTGAGCCTTCAATTTTTTAGTGGTGAAATAGGAATATGAAGGCACAAGAGAACGAGAACTCACCTTCATATGTAAAAAACTCTAAATTGGCGATCCAAGTACCGCTAGAGCCATCTTTCGCCTTGTTTAGAGAAACTTTACGAACTTCCAAATTTATGTTTAAGTCATAATATATGGTAATGAGTAGGGTATCCGTGGCATCCAAAACATACTCTTGGGCAAGTATGCCATCCACAAGCAAGGCGCAAAATTCACAGCCTTCCTGCCTTGATTTTTGAAGAAGGTCAAGGCGAGTTTTATAGCGCCCCGAGGGACGTCGAGTGTTGGGCTCCAAATTGCCGCATACCGGGCACTTCAAGGCCTGAACAGAGGATGAGAGGGGTAAGGACCCGTTCGCGGATTTGGTAGAAGTCATGTTCCAGTTGGGCCAAGGTCTTGATCCGACCGACCGGAAGTGCCGTCGCCAGCTCGCGCGTCGAAGAAATGTATCTGGGCGTACGGAGCACGCGACGAGTATCAGTTGAGTCCTGATTTTGTGTGTTGTTAATCCACAAATATGTCGTCAAAGTCATTAGATTGGAGTGGCGATGATGAAGGAGTTTGAAAGAGACCGTATGTAAAGCTGATGGCCCGAGCCCCGCCTACACAGCCCCCCAACCTGCATGAGGCATATCCAAATCGGCAGAGCCTTGCTGCAGCCTGGACGTATATGTCCGTTCGAGAGATCGAGATTGTATAGCAGTAGGTCTCTAACCGGACCTTCCAAGGACTACAACCAGGCATTCTAAACACATGGAAGTCTTTTGGCGCACTTGGCGAGTACCTTCCGAGGCTGGGTGCTTTCAATCCACTAGCCCGATACACATTGATTTCGTTGCGGAAGGGTGCCTCAGCTGCGAAGCCTGCATGTTCGTGTTGCAGCTCGCCCGCTGCAGGGTAGACCAATCTGAGTGTGCCAGCCCATACCCAGCGTTTGCTCGCACCAGTCACAGACGAATTGGAAAGAAGCCCAGCGCTACAGACGTCCAGAGAGGCTGAGCTTGATGTGCCCGTCTCAAAGCAGAGCTAGCCCTTGAGACATCGTCGCAAGTTTTCCACCCATAATAAGTTAATAACGATACGTTATTCCCGCACATTGCCTAGCAGGCGTCGGTAAGCCTCTAGCGGTTGACTGAATGGCCCTCAAGGATACCTCGAAAGGGTCCAATGCTGAACACTCAATGCGAGGTCGAGAACGAGAGCTTGAAGCTAGCCGTTCTTCAACTAGCAACGGACTCTTATCGCAAGGCTTGTTTGTCAGTCAGTGAGGGCACCGAAGGGGAACAACACCATTCAACTTACAGGCCTTTGCAGACGTTACCAGCATTCCCAAGGCATCGAAACATGTCGAGCTAAGGCGGGAAAGGGTACAGTTGGGGCGATGCAGTTCGATAACCTCGACGCGAGCGCGTACTCATCACTCACCCATTTCCTTCCACCAGTCTCTCAACAGCATCGCGAAAGAGAACGTCAACATTCCAATTCTCCTTCGCACTAGTCTCTAAGAACTGACACCCAACACTCTTCGCGAGCTTCTCCCCTTCTTCAACCCGCACACATCGCTCTCCCTTTAAATCAGCCTTAGCCCCCACGATTGTCAGGAACCGTGGATGCTGCCCTTCCTCTTTCCGCCCCTGCTGCTGCGCCCACGCCCAAACCCGCTGGACATCTTCGATAAAACCAAGTACACGATCGAAGGACCCGCGATCCTCGATGCTGTAAACGATGACGAAACCGTCCGCATCGAGCGCGCTGGTTTCGCGTAATTCAGCATACTCGTCCTGGCCGGCCGTGTCGACGATGCGGAGGAGCGTAGTTAGGGAACGGGTGGTGACGGGTTTGCAGGCAGTGTCCTGGATTGTAGGATCGTAGTCATGGTAAAAGCGGCCACTAGTGAAAGATCGCACGAGTGCAGATTTGCCTGCACCAGCGGCGCCTAGCAGAACGATGACTTTTGAGGTGGTCATTTTGGGCGGAGTCAAAAGCGCTTTCTTTTTGACATGAATAGCTGGTTTTGAGAATGGTTCCGCGATCTGGGGTGGCTTTATCTTTCGAAGATGCTGCTCGAAGATTTCTTTTCGGTTGGAGCTGGTGGACTCTACCTTGAAGGCCTTACTGCTGTCCACGATAGAGGTGGGTTGGGTTGCCTGACACTGCTCCCCTATGGCCACGGCGCAACTGGCAATTTCTGGTTCAGCTACAAGCGATGGGACGATACTCCGGCGTTTAGGATCCACTTGATAATGTCCCGGGCGAATAGGTCTCGTTGTCGCGCCCTCTGAATTTGTCGGAACATGACTGCACGGGAGCATCTCCGGGAAGTTTTATGAAATAAGCACTTGAAGTTCAAGTGCAGTTGGTCTCTGGCTCGCCTCTTCTTCAAGCATGTCCATGATAACATGATAGATCCGGAGTGTACTTTTCTCTAGCCAGAGATCAACAAGATCAAGCGTCTCGTGAAACGCATGAGTTTCGGAGCCATATGATTTCGATTTAATCCGGAAGTCATAGAAGGCGGACACAGGCCCACCGTTTAGGAGACACGCAAGCTCTGCGAACACGCATCCTAGGGAGAAGATATCCGCAGAGTACCTCCTTTCACCTTGCTGGTGGACTTCAGGAGCTGCGTACATTGGCGTCTTCTGTGTGTAGCCTTCCGTCGTACTGCTCAGGCCGTCGGAGGACGCAAAATCTTTCGCAAGACCGAAGTCAGCGAAGAGTACGTTCCCATCCTTCACTAAAATGTTCTGAGGTTTGATATCTGGGCTTCAATCAGCATATATCCAACAAAGCGAGTGCTTGAACACACCCTTATGCCGTATCCGATGCGAATGTATATACTCCAACCCATGCGCCAAACACGAGAACCACATCCTAATCTCCCGTATCATCTTCCCGGGGAACTTTTCCGCAGCGCAATGCTCGTAAAAAGCCGCCAAATCGCATTCCGCAACTGGCTCAACTAGAATGCAGAATCCTCGTTTCTCAGCAAACGCGTGTCGCAGCCGTACGATATGACAATGCCCTGATATCTTCCGGAGTATTTCTACCTCTTCTTGGACGCGTTTCCTGGTTTGTTCGCGCTTCCGTTTTAGGGCTGGTATTACTTTCATGGCTACTGTGTCCCCTTTGACCAGGTCTTGGACCTCTTCGACCCAGGCGTACGCGCCATGGCCCAGGACTTGGGTGGTGTTGAAGCGCCGTCGGTCGGTTTCGGTGAGGTCTTCTAGAGAGTATTGGAGCTCGCTGCCCGCGTCAGATGGCCTAGGAACTTCCACCGCGGTACCATGGGCGATTGCGCTACTAGGCGCGGGTCGTAGAGCTACCTCCATCGCATTGGAGGGGTTGAGTATAGCTCAAGGAAGCATGGGGAGCTCTATGGGTATATCTGATTGCGGTCAGAAGATAGCGCATTACGGAGAGAGTAACACCTACATTGACCCGTATGTGTGCTCAAACACGTCAATTGGGTCTTCATCATGGTTATCGAGGTCTCCAGTTGTTGGCATAGACGCATGTGCCTGGAATTAGGGGCTGTGCATGTAGATCCCGTCTCCTGTCTGGCCCCCACGATATCTTCCTGCGCCACACGCTCTTCAGCTTCGTGTGGCTCTTGTACCCATTTTGTATTCAAATTCTTCATAAGAAGCTCGTATATAGACGGTGTCACATTTCCCAACCTCATGGAAGTAGAATCTGAGATATATCACAGCCTGAAGTTATGTAACAGCCAAGAAATGCTTCTCAATGTCTCCTGGTCTTACTGTACGATCTAATTGAGCATTTCGACTTTATCGCCAAGCCTCTTGTTTCCATGAGAAGGGAATTATCTCTGTAGGTTGGATTACTCTTAAATTTTGCTGCATACTGCATATCTACTGGGTGGACTAAGTCATGTGCTATTCACGTGACTGCCACGGAACACCCCTGAACATCTACATATAAAGATTTTTTTCTACTAGGAAACAATTTCACAGAAGAAAAGGAAAGAACACCCAGAAAAATTGCATCAAGAAGCACTTCATGGAGATTCTGAGATCAACATCATACAGGTGCCCGGACACATGAGTGGGATTGGATAGCGACAGCAGAGTATATTCTTCGACATGCTCTCCAATTGCTCTCATCATCAACTGCAATGATTTGGATCACCACCGACCCCTACCAACCCTCACTTCCTTCTACAACCTCTTCCACTCGCCATGTTTTCTCCCAATACTCTCCAGCATCCCCCGATCACGCTCATCACCACCGAATCCCTGAAGCTGCCACCTCCATCAGCCAGTGCCAGAAAACCTTCTACTTCCCAACACCCGAACACCATGGCTTTAATTCGTGTCAGCTTTTGGGACCCACACTCTGTTGATTGCAAGCCGTAGCATCTGATATTGAGTTGGGACGCTACGTTATGTACATGGAGCGACCCTGTTTGCTACTAGCATTGATTGCTGTAGGTGATTGTCTTAATCCAACACACTCCCATCCACACCATAAACTGGTTTGATCGACTTTTTGGAAGCAGACACGACCACTCGACTCATATCGCTAGACGAAAGCCGATGTTGCAGACCAGGCCATTAGTGCGGAGATAGGACAATTTTGTAGCCCAAGACCTCGAAACCCATGCTGGAAGAAGTGTAAGAAGAGAATTGGGGAGTTTTATATAGGAGAACCTACATTCTAGCACGTGAGCGGGCGGGTGCACGCGTGTGTCATGGGGTTTGGGATTAATGGACTCGTTCCCAGTAGTATCGAGGCGCGGGAAAGGGGCGTTGGAGCTTCAGGATTGCAGAGATGCAGAGTGAGGAACGATAGCAGAATCAACTGACCAGAGAACAATTAAAGCGCGCTTGGTGCTCAGGGACCATAAGATCGTAATGAGAGATATCAGTTGAAACTTCAAGAGATACATACCCTGCGTAATCGATTCTAAGGACATGCTGGCAACGCTCAAACTAACATCCGCTCTCATGAATTCATACGTCCGTTTACCTCCACTTCCTGGCCCCATCATCCACCAGCAGTATCCCACCTTTATTTTCATTATCATGACCTCTCCTGCTGCCCTGATTCCAATGGATCCGCTCTCTCCGGGGCTGGGGTCACTTGGCCTGCAGTCGTATTCGCTGCCGCGACCTCCTCTGCGTTCGGGTCATGAGGGATATCCACCAAAACCGCCGGGTCCTTGCTGCGTGCCGCGAGCATAGCTGCTCTCTTCTGTACCACCAGCCCATTAGCCCATATATCTTATCATAACACTTGTATTCAAACTCACCTCCCTGACACCCGCTCCATCCCCCTTCACCCCCAACTCCTCCATAATCTCATCGTCCTGATCCGGGCTGAACATCCTGCCCTCCCCCTCCTCACTCAAGCCAGTCTCCCGCCTTTCAACAGTCGGGCTAGCGTCCATTTCGATCGGCTCGGTGTTGATCGCTGGTGTGGAGGTATCGATGGAGGGTTTTGAAGTCGTCGCAGCTGAAGTAGTCTTGTGCGGGATGGAGGTACTACGGGCGACGGGGGAGATGGGAGCGGCGTCTGTAGCAGCGGAGGGAGGGTTCGAGGTAGAGATGGGGTCCATGGCTGAGTGTTGAATACACCCGGAATGGTGGTTTGTAGGGTGTAGATGGAAATATGGGAGAGGTGTCCTCTGTCCTTCACAGCCTCGTCACAAGACTACCGTTGAGAGGTGCTGTGCCGTAAGTAGAAGGCTGAAAGGACCACGACTCAAGTCTTCTCAGACAGACCGGATTGTCTCGCCCTAAGTATCTTTTCAGACCGAAGCTCCACGCAACCTCCACCGAGCTGACGTTCCACGCCTTCAGCTGAAGCTCTACCTAGCGCTGGGGGACTAGTGTCTTCGTCGGGGTGTACCGGGGATGTATCTCAGCCGGGGTTGGGCAACGCAATGCCTACGCGTCGGAGTCGTCCTTGTTTGATACAGCAACGAAACCAGGCTAGCTGGCGCGATTTTGGCTAAAGACGTCGAAGTAGAGGCTCGGAAATGGTGTTGAAGACGACAGAGGCATGATGCCCAACTGCTGTCATGGTGGGGAGTAGAATACGACAACGCGTTGCAGGGGACCCCGACCCCGCAGACCCTGGCGGGGCAGTGCAAAGAAGCTTGTCTGCCTTCAACACAAGGCCAAGACCTGCCAGACTGGGTACTAAATAGAGGAAAGGGTGTGGACATTTGAGCTTGTCAGATGCTCGTTATTAGATCTGAGCTGAGCATTTCAAGTAGGCTTAGAATAGTAGGTATTACTAGTAAATCGCAAACAAGGACTCTTTTAATAGAAAGTAGCGAAGCGAAATTACTTCTATATCCCTCTAAGTTTAGCCGCTCGATGTTCATCTCTAACTCCATGATCTCTCTATTTTCCATCACCATTAAGACTCCCCTAGCACGGGATGCTTGTGCCCATCACCATGCACATCCATCTTCTTCATTCTATCCGCGGGTAAAAAGCTATTCAAGAAAACTCCAACGACAGCCGCAATGACGAAAGGCGTTTCCACAATCAAGTTGATGCCCTGCTCAAAGCCTTGAAGATGGACATTCGACCCGCTGTAGTTCAGAATCTTGTTAAACCAAGTCGGTTGAACGATGTCGATAAACCCAATGGCAAGAGAAGCTGACAGGATGAATCTGTCACGACGCGTCCAGGGAATCAGACCGAGAACACGAATACCCGCTACTGCGATGGTACTGTAGAGGAACACTTGCATGCCTCCGAGTACCGATGGAGGCATCGAGGCGAAAACGGCGCCAAACTTTCCAAATATGCCCATGAGGATGAGGAATCCGGATGCGCACCAACCAGCTCTTCTGCTCTGCTTCCAGTCAGCCATCGTATCATTTCATCCAAGAGGAAGCACTCACAGCACAGCTGGTCAAGACAATAACACCGTTGTTTCCCGCTTGACTGACCATAGGCGGTCCTGTACCAAGGGCACTGAGAAAGCTCCCCAGGCCATCACACAGAATCCCTCCTTGGATCCTGCTGTTGAAGTTGGTACCCTCGATCTCGACACCGCTAATCTCCGCTGTGGCTAGGATATCTGGCATACATGAGACAGCTTGACAGATGAACATGATCAGCAGCGGAAGCACTAGTGCACCGTCTACGGAGAGCTTAAAGGTATGAGTCCACATAAAGGTTGCCACAGGTGCCTCGTTGATCTGGCTTCGGTCCCAATACCCAGTCGCTCCAGAGATGATGCAGCCTACGGCAAGCCCAACGATTACTGAGGCAGACCTCATAAGCGGCGCACCTATGGTCTCGACAATGATGATGGTTACAAAGACCGAGAAACCCAATCCGATCAATTTTGGGTCAGCCCTTGGACATGTTAGAAATATCCACATTGAGATATGACGACGAGGAGCGATACTCACCATTCCAATGGCCGTGGTGCAGCCACATTCGGACAAAGCGCGTAGAAGCCTTTACCATCATGGCAGTTGGAGCTCCCACCCCAGTTCTGCATTCCATTGGACACCAAGTAGACGCCCACGAGGAGCAACAGGCCTCCAGTAATGAGTTTCGGAAAGATCCTGTTCAGCGTCTTTGGAGGGACGAAGGACATGAATATCTGGACCCAGACACAGCAAAGCATCGTACCGAGCACAGCTCCCCAACCTTCTGGACATGGCAGCAGAGTACCGTCGGCAGCAACTGGGCAAGTTCCATTTTTGTATCGCATGGTTGCATAGTTGATGGCGACGGGGATGATATCAAAGGTAGGACCGACAACCGACAACAGACCTGTGCCGATAAAGAAGGGGGTTTTGGCGATATGCACCCGGGTGACCTGAAGAGCGGTCGCGATTCCGGTCGTGATAAATGCGGTCGAGACCAGATATTCGGTCACGATAGGGTCAAAGTTGAAAGCTCCTCCAGCTATCGCCAACGGCGGAGACACCACGGAGCCGATCATCGTCAGAGCATGCTGGAGTCCGAGGATAATGGTGAGTAGGATTGGAACTTCATCGTTCAGGCCATAGAACGGCGCCTCGTAGTTTTTGTACTTTCGATTTAGGGGCCAGATGTTTGGAGTCACTAGGTATAGATAATCCTAGGATTCTATGAGACTATGGCTTTTCAAGAAGTTGAAATAGGTTTGCAACTCACGTAGTCACCTATCCATCCGTCCCGCGTAAGGAATGTGCGCTTCAGCGCTCCAAATCGTCCTTGTTCTTCGCTGACTTCGCCATTGGTTGTGGAAGGCTCATATGCGGTTACTTGCTCCCGCTCAGCCTCCTTTCCTTTGTCAATTGGAGCCTCCATTATTGTCCAATCTGGAAGCAGATGTGTGATTATGGACAAGGGTGGTAAGAATAATCAGGAGACACTTTGTTAATTCTTCTCCACATTCCCGCGCGGCAAGACTATTATACTTGACCTCCACTCTTGCACTACTGCATTAGAGTACTTGGAGGCTTATCGCCGATTCGCTCGGGTCCTATCTGGAATCTCGGCCGACGACGGCCGACCCCATCATCCAGAACTACATCTTCATACACTTCACACTACATCAATCCATAATCCTCTCGCGTTCCTTTTTCAGCTGTTATCCGTATAATAGCTTTCTAGTGCACAGATACGTATAATTCAATTGGTCTGACTGGTCACTTTGACAGCGGCACCCGCCAGATGCCCAGACCCGAAATCGGACTTCACCGCGATTGATTTCTGGGAAACCTTGCGAGGATCTTCTTTCTCGCCGATCTTGCATTTTAAACTATCTACAATACCCAGTTCATTTCAGTCTCATTGTTTCGTAATTTCAGTCATCATGTCTTCCCTTTCTCTTACCCTCTATACCCACGGCACCATCATCACAGTCAACAAAGAACGCGAAATCATCCTCGATGGCTCCATTCTTGTCGAAGGATCTCAAATAGCAGCAATTGGAAAAACAGGGACTCTAAAATACAAAGGCGGAGGTCCGTTCATCCATTCGTCAAGTTCATCTTGGGTTCCCCTCAACCCCTGCAATATGCTCACTTGTTGAACCCCTACAGCTCTCCCACAAAACATACCCACAGTCTCCCTCGAGAATAGGATAGTCGTCCCGGGCTTGATAAACACTCATGCCCATCTCGCACAGTCCCTACTCCGCGGCCTTGCTGAAGACCTCGACCTTCACTCCTGGCTATGCGACGCCATCTGGCCGCTGGAAGCATGCTACGAAGGCGAAGATGGCTATATCGCCGCCAAGCTTACAATAGCCGAGATGCTGAAGACAGGAACGACATGTTTCCTAGAAGCCATGTTGACGCACCGAGCCGGGATCGAGAACGTGGTTCGCGCGGTGGGAGAGATGGGCGTGAGGGCGTGTTTGGTGTGTGCCCCTTTCCCACCAAATCTTTCCTCTAGCCTCTTAATATCTTCTCTTTATTATCTCTACACTCGCTGCTATCCCCCCCTAACCCCCAACCCAGGCCAAACTCGTCAAACCCCTCGAAACCAACGCCCTCCTCAACCTCACCGACGCCCGCGACAAAGACGCCGCCTCCATGTCCCTCCCCTCCGCCCTCCTCGCCCACTCCACCCACCACCTCACCCACAACCCCCTCCTCCGCATCTGGCTCGCCGCCTCCACCCCGCGCGGCTCCCCGCTCTCCACCCACGCCGCCATCGGCCACGCCCACGCCTCCCTCCCCATCGGCGTAACCATGCACTGCGCCGAAGCCCCCGCCGACCTCTCCATCTTCCGCTCAGAATACGATCTCACGCCCCTCGAGTTCTGCGAAAAAGCAGATATTATCGGCCCGCAGACCGTTCTCGCGCACGTCGTGCACCCGGATCTCGATGTCGATATCGGGATTCTAGAGCGGACGCGCACGAGTGTGAGCCACAACCCGACCTCGAACGCGAAGCTCGGGAATGGGATCGCGCCGGTCCCCGCGATGCGGGACGGGGGCGTGAATGTGTGTTTGGGGACGGATGGCGCGCCGTGTAATAATGGGTATGATATGTTCCGGGAGATGCACCTCGCCGGGGTGGTTCATAGTGCAGAGGGGAAGAAGGCGGGGGTGGTGGACGCGTATGAGGTGCTGGAGATGGCGACGGTGAACGGGGCGAGGGCGCTGGGGATGGAGGGGGAGGTGGGGAAGTTGGAGGAGGGGAAGCAGGCCGATTTTGTGGTGGTGAGGCCGGGGATTGGGGCGAGTCCGTGGGGCTGGGGGGAGGTGCAGGGGGGAGGGGTGGATCCGGTTACGACGATTGTGCATGCGTGTACGGGGAGGGATGTAGAGATGGTGGTTGTGGGTGGGGTTGTGAGAATTAAGGATGGGGAGTTAGTCGCGGTAGATGAGGGGAAGTTGATGGAGGAGGCGAAAGAGTGTGCGAGGGGGATTAGGGAGAGGAGTGGAGTCGGGAGTCGGACGGGGGAGAGGTGGGGCGTAAAGTATGTTTGAGAGAGTATGCGAAAAGGCTGCTGGGTAGAAGGGTGAGAATTTGTCGAGTTAAGAGGAATCTCAAAGTGAGAGGCCATCTGATAAGGGAAACAGCAAGGAGAAGAAAATGCCTCCTTTCAGCCTGTTGGGCTCAGAAATGCACTGTACCGCATGGAGAACATAAGTGAACACCACGTCACTGTATCCGACCTGGCTGCACTCCGCAAAGAGGTCTGAACTTTCGGAAGGAGGTCACAATATGTAGGTGTATATGCCGATTGGATTGTAATTGGGCTTCGTTCAAGGAGATCTTTGCTTTGGCAGGGTGGGGAGCTTACGCTATCGCCTTCGCCTTCAACAAGAAGCAAGTAAACAGTTATTCTGTTACGTCAATTCTGAGCATTGAAGAGATGAATCGGTCACTACCTCGCTTTTTCACCTTCTGTACAATATGCGTACAGTTGGGCACCGCAATCTACGCCTTCCACTTCGTCACACCACCGGCTTCCAACCTGACCCAGAACACACTGACTGTTGCAGCCGCCAGCAGCGAACCTACCATAACGCTCGGCTTTGTATAGTCCATCGCTTTGTGCCCGAATCCTGTCGAGACACCAGCTCCAGACGAACGGATGAGTGCGCCAGCGATTGGCGTACCAAGCAGTGTGCCAAATCCGCGGACCATATATAGGAAGCCATTGACGCTTGCGAAATGCTGAACCCCGAACAACTCTACGAGGACAGTTGGGAAGAGGGCTGTGTATGCGCCCGCAAATATGCCGTATAAGATAGTGAACGCGATAAAGAGGGATTTAGCCTTCTGCCCCTCGTCGACGGCTACAGAGGTTGAAGGGAACCACAAACCCAACGCAGAAACAGCGCTAATGACAGTGCACACCAGGAGTGTATTGATCCGCCCAGTCCGATCCGCAACGTAGCCCAGTACGACCTTCCCCATCGCAGACGAGGCATTCGAAATGGCGATGAAACTCGCACCGCTGGCAGCGCTATACCCAAGCGTCCTCGCATAGGCTGAGAAGAAATACACCGGAGTGTAGTACGCAGCCGCTTGCAACATCGCGCCCAACGCTTCCGCAACGAAGATTTTCGTGCGCGCGATTCGCCAGTTGACGAGCGGGATTTTGATGTGGATGAATCTTGCTCCGAAGGACTTGGAAGAGGTTGGCGGATACTCGATCAAGTTGCGTCTTTCGCTGTCGGGATCCCATTTCAGTACAAATGCAGCGGCGCATATGAGGATGAATGCGATGCCGCCGGTCAAGCGAAGGGTGTTCCGGAATCCGATAGAGGCGTTGAGAGAGCGTAGTGCTGGCGCCCACACCACTCCGCCGACACCGGTGCTGAGATTGTTAGTTTGCATGTCGCACGTATTGTTACACCTCCGAGAATAGAACCTACCCGCTAAGGATTATGCCCATAGCTAGGCCGCGACGTGTGTCGAACCAGCCCGGTGCTATGGTCACGGCAGGGATATAGGTTAAGCAGGTTCCGCAGCCAAGCATCACGCCTTGCGTTAGGATAAAGTGCCAGAGCTGTTGGCCGAAGGAGGCGAGGATGTTGGCAAGGAAGAAGATACAGGCGCCAATGAGGGTCATTGTCCGCGGTGAGTAGGCTTTTGTCCACGCTGATGCCAGGGGTGCGAGAACGGTCATTAGACTGACGGCGAGAGTGCCGATGAGGTCGATGATTGCGGGGCTAGCGTGGGAGAATGGGCCATCGAGGGTTTCGTAGAGTTCTTGGTAGACGCCGAAGGCGAAATTGAGACCACAGCCTGTAAAAGTGAGGGTGGAGGCGGCGATGACGACGAGGATGGCTCTTCTGGATTGTGGAATATTGCATTCGTTAGCTTGTGCAGGACTTACCAAGAATATGGTATAGAACAGTGTTTGTGAGACAGGGATAGGATGAGATCAAAACATATTGAATATATATGAATTGGTGTGACAATTGAAGCCTACCTTCGATTTCGAGGCGATTGCCGTTCGTCTAGTGCCGGGTTCAATGAAGACGCATATGCAGATCCATTTCTGGACGTCTGCTGGGAAATGTGTAACTCATCAGGAATAGCCTGTAACTCTATGCCCTCGTGAGGTGCCCTTGAGGTTGAAGAAGCCATCTCTTTTAGTCAATGAAAGAATTGATTTTGCAAGCCACTGTCTTGTGCGAAGATTGGAGAGTTTCAAGGCACTGTCCATTTGACAATGGTTACGCTCGTGAGTCACATCGGCTATTGGTAAGCAACAGGCTGACGATCTCGGAAAGGATAGGAGGATTAGAGGTGGAGCCAAAGCCTCCGCACTCGCACCCGGGGCATGAAAAAGGTGGCACTCTATTCTGCCCTTTCCGTTGTGTACTGGTGCGTTAGAGCTTTTTCAAAAAATAAACACATTTGAAGCTCGTGGTCTTAGACCATATAGAAACTTATTGAAGCACCCTAAGCAGTAGTAGAAAGGTCCACCTACCTTCTAGGAAACATAAGACAGCGTGGTACTTAAGTGACAGGAGAAATTAGCATTCATCGAATCTATAAGTAATACCAACTATCTCTGTGTACCTAGATTGAAAACCAGCTGAAGTCCTCTAGTACGCTATTGCCTTCAAGAAATACAGGCTTTGGCATGTGTGATAACTCTCCTGGCCACCTCAGACGTTGTTGAACTGCTTGATTGAGAATGCCACTTTTTTCCTGGCTAGCGTGACTCGGCAGGTCGGTATCTGCATCGCTGGTGCATCGGGAACGAGTGGCTGGAAACTGAGCCGGAAGGAAGGCACGAGGGGCCTGTTCGACAATCACAAACCCCGATTACAAAATGTGTGTCTCTGCCATTTTCCACCATGACACCCACCCCAATTCGCACCAATGTCGAAGAACATTCCCTCCGCAGAGCCGGAGCTGCTCCAGGACGATGACGTCGACGACCTCAGAGACGAAAGAGATGAAACAGATGAACAGAAAGCAGCCATTGAGCGACGGCTGCGATTGAAAATTGATTTACGGCTATGCAGCATTGCTGGCATCCTCTGCAGCCTCGATTTGCTGGACAGCGGCGTCATCTCCAGTGCCTCTGTGACCTCGATGCTCAGTGACTTGCATCTGGATCAAGGAAACCGCTATTCCGTATCTATCTTCATTTTCACCGTTGCCAGCATTGCTTTTCAGCTGCCTTCAACAATCGCAGTTCGAACGTTTGGTCCCAGAATCTGGTTTGCCTTCATCACCTTCTGCTTTGGCGTCATCACGCTTGCGACCGCCTTTGTGCGAACATGGCGACAGATGATTGCACTGAGAGTGCTTCTTGGTATCTCCATGTCGGGCATCTACCCAGGATTGACCTATCTGATCAGCACGTACTACACGCGAGAAGAGCAACAGCTGAGGTTTGCGTATTTGCAAAGCGGCGAGGTCATCGTTCTCGCCACCGGCGGCATCGTCAACTATGGCTTGAACCAGCTCAACGGCAAGCAGGGGCTTAAGGGGTGGCAGTGGATGTTCATCGTGCAAGGGGCTATCTCCATGTTCCTGGGGATTGTCACGTTCTGGTGGATGGTCGACTTCCCGGAGAGTTCTCATAAAAGCTTTTTGTTCCTCTCGAAAGAGGAGAGCGCTTTTGCGGCATCTAGGATCCAAAAAGACAGAGGGGACTCTCAAATCGACGGTTTTGCCTGGTCCAAGGTCCTTTGCCATGCTGCAGATCCAAAAGTCTACGGCTTTTGTGTCATGTACTTTCTCCTCAACCTCGTCTCGACCTCGCTTTCCTACTTTCTACCAATCATTCTCCAAGGAGGGATGGGGTTCAGCACGAACAAGGCGATCCTCCTCTCAGCCCCTCCGTACTACTACGCGGTCATCCCAGCACTGCTCTCATCGTGGGTCGGAGACCGCTTTAGACTTCGCGGCCCTGTAATCGTGTTCAACTCAATCTGCCTCATTGTTGGCTTCTGTATGCTCGGTTTCAGCAATCAAGTAACAGTTAGATACATCGGGACGTATCTCGCGACTGGCTCCTATGTGGCGAATTGGGCGGCCCTGAATGCATATCAGGCCAACAACATCGTCGGGTAAGATGCGCATCCACAACATACGCAAAATTCAGTCGATGCTTATATTTGATACAGACAGTGGAAGAGGGTGTTTACTGCAGCTGCTGTTACAGCCTGCAATGGTGCTGGCGGTATTGCGGGCAGTTTCATAGTACGGCAGCCAGAAGCTCCGCGCTACATCACCGCAATCTGGGTTAGCATAGGGTAAGTCTCTCCCCTTGACCTCAGATGGGTCTTCTGACAGCCCTTGCAGCTCGCATATCCTGATGATTGCATGCGTCATTTTGTTTTCTGGTTATTTCTTCCTAGCAAACCAAAAGCAGAAGAAGGGCAAAAAGGTGATCGAGAATACCGTAAGTCTTCTGATTGGTCGAGAGAAGGGGCAGTTGCTGATCTCGCGCAGGAGGGCTTTCGATTCACGTTCTAGTGCTAAAGGCCTGGAAGGATATGAGTTAATGGCATGACTAACGAGGTATTGAAACAACAGCCGGTACTCTATGAATTGGCCAAGAAGGGTGAATGTGTCGTCGATTCTCCGCCGGGATCCAGACAGCTCTATCGAGGCTTTGTGCGAATCTAATGGCACAAGGAATAACTAGAGCAGCACGTTAAGGCTGTTGACACACATTCTAAAGCATGCCTTCGCTCTGTGTACTTGACTTGAGTATAATTTATACAGCTCGTGATACATGCGGTTAGCGTCTCGGCATTGAATATATCATCTACTTAGAGTCTCACACTCTCCTGGGAAAATAATGAAGAGCATCCATTGAGAATAGAGGCTGTCTGTAGTAATATGGTCTTCACCTTCTCCTTATAAGTGCAGCTCGACAGGGGTGCCCTGATGCTGTGCGTTGGATGACGGAGGCGTGGCGCCAAGTTGCTTCATTCGCGGCCTGTGCGCGCGACTGAACAGGCCTCCCGATGTCAGGTCTTAGCAGCCATACCATCGCTGATCACCAGCCCTCCGCGCTACCCATCCTCCCAGACAAAACACATATTCACTATCCAGCTGCTGCCCGGCTCTCGCGCTGTCCTCGACACGTGCTATCCGCCGGCGCCGCGCTTTGCCGCGTCACAGCAAGCCCCCGATCTCTCCAGCAACCCCCGTGCTGTCCGCTCAGCTTATGCGGACCCAGCACTGACACCTCCACGCCAGTATTCACTGCTTCTTTCGCTACAGTGCCGCCCATTGTCCCTAGCTAGCGACTCGGTCCCGCCGCCCTTGGGATCTACACTATGGTGTTCCTGGGCATCTACCGCGCCATCTACGACTATGTCCCGCAGGGCGACAACGAGCTAGCTATCAAGGAGGGCGACCTCCTCTTCGTCCTGGAGAAGAGCTCCGACGATGACTGGTGGAAGGCTAAGAAGAAGGCTGCGGACGAGAGCGATGATGAGCCTGAAGGATTAATACCAAACAACTATGTCGAGGAGGTGAGTTTTCGAGCGAAGGCTGTGACCACGATGGCAATTCATATTGGGATTCAAAACCCTGCAGAATCTCGCCTGTCTGGATCAGAGAACCTCTCTGGGATATACTCTCTGTTGCAAACATGTACTAACATGCTATTCCGCAGGCTGTTCCATTACAGAAAGCCAAGGCCCTCTACGATTATACTAGACAAACCGACGAAGAGCTGTCTTTCAGCGAAGACACGACCCTAGATGTATACGATACGACGGATCCAGATTGGACACTGGTCGGCTTGGATGGCGATTTTGGTTTTGCCCCAGCAAATTATATCGACGCTGGGGAGAGCGCTCCACCGACACTGCCAGGGCGTCCTCGAGCCCCTTCGCAGCCAGAACGCGAAGAACAATATGAGCCCCCGACATCCCAGTCTCCAGAAAGCCCTGTACATCAGAGTCCAGCCGCTGCGTTGGCAGGTCTGCTCCAGCAAAAGACGGCGAATTCGGGATCGCAAAGACAACCTATTTCTCCTCCCCCGGTGATTTCGCAATCAAGACGGCCCCAATACACCCCAGAGGAGTCTGACGAAGAAGCACCGCCTCCAATGCCCCGAAGACCTCAATTGCAGGCAATTTCACCGCCTCCAACTCACTACGCCTCTCCGCGATCACCCGCGTCTCCACCGCCTATGTCGCCAGTAGCGAATCCGCGAGTAAAGTTTCAAGATGTCGACGACGATAGGGATGACGATCGTAATCCCCACGGGCCGCTTTCGCCAGCTGGGTTCCACCTTTATAATATTCATGAGATGGTTTCGCATATGGGAAAGAAGAGGAAGATGCCTATGACCCTGGGTATAAATGTGCCAAAGGGGACAATATTTATAGCACCAGAGAAATCACGCGACGGACCGCAGAAAGAGTGGACCGCGGAAAAAATGACGTATTATTCACAAGAGGGGAAACATCTCTTTATGGAGCTGGTCAAGCCGAGCAAAAGCATTGAGTTCCACTGTGGGGCCAAGGACACTGCGTCTGAAATCCTGGCGTCTCTCGGCGAGTTATCCGGAATGGCAAAGGCTGAAGGATTGCGGGAGGTGCTTGCGGTAGGCTCAGGGACCTCTAACGTGCAAAAGAAGGGCCAGATTTTGTTCGATTTCATGGCTCAGGGCGATGATGAGGTAACAGTTGGAATTGGCGATGAAGTTCTCATTCTTGATGATACGGCTAGTGAAGAGTGGTGGAAGGTCAGGAGATTAAAGAACGGGAAAGAGGGTGTTGTTCCCCGGGATTTCGTCGAGGTCACCGAGACCATCGCAGTACCTTCGGCTTCGAGTCGCAGTGGCGTTAACACAGGACGATCGACCGTGGACCAGAACAGACTGGAGGAGGACAGACTTACCCGGGCAGCCTCTAAGGCGCATAAGAAACGCGAGAGTGATTCTGGCGCTGCACAGGTAGGCCCTGGCCTTGCTTTGCCTGAGCGTCATAGCAGCTTGATGCAAACAGAAGTTGACCATAGACGTACTTCACAGAGAGGCTCCCGCGGCAGTAAAGACAGCCCAGCAACAGCGAAACCGAGTGAGTATACAGAACTTTTACAACTACATCAAACTGATCTCTGTAGAACCCAACGCAGCGAAAATCCGTACGTGGACCGACCGATCTGGCTCGTTTAAGGTGGAAGCCGAATTCATCGGGCTCAGGGATGGAAAGATCCATCTTCATAAGCTCAATGGCGTCAAAATTGCGGTGCCGGTGACGAAGATGGCCATGGAGGATTTGGAGTACGTCGAAAGGGCAACCGGAATCTCATTGGACGAGGATAAGCCGTTGGCAGACCTGAAGAGGAGAAATACTCAACGCCAAAAAGAGCGCGATTCGGCCGAAGGCAAAGCTGGTATCACCGTGGAGAAGCCAAAGCGGCCCGAGTATGACTGGTTTGACTTCTTCCTGGGATGTGGTGTCAATCCACAGATATGCGACCGGTATGCCTCTGCCTTCTTACGGGATGAGATGGGCGAAGAGGTTCTCCCGGACGTCAACGAAAAACTGCTTCGCACTCTAGGTCTTAAAGAGGGCGATATTCTCCGTGTCATGAAGTTCCTAGACAGAAAGTTCAACAGGTCAAGGGCCGACCAGGAAAAGCGCGGTGTGAGCTTTGGCGATACCTCAGTCATCAACGAGGACGGCGAGGCGAACGGTGGTCTCTTCAGTGGTGCTGGAGGTGCTTTGAGAAACAACACGCGAAAAGGCCGTCCAGCTCCGCCCGTTCAAACTAACGACATTGTCGATGCAAAGGCTTTTGAGCAGAAGACGGACGATGCGGTCAAGAAACCGGCACCCGCAGATGCTGCAGCGACTCCACTTGCCGGTCTTCCTCCGCCGGAGAAGAAGTTTGACGGATTCGATGACAACGCCTGGGAAGTCAAGCCATCGAGACAGCCTTCGGTGTCTATTTCAGCGCCGCCTCCTCAGGCGTCAGCTCCAGCGCCAACACCAGCGCCGGCTGCACCGACTCCCGCCCTTACTGGGTCATTGGTAGAGTTGTCTCTACTCACTCCTCCTCTGCAGCCAACCCCAGCACCGCAACCAGCACCACAGCAAGTATCTGCGCCTCAACCTGCACCTCCTCAGCAAGCAGCCCCTACAGGTGGCTTACCATCGCTATTTGACCAGGTCGCCAATCTTCCTCAAACGCAACCACCTCAACAGCCTTCTTTCATGACACAGCAGCCCACCGGATTCGGTATGTCACAAACACCAAATCAGCAGATTGCGGCAGCCAGGCAGCGTCCACAAGCACCGCAAGGACAGTCTCTGGGCGGTGGCTTGATCGCACCGCCGCCTCCGAGGGCTTCATCAGCTCCTCAGAACCAACAAAGCGCATTTGGGCCTCCTCCGCTCCAGCCCCAGCTCACCGGCTTCCAGGGTGCACCAAACATGCATGCTCAAGTCGCTCCACCCGGCCAGAGCCTGCAGGACCTAAACATGCAACGCATGAACCCCAACTTCCTGCAACAGCAACAACCAATGCAGACCGGCTTCCCGCAACAACAACAACAGCAAGGCTTCAACAACTTCGGCCAAAACGGCATCATGCCCCAACCAACTGGCCTGAACCAATTCTCTCCCCAGCAGCAGCAGCCAATGCAAACCGGCTTTGGCCAGCAACCGCAATTCCAGCAGCCTCAACCCACAGGCTTCGGCCAGCAATTTCAACCCCAGCAACAGCAGCCCATGCAAACCGGCTTCCAGCAAAACGCCTCCCCCTTCGCCGACCCCCCAACCCAGCCTTTTCAACCCCAGCCCACGGGCTTCAACTCCTTCCAGCAGCAGCCGCTTAACCCTCAGGCGACGGGCATTAACATGTTCCTCCCGCCGGCGCTGCAGCCCCAGCGCACGGGATTCGGCACCGCTACGAATGGGAGTGGGTTCGGGCAGCAGCAGCAGAATGCACCGCCGATGCCCCCGATGCCGACGGGCTTTGGAGGTCAGGCAGGTGGGTTGGCGCCGCTTACGCCGCAGAAGACGGGGCCGGCGCCGCCGGTAAGGTTTGGCACGCAGCCTAAGGCGAAGAAGCTGGTGGCGCAGCCGACGGGGCGGGCGGATTTGAGTAAGGCGACGCCGATGAATCCGTTTGGGTTTTAGGGGTGTGTGTGTATGATTGCGGGGGTGGGCTGTGGGAGAGGGAGAGAGGGAAGGGGTTGTAAATACTTTTGTGTTTGTTTGTAAGCTGGAGGGAGTGGGGAGGTGAAAGGTGGGGATGGGAGGGAGGGAAAGAGTGGACGGAAGCCATTTTCGTGTAACGCGGTACTGTCGTTTTAGGGCGTGCATTTGCATGGTAGTAGCGGTTCTTTTGTTGCTGTTTGCTTCTTTTGAGCTTTCTTTGGAAGGGTGGGGAAGTGGTGAGGGCGGCGGTGATGAGTTGGTTTTAATAAAGTTTGTTCTGATATGTTGTGTTTCTGTTAGGTGTGAACTTGTCAGTACTTGAAGCTTCTCTGGTGGAAGTAAAAGCGCTTCAAGGGTCCCTCTGAGGTTTTCGAGCCATTGGTTTGGCGAGCGTTCGATATTGAGGCTCGGTGATTGTCGTCATGGCGTAAAGAAATATGAAGCGTCCTGACGTTTGCTTCTAGTAGTAGGTTGTGAAGGTCTGAGTTGGGCGCCAAAGGCTTTCGGACCCCCGTGACTGCGGCATGTAGGACACGTGGAGGGGGCAGTCTACATTTACTTCCAACGCGACATTTAGAGTCCTCCGCTTGATCCCGAGATTGTGGAAATCCACCAATTTTCTCTGGAGGAGGTTAAGAGAGTCCTAATTACCCCGTACTGTTACGGTTTCTAGAGGTCTGATTCAGACGATTATGTTTTTATACACTCTTTTGGGATGGTTTCAGGGGGTTGAAGGGCTCCGGACGCTCGTACACAAAGAAATATGTTCAATTTTCAGAGTTCTGATCTCTAACGTCGGGCGCTCGACATCCCGCCACGGAGCTTTAGGAAGATTGAGGAACCCTTAGCGTATCTGTTCGTGCGGTCCCGTAAAATAGTCCTCCTACAGTATTCCCGACCTTTTCACATAATGATCATGTGATCCCGCCCAGCCATCAATCAAATCACTAAGTAGTGAAAGCCAAAAGACGGTGGGCTTCATGCGGGATTCGAACCCAGCCAACCAAAAAAAAAGGAGCGCGCGAGTCCCGGGACTAACTGGTACGGCTTGCCTTGATCTAGGGAGGCACACCAACCTTGCAACGCCTTGCCATCGGTCGTCCACTGCACTCACTGCGTTTGGGACTGACATCGTGCAAGGAGGGAGACCCCTGGACCTAGGAAAGCTTTCCCAGTTGATTTGGGGTAGCGGAAAATTATGTTGGCTTTATACCTTGATATGGAATCTTTCTGCGCGCGTCAACACCCTGAATGAACTAGCCACGTAGAGTCGGATCCGGTTTCTTAGTCTGATGTGGGTGCATGGTATTCACTCTGGTCGAGGGCTGGGGTGAGCAAGAAAGTTGCATGAGTTGGTGGAAACGTATCGAAGGGTGCTAGTGATCGTAATAGCCCGACTATTCTGCAATGCCGACGAAGAGTTATAACTGAAAAGCATAGATTCTGTGATGTTTGATTCTGCCTTGTGGATGTGGCTGTTCGATATATGTATATTTCAAGTGGTTCGAAAAGAAGCGGTATCAACCAGACTGCTTCACTTTACCTCAGTATCCTACTCTTATCTTCGCTTTCTTGCCCTCTATTAGAATTTCAGTTCACAGCCTTACCATTCAAGAGACATCAGCTGCCAGATTCCTTAGATCCCTACTTCCTCTCCTTTCCGTTCGTCACAACGCCCTCAACTCGCCGTCTCTCCCGCTCAAGACACGCAACCAAAGCCCCCCTCGGAACATCCTCCCGACCCATGCGCAGCTCCACCATCCTCAAACCTTTGCCACCCATCAACCGCTCATCATTCAAAGCCTCCTCAAGCTCCCCCCACGTCCCCACTGCCGCCGTAAACGCACCATCCTCCGCCCCAAAAAACCCCGGCGCGCGCATATACCGCCAGCGCGCAACATCATTATATTCCTCGTGCAGTCCATGCAAGCACCGCTCAATCGTATAGCCGTCATTGTTCAGGAGGAACACGACCACGTTGAGATTGTGCCGGATGATGGTGGATAGCTCTTGCGCTGTCATCTGGAAGCTGCCATCGCCAATAAACAGGATGGTACGGCCGCTTTTTGTTTCCGGCGTGAGCACATCATCACGGCTGCGTGCTTGCTGTAGCTCTCGCTGTGCCAGCGCTGCGCCTTGCGCCGCGGGGAGCATGTACCCGATGGAGAGCCAGGTGGCGGGCGCGAAGAGGCGAGCACGAGGCGGGAGGACGAGTTCGCGGACGCCGTGGCCTGCGGTGCCGGTCTCGCCGAGGATGATGTCGTCTGGATGGAGGTAGCCGGAGAAAATGTTCCACAGGTTGGCGTGGGTGATAGGCTCTTGTGGAGCGACGTCTGAGAAGGTCAGGGGGCGACGATTGGGACTGAGTAGGTCGCTTTGGTTGACGGAGTCGTAGCGTTCGATTTTCGAGAGATTGAGCTTCTGTAGGAGCTGACGAACTGCGAGTCTCGCTGGGATGTCGCGCAAGATCTGATCGCCTATTTTGATCTCTGTGTCTGTGAAACATATACTGGCGTCGGTTTTGGGTATGGTGGAATAGTCGTATGTGTTGGTGGAGCTCCAGTGCGGCCCGAAACATAGTATCAGATCCGCCTGGTTGAAAAAGTCTCGAGACGCTGGGTCGTCGAATGTTCCTTTGTAGATGCCGTGGAAGTTTGGCAAAGTCTCGTCGAATAGACCTTTGCCGAAAGGTGTCGTCCAGGAGGGCCAATTTGTAGACTTGATAAGGGCCTGCACATCTTCAACGATATCAAGAGCTCTGCTTTCGCCATCTGCGAGGATGATGGGCTGCTTAGCAGCATAGATTATGTCCAGCACTTTGGTCAACGCTTTGTCCCAGGTTGGATTTGGTGACGCATCTGGTATGGCAATGGGGCATCGAAGCCTAGCTGCGAGGACAGGGGCCGACACTAGGTCCACCGGAACCTCAATGTACACGGGTCGACTATGCAGCAGACATTGCGTCAGAACATGGTCGATTTGCTCAGGGCTTGTCGAAGGGTCTCTCAGGCTAGTCTGCGCTACGGTGACATGAGCGTGCATCTGACCGAAGCGGCGGTAGTTTCCATCGTTGAACGTGTGGTGAACAAGAAGACGTGCATCTTGGGTGGCCCGGTTTGGGGTACCAACGATGTGAATAATAGGCGCGCGCTCAGCATACGCTCCCGCAATGGCGTTGATTGCAGAGAGCTCACCAACCCCAAACGTGGTAATTAGAGCCCCTATGCCTTTGATACGCGCATAGCCGTCGGCAGCATACCCAGCATTCAGCTCATTCACATTGCCTACCCAGCACAGCCCATTTGGTGCAACGTAATCGAGTAACTCGAGGTTGTAGTCGCCCGGAACGCCGTGGATGGAGCCTACGCTTAGCTGATGAAGGCGTGTGAAGAGGTATTCCGCCAGTAAAACGGTCGCCATCGCGTTGACTGCAGGGTTTATGACTGTAGATATAAGAAAAAGGAATTAAGGAATTGAGATTCGTAGAAGAGAGAAGTAGCTGGATTTTAGAGTTGGAGTCTTCGGCATGCAATGAGGCTATGCCATAGACTTAATACCCTGAAGTTGGTACGGGAGGTTCAAGCCAATCTAGAAAAGTAAGCTCGGCGTCGGTGTGAACAGTCTGAAACTGGTGGTGTCGGTCCCGCGATCACTCCGCCCGCACTGAGATCACTCCGCCCGCACTGAGATCACTCCGGTTGAGATCACGCCGAGCACTACGCCGATACGCCCCTTCTGGACATCCCGAACTACAGCGCTCGGCGTCTTCGGACTCATGCGATTTCACCATAATCCTCTCCATAAAATACGAGACGTTGCGACGAAAAGCAATGCAGAATATCTGCGCATATACTTGTCTTTGCCCGTTTGCGCAGGAAACATGTTCCGAGAGAAGCTGTCCGAGCTGCAAAAGAAGCGATTCTCTTCTAAGCCTCTGCCTTCAGGCCCTGCACCGTACACGTCCTCCAATCATTTCAAAACAAGAACATCCGATTTTAAACCCACAGCAAGATCTTGGGAGCATCGATTCAGCCGCGACGCTCTGAAACAGAATGCCTCGGTGCTGAAGGCAGCCGCCATAGTCAAGGCTCCTGACGACACAATAACACTAGGGACCGGCAGGCCTGCTGCAGAGTTCTACCCCTGGCGTTCAATGGCTATGCGTGGGGTGGATGAGAGCTGGCGACAGCGTGGTGGCGCCGAAATATCGTGCACGACGGGAGAAAATGGGTACGATCTTGCTGTGGCGTTGAATTACGGCTTCGCTGCTGGCTCTCCACAGCTCCTTCGATTCGTCACGGAGCACGTTGAGATGATCCGCGATCCGCCGTACGGAGACTGGGAGTGCTGCCTGACATGTGGAACAACGTCTGCAATCGATCTCATCCTTCAGATTCTCTGCAATCGTGGCGATTGGATCCTCGCGGAAGAATACACCTATCCCGGAACCATCGATGCGACAAAGTCCCAAGGATTGAAGATGCTCGGGGTGAAGATGGATGCGCAGGGCCTGATACCGGATGATCTCGACTTGAAGCTGAGAGCATGGGACATTGCCAGTGGAAAGAAGCCGGCGGTGTTGTACATGATCCCAACGGGACATAATCCTACTGGCACAACCCAAAGTGCGGAACGTCGCAAGGCGATATACAGGATTGCTGAATCACACGACCTACTCATCATCGAAGACGATCCGTATTCCTTCCTCCAACTGGAGACTGATGCCTCCGAGCCGCAGGCTGATAGCTCCGCTCAGGCACTGGTGGATCGTTATATGAGCCAGCTTCCAGTGTCATACTTATCGTTGGACGCATCTGGCCGCGTAATTCGCCTCGATTCCACATCAAAGGTCATTGCTCCTGGACTTCGTTGCGGCTGGATGACGGCATGCTCACAGATCGTAGCCAAATTTCTGGCCCGCACAGAAGTAAGCACCGTGTCTCCCAGCGGAGTCTCACAAGTCATGCTATATAAGCTACTGGATGAAACCTGGGGCCATGAGGGTTTTTTGGGTTGGCTCAGGAATCTTTCGGCTCAATACCGTCAGCGTCGGGACATTTTGGTCGAAGCGTGCGTTCGCTACCTACCCACGTCCATATGTTCCTGGGTCATACCGGCAGAAGGCATGTTTCTTTGGGTCAGGGTTGACTTGTCGAAATGTGCGATGATGTCGCCTGGATACGGTCGTCAAGAAGGTCCTCTGCCCTCTTCCAGCATCGAAGATCAAATATTGTCTCAGGCAAAGGCCAATGGTGTCTTGGTCAACAAAGGTAGCTTGTTCCGGGTGGATCACATTTATCCGGCCGAGATTTGCTTTCGCCTAACCTTTGCAGCTGCGCCTCAGGGCGATTTGGATCGTGCGGTAAGTCGTTTCGGGGATGCTGTGTCTTCGGTTCTTGAGCTTGACTCAGTGTCGTCGCTTTATTCAGCGGTCCATGAGGATCCTTGCATTGCGGCGTCAGGGGCGACTAAAAATGGGTGTTCGGCCAGATTAAGCCAAAAGTCCGGGTCAAAGTCCTGTGTCTCATAGCTCCAATCTTCATCTAGATACGCGGTCGACGGTTGTGGGAGGGAATAAGAAGTAGGCTGAGTGACTGCCTGCTTGGCGAATTTGTTGGTTATAAGCCGGTCAAGAAGGCTTTTTATCGTCTGCGTAGCACTCGATAGTAATGCGTAATTAGGATCTTGGGGTTGAACCAAGGCGCCTGTCTCTACCTCCGCGACCAGGACACTCAAATCACGGATAGCTTTGGAGACAGAAACCTCCGCGTCGGCGCTTCCGAAAGCATCCTTGAGCAAAGCAAGAGAAATGACTCCCGCTGCAGCCAGTCCATAATAAGCCACCTACTTTGTATAAGTATCGGCTATAGAAGTTTAGGGCTAAACTTGCCTTCCAAATCAATGATGTTCCAGAGTTCACTAAACGGTGTTTGAGCACAACTGCTTGAGCGACAAGACTCAGCATTTCCGCAGAGACCACAAGCAATTCGGCGTCTGGTTCTGAGATCCGAAGTCCCAGGGTCAAGCGCAAAAGGAACATTACGTGCAGATAGTTCAGTCGCGCACTAACCATGAAATCTAATTCTACGGCTCGTCGATCGTATGATATCATGGATTCTTCGAGATGGAAGTGCGTAGGTAACGCCGCCCATTGTGCTTCCGCATCAGCCTGTATTAGCCTTGCTCTGTCAGCAAGGTTTGGAGTAAGGCGAGAATTTACCCACCCAGCTTTCTGGAGTTTGGTGTCGCTGTCTTCTTTCCGAAGGTCGAGGATGTCTTCTTTAAGGAATGCACACACAGCAGACCATTGGGTGTCTACCTTGTACGTGAAGTTCTCTTCCGGTGTCCACTGGAGAACTCGATATGCGATGGGACAGTACTTTTTATGGATCCGTGGCGGTCGCCCCAAGAATATCGAGACGTTCTTGTCTGCAGAATAAGCGCGGTTGAAGGCTGCTTGTCGCAACTCTACGAGGAAGGTCGGCACGGCGGACTCGTGGCCAAGTTGCTCGTGGTATCCGAGAGCAAACAATGAGCTAGCAACGTCTCCCAGCTTCCTCCAGGAATGGTAGCCTAATCACTTAGTAGGGCCCGTTTAAATAGCAAAAATCGCTTACTTTGGTCACCATCTACCAGGGAATGGAGGATAAAATTCTCATACTGGAGAATCAGTTGCAGATCGTTCAAGCAGTCGAGGGAGAGGGCCAGATTTAGGCAAGAATCCGAATATTGCATAGCTAGTCTTTGCAGGTAGCGCCGCTCCAGATCAGTATTGTAGAGGAAACCGAAGCATGGTAGGTCAATGGTGGCTCGAGAGACGGCAGTGAAAAACAGTCCCATAGTCTCCCATCGCGCATTGCTCTCGCAAAAGGTACCACAAAAATCTTTCAATGTGGAATCAGTACCCGTTGTCAGCGAGCTACAGGAGTGAAGGAATAGCTTTTTCGACAAAGTTACGATATCCTCATCCCTAGAACCTAGGTTTTTGACTATGTGCTGAGCAGTTTCAGCGCATTGCATCGTAAATGAGTCCGTAAGGGGGAGGTTCACTCCCTTGGCAGTCCAAGCTTCGACCAGCAAAACCCACGACGAGGCTTTGGCGGAAAGACGAACTTGTCTGATCAGCGCTGCACCTTGAGCAATCTTCTCGTCGTTGACCAGGCTCGGACGAAACTTGTGTCGAGTTTTCTCTCTGTCCTGGTCATGGTCATCAACATCGCTGCTTGGGCTGTTGCCAGATGAGAGGTGGTCGAAAAGAGTGGTATGGCTGGACGAGCCGAGATAGCCTGGATTGGGATATTGACGAGGTCTCTTCAGGAGTACACCGGGAGATGCAGGCGTGCTCGGATCATCAAGATTCCGTTGTTGTGATGGCTCGCGGACCTTGTTGGATATACTGCGGATCTGCCTCTTTTTGAACGGTCGTGACCGGTATGTGCAAACAGCTGTCAGGTTTGCGTCTCTGCATCGTGAACAGTGCGGGTGCAAATGATCACAAGCAACCTTCCTAGATCTACACGGATCACAAGCTGGGAGTTTCGGTGGCATCCTTGGACATGAGACAAGGAACGGTGTAGTTGACATAGAATGTGTGCTAGCCCCGAATCCCCACTCCGAAGGATGACGCACGGCCTCGAGCCTGTACTCCGAAAAATAACAAAACAAGCCATGATTGAGCCCTTCGCTACCTCTGTCAACATGTACTCCTGTACCTCGTCCTTCACGGTGGTATTCGTAGTTGGAGCTTCAAAGTACATGGCCACCGATTCTGTGCATGTCGAAAGTCCGAAAGTCAATTTTCAGGAGACTGATATTGCGCTGGAGCCCGCGAATCTCTTTTTGTTCATCGCAGCAGCCACTCGAATGTCGAAGCAGTCCACAATCTGCTAGCATTAGAGGACGTATCTAAATGTGGCGATGTTCTCCCACAGCGCTCCGCATGAACGAGGATTGGGTTAGACAGTTTTGTTGGAAGCAAAGCAACTCTTCATTATATTTCATCTTCGAGAATCCAAATTCCGTTGTCCACGGATAAGAAAGTAAACCCGACTGCCTACGTCGCCTAATCAAACACAGAGCAAGAGTA
Source organism: Lophium mytilinum (assembly GCA_010093605.1). Classification (NCBI taxonomy): domain Eukaryota; kingdom Fungi; phylum Ascomycota; class Dothideomycetes; order Mytilinidiales; family Mytilinidiaceae; genus Lophium; species Lophium mytilinum. The sequence goes on along the minus strand of MU004185.1, from coordinate 1,697,282 downwards.
AAAGAGACTCCGCCAGACAGGGCCCAGCCGTTTATATGCTCGTTATCGATTCCATGATGCTCTATCCAGTGGGGTATCGAACATCAGGAGCCCTCGTATCCATCCTTCCTACTCTCGTATCGTCTCGCAAGCAGCTAAGCAAAGTGGTGTGAATGTACAGAAGGCGCAGTCCAGTTCAGGTATTGGGTTCGTGCCGCAACGCGGGTAGTATAAGCGCTGAAGCTGTGAAAATTGGGTGAATCGGGTTTGTGGATAGCCGAGTTCGGAGGAGGGTTCTAGCACTCGAGACAGCACTCGCAGCAGTCGGCGCAGCATTCACAGCCTTCTTCGCAGACGAAGCAGCAGCAGAGGGCGGCGAGACTGGTTACAGACGTATTACGTCAGTGATGTTCTTAGATTCTTTGATTGTCATAGGCTTGGGGGATGCGGTAATTGAGTTGAATGATAGAGGATTTCACTCACCATGCGCCCAAGCATCCGCGATCCTTCTTCTGGCGTGGCGCTTGCTGAGGAGGACCTTGCTGGTATTGCATCTATCTCTTGTCAGTTGCTTTGCCTACGACTAGTATTACGGGAAAACTAGAGGGGAAAGTACCTGCTGTGGTGGGTATCCGCCCTGAGGAGGGTAGCCCTGCTGTGGGTAGCCCTGTGGAGGGTAGCCGCCCTGGGGTGGTCCGTAGCTGATGGCAAGTTAGCTACCTGCGATAACTCTTGGAGATTGATGGGCAGTGGTGGAGGCCTACCTCTGGGGCGGGTACTGGGGCTGACCCTGACCTTGGTAGTAGTTGTTCGCAGACATTGTGTGGAGGTATTGGGTTGGTGTCGAGGAGGTTGGCGGTGACGGAGGTCGTAGAGTGACGGCGGTTTCTGGTGTTTGGGCGCTTGTCCTTTGTCAGTATCTGTTGTCTTTGTAATTAGACGGTCAATAAACACCTACAAGCAGATGCGCGGAGTGGTCAATCAGAGGGTGAGTGAGGTGTAGAAGCGCGAAGAGCTGAAGTTAAAAGAGGAGTCGAGGAATGCGACAGCAAGGGTAGGTAGAGGAATCGGCGGGGGCGTGCTTCTGGGCGCGGCTAGGTCGGCCCTACTAAGCCACACAAAGGCCATCACCACGTCACAATTGGCCAAAGTCGACTATCCCATTACGCGTCAATTATACACACCGTCTTCTGATACCCGTAGCGTGCCACCAGTGTGGCCATGCTGCACTGCCAAAACACTACCCCGTCGCTGTTATTATACAGCGTCTAGGTGACGATACGTTGCCACAACCACAGCGTAGCCTCCTTGCATGGTTTCCGCCCAGCTGGAGATTCGTGGCACTGTGGCTGGGGGCCGCGGAAGGCTGGGTTAAGCTTTCACTTGGCGATGAGCTTGCTGAGTTTTGAGGCTGCGTACGTAATCCAAGCTGAACAACCTCCTTCAGCCTGCTTCTCCGAGACGCTTTCTATTCGTCCCGTCGCGAAACAAACAATCTATCAGACTAAATGTTACGAGCGCTTATACCGCTATTCCCAGTTCTCTACTGTTGTTGACCACCTATACTGGGGCAACAGTTCCTTCGCGTGGCCGGCCTTCTCTCCGTGACAGCATGGTGTCAGCACTACTGTGTGACAGGTGTAGCGATCTTCAACTCAGCCAAGCTTTAGATAATCTAGGAGATGGGGATCTCCAAGACCTTTGCACTATACCTCAGTCAGAATTTTTTAAGTCAGCGTTGTCATGTGATATCTGCCGCCTTACAAAAGACGCTCTCTTAGAAAAAGCAAGTCGCCAACACGACGATCTAGGGGATGACAACAAAGCCTCCATCATCGTCTCTCTCCGTAAAGATGGCAACCACCGCAGACTCTCATTCATTAGCAATCCTGGGTGGACCTTGATTTCCTGGATGGTATGGACAACCGAAGGTGGGTATGGCCGTGCTCAGCGACTTTCCTCATCTCTGAAGTTATTCTTAATCAAGCTCATAATGCGTATCAGATGCGCTTGTTGATGCGAACCCTTCATCTGCTAAATCTCTCCGTCGTATGCGGGACTGGATCCATGAATGCGATCAAGGCCATTCCCAATGCAAGAAGCCAGACTCGACATTTCTACCAACAAGACTCTTAGATGTCGGTGTGGCTTCATCTAAGCAAACTCGACTTGTACTTTCTACAGATATAGAAGCTGTAGAAGCCAGTTATGTTGCACTAAGCCATTGCTGGGGACCGTCAAAGCCCCTGGTTACCACTTCATCCAATATCTCGCAGTTTCAAGTCGATATCCCTGCGTCCTCCCTGCCCCAGACTTTTGAGGATGCTATTGAAGTCACACGACTTCTGGGGAAACGTCATTTGTGGATAGATTCTCTCTGCATCATACAGGATGTCCCAGCCGACTGGCTAAGGGAATCGGCAACCATGTCTTCAGTATACAGCAACGCTGATATCACCATTTCCGCATCCAGGGCATCATCCGCTGTCGACGGCTTTCTGTCACTTAGGCACGAGATCTATGTCACTAAGCAAGAGCCCAACCGCTCCGGCCAGGAAACGAAGCTGTATCTCGTGCTTCGAGACTACTATGAGAATAGCACTTCACGCGCTGCCGATTCGCATCCAGAACCTCTATCCAGAAGAGCATGGGTCATCCAAGAGCGCTACCTCTCTCGACGCAAAATCCTTTTTGGATCGGCTCAAACATTCTGGGAGTGCAACGGCATGGCGAAATCAGAGGACACACAGCTCGAAATGAGGTCCAACCTAGCCGAGCCCCCGCGCTCCCTTCCATGGTATGACATTGTGGAGAGTTTTACCGATTGCGCCATCACATACGAATCCGACACGCTGCCTGCCATCTCTGGTGTCGCCAAGACCGTAGCCCAAACCAGCGGCCTCACCTACTGTGCAGGCATCTGGGTGAACGATAGTCAACTGTGTAACAGCTTGCTCTGGTATCCGAAACGCAATGGCCCATACATATTCAGAAAGATCAAAAGGAAAACTCACATTGCTCCTTCATTTTCTTGGGCGGCATCTCAGGGACCGATCTGGTACCGTGCTGCTTCCAAAGGCATCATGGGCGGACGTCTTTGCAAATACGTTGCCCACAACCAGACCCTTCGAGTGGGGAGTTCAGACCCATATGGTGCGATTGAGGACGCCTGGGTTATGCTCACTGCGCCACTTATCGAAGGAGTCCGCCTCATCAAAGACGATGTTTCGGGCGTCAATCTCGCCGTGAAGCTGCAAAATGGGACAAGATACGTCGTTCCTGCTACGTTCGATCACGAAGAAGTAGAACTTCCCCCAAACACGTTCCTTCTATTACTGTATTCCGACGAAAGTCGAATGCAGGCCTTGATACTTACCCGCATCTCTGAACTCAAGGTAGGCCTGGCTTTCCGCCGAATCGGAATTTGCTGGGTGCCTTTCGAGCAGCTGCGCAAATTAAATTGGTGGGGGAACATCAGCAGCACGAGCCATAGCGAGAGAGAGGAAGAACTGCAGCGGTTTGTGCGGCAAGGGAAAGCTCAGATGGAGACTGTTATTTTAGCTTGAGGCTTGTGTCCTGTAGGCCACAGACTCTCGCACTCTTCCCACTAGCAACAGTTTATTGACGCGACATCCATTCCATACTTCCAAGACACTTACTTTCGCGACTCAATTTCACGACTCTTCCGCAGTGTCAACGTACGCGTGATTCGCAAATGCCGGTGGTAGCGCGGTCCCTGCGATGTCGGCCGTCTCTAAGAAGCGTCTGATCTCCTTTTCGTCTTCATCCGAGAGCTTTATATCAACTGCAGCCCAATTCTCCTCCAGATACTTCAACCTTTTCGTTCCCGGGATCGGAATCACGTCGTCACCCTGTTTGAGCAACCATGCGAGCGCTAGCTGAGCCACCGTACATCCCCTCTTCTCAGCCACCGCCTGGAATTGGCTGACAACCTGAATGTTTTTCGCGCGATTGCCCTCTTGGAACCGCGGCATGACAACCGGCCGTTTGTCTTTCTCATCGCCGGTTGGCTTACCAGCCGCGAAAGTGGAGGTAATCATACCGCGGCCCAGGGGCATGGCAGCGACAACCGCGATACCGAGTTCGCGGCAGGTAGATAGGATGTTGGTGCCTACGTCGCTCTCGATCTCTAGTACAAACGGCGAGTAATCTACCTGTACCGCGTCGACAGGTCCGATTGCAACTGCGCGGCGCAGTGTGGCAGACGAGACGGCTGACAGCCCGATGTGCTTGATTTTGCCCTCCCTAAAGATTCCGGTGTTAGCAAGTGCAAGCGCAACTTGAGGGTCTCGACCAAGTGACCACGCGAGGAGAAATGAAGAAGTCAAATTAGTCAGACTCACGCCTTCAGTTCCACCAACGCGCGCATCGTCTCCTCAATCGGCGTCTTGGGGTTTGCATGATGCATGTAGTACAGATCAATATAGTCGATCTCCAGCAATCTCAAACTCTCTGCACACGCTGTCTTGCAGTACTCGCCGGAGCTGTTGACCGCGTAGCTCGGGCTACCTTTGACGAAGCCGAATTTGGTGGCGAGGAAGATCTCGGAGCGCTTGCCAGTTCGCTTAAACCATTTTGCGAGGAGGACTTCGTTGTCGCCGTATAGACTAAGAGTTTTACATAGTCAGCATGTGTGTGTACCTGTCTGGGTTGATGAGACGAGAGGGAGGGAAGGGCTTACTCAGAGCTATCCCAGAACCTCGCGCCTAGCTCGTAGGCGCGGTCGAGGATGGCGAAGCGTTCTTCGTCGCTGGGGATGGAGCCGTAGGAATCATACGACATGCCCATGAGGCCGAAGCCCAGTTGAGGCACGCTAGGGCCATTCTTGCCAAGTGGAACGAGTTTGACAGGCATATTGACTTGAGGTATGTGTAAGATTTGGCGGAAGGGTAAAAGACTATGAGATTGCTCTCTGAATATTTCCAGAGACGATGGGAGTCAGCGCTTTATAGCTCAAGCTATTTACCAACAGTTGAACTATATGTTTGCTGTAAGGTTCTACATATCCGTCGGATTCCACCTTTACGGCTAGGAGGTTTCTTTAACTCCGTTGGAGTTGGAAAAGTGGCCCAGAGGGGCCAGACTAACGGGCCAATAACTATACATAGATCCCGAGCAATCAAATGAAATTAGTATAAGCGTCAGAGGCAGGAACATAGTGGCACAGTGCTAAGAGATATCGCAAGCAGCGCTGCTTCCAGGTGCTTATGGTGTTGGGTGGAGTTCCCTTGGGTCGATGCCCCTAGTTAGGACCCGGCCAATCAGATGGCAGAGGATCCGAGCGGATCGAATCGTGGATACTTAAGGGGCTTACTCCCCCCTCTCACTCCACCATGGACTCTCGCACTCGTCGCCCAGGTAAACGCAAAGCCAAATCCGGCTGCCGCACTTGCAAGTGAGTCTTCTTGCCATGTAAAGTCAAGCGATCGAAGCTAATCAGCCGCCAGGATTCGAAAAGTCAAATGCGATGAAGGCCGCCCTGCCTGTGAGCGATGCATCTCCACTGGCCGCGTCTGTGATGGGTATGGGATCTGGGGAGGTGGTGGAAACTACTATGGAAACCGGCAACCTCAGAAAGCCCCTAATTTGAATGGATATTCTAGTGCTATCATCCCCCGACCGCATGCGCCCTTGTCTCTCCTCGTAACAGGTAAAGAGGATACCGGCTACCTTGAATGGTTCACCCACCGCACCGCCCCCAAACTTCCTGGAAGCTTCATCTCTAATTTCTGGACGACGTTGCTATTCCAAGCGACCCTGAATGAGCCAGCGATCCTCCATGCTGTTCTGGCTCTAAGTGCTGTGCACAAGGGCGGCATCGTCAAAAGCGCAGACCATCAAGAGCATATTACGTTACAGCACTATAGCAAAGCTATAAAGCATCTCCGACCGCATTTCGAACTTAACGATAGAGCCTCTTCTCGCGTCGCGCTGATCACGTGTGTTGTTTTCGTATGTCTCGAATTGCTAAGAGGGCATTTTAGTGCTGCGCAGCTTCATCTGATGAGCGGGCTCAAGGTACTGCAGCAGATGGAGGTTCTTTCCGCTGGGGAGGATGGAACACCTCGAGTTCGGACTTCGAGGGAGTCTACGGACGACTGGATTATCTCCGCATTCTCTCGGCTACGGCTCCAGGTTGAGCTGTTTAAGTACACGTATCAGCACCCAAGTCTCTTATCTCAGGGCCCAGCTCAGGATTGCCTCATTTTACAAAGTACAGGGCCCGATCATCTCGCCAAAGACTTCGGATCTATCAACGACGCCTGGCAGGAATTAGAGCGGCTGCTAAACCAGATCTTCCACCTAACCCACCAAGCTCGCCAGCACGTCGCTGCTCCGATCGAAGCCCTCCACACTCCGCTCACGCTCCTCGAATCCCAAGTATGCATCGAAATAGAACTTACGCAGTGGCACCACAAGCACGAACTCTTCAACCACAAGGCCCGCTCCGGAGACGAAGAAAAAGTCTACAGACTCCTGCAACTCTACCACACCATGGCAACTATCATGGCGGCCACCTGCCTACAACCAGACGACGAATCAATCTTCGATGTCCAGACGCCCCGGTTCCGACTCCTGCTGCAGCATGCCGGGACGTTGTATTTCGGCACTCCTGAACCCTCGCGTGGGAACGCCGCGCCGAAGCTGCCGGGCCAATACGTGAATATGACGAACTCTATCGTCGATGTTGGCTGGGTTGCGCCATTGTACTTTGTTGCGATCAAGTGTCGCGTGCACCCAATCAGGCTCCGGGCGGTCCGCTTGCTTGAACAGACCTTCCATCGCGAAGGGCTTTGGGACTCTATTACGGCTGCTTGCGTAGCAAGGAAGGTTATGGAGGTCGAAGAGAGGGGCTTCTATGAGGGTGTGGATATGGGGGATGAAGCTGAGCTTGAGAGTGAGATCAAAGAACTGGATTTGGAGATGGAGACGTTGCCACAGGAGTATAGGTTGAGGGAGGTGGAGGTACTTCTGGAGGGGGCGCCAATGGATAGAATCTTGGTGTTCTGTAAAAGAAGAACGGTGGGTATAGAGGAGAGGGTGCTGGTAAGCGAGTATGATGTGAGTCTTGGACGGTGGAAAGATGAAGAGGGTGGGTATGGAGGTAGATTGCTGAAGGGCTCTTGATTGCAGCGTTGGGTACGTGACTAATAAGTGCTGAACAGGCCTAGATAGTATCAAGCTTGGCTACTAGTCCTGGTAATATGTTTCCCGTTATGCCTGACTAGGACACGAAGCGTGGTGTTGACTGCTCTCGGGGGAGGCCAAGCGTCACGTGCCTTCCCCTTCATCCTTCTCAACGACCTCTTAACAACCTCTCAGCTCTCTTCCTCCTACAAAAGGTAAGTCTATATGTCTGGAAAGTTTCATAGCTTAACTTTTGCTTATTTTCAATTGTTTAGGAGGTTCTATGCTTGCTTATACTGCGCCATAGATATAGCGCGCTTAATAACCCTCACACTCTCCCTCAACGCCTCATCCATATTAGAGCCAGGAACCTCATGACCCCCTCCGTGCACATACACGTTCTTCAGCCGACTCGCACACAGCGCCGCAAGCCGGGGCGGATATGGCGACTCATCCTTCTCCCCCCAAATATGCGTCGTCGGCACCTGAATCACTTCCCCATCCACCTCACACCTCATCTCGCGCACAACGCCCCCATCCAGCTCCGCCGCATCGCACGGAACCGCCGCGCCCAGAAAGATACCGCACTTGAACACAGGCGCGACCAGCTCACCAGCCCGATCTTGCTGCAGCCGTCGCACCATCAGCGTCGCCGCCACAGCCGCGCCTTGGGAAAACGCAAGGACGCCGTCGAAGGGTCCTTCGACGGCTATGAACGCTTCTAAGTCGTTCACGGCTTTCAGGCAGCTGGCTGCGTCGTTTTCTTCAAAGTACTGGAAGTAGGCGTCGGTGGCGGGGAAGAAGCTGGTGATGGAGGGGTTGATGGCGGTGGGGACGACGCCTTCGGCGAATTCGTAAGTGTGGTGGTCGCCGAGGGCGTAGCGGAGTGCGGCTGGCGCAACTTGTTAATTCTAGGGTTCGTTTTTCGTGAGGCGGGTTTTACCTGTCTGGATCTCGAACACCTAGCCCATTCGGTCATTTGGTGGGCTGGGAAAGGCCATTACGCGGTGACTGACCTTGTTGTTGGTGCCCATTCCATGTAGGCAGAGGAACCGCATGGTGGATGTACGGTAGTATCTGGCTATAACATCTGGCTATGTTCTAACACCTAGGTAAACATCTAAGAGCTGAACTGTACAGCAATGAGTACCCTTAGGGCCGAATGTGTTGGTATGAAAAAGGAGTCGCCGATAGTTCAACGCTGAATGGTAGAGCAATGAGCAGTAAAGAACGAATGTTAATTAGGCTTTACTGTGTTCTAGTCTCTTTTTCGCGTCATTTGGAAGGATGGTAGGGCTTCGTGTAGGGTTGGATGGGAAAGATGAGACTACATATTGACCTTTTGCCCCGAATAGTGCGGAGTAGACAAGTAATATTACGGCTGGCGCTTATCGTTGCATTACCGAAGCGGTACCCTGGAAAGACAACTAGACATAGAGGTTGCGCTAACCGGGAATAGCGGCGTCATTCCAAATCAACACAGGCGCAGAGATTCCTTGGCTTCGGGACGATCTCAACCTTACAGGACACCCAATGGAAGACGGCAATCGACGCCAGCGCTAGGGACTGCTTGGTGGAGGCTGGGCGCAGGAGGTGATCTCGGGTGCTAGCCAGATGCCGTGCCGCGTCTGAGGTGTGCTAGAGCGGGCTTGGAGAAGGTCGAAGGTCATAGCGGGACCTGGGGCCTGGTGGCCATGGGGTATCCTGAAGACACATCCCTCCCCTTGTTACACATCCTCCCCTGGTGCTTCAAGCATCCGTTTTCTTAAAACTGATATTTGGCTCTTGCCATGTCTCCGCACTCCCTAGATGAGAAGAGAGATATATCGGTGCAGGCATCAGACAGAAATTCTACAACTAGCCATGAAGAGATACAGGACGCGATCGCAATTACTGGCTTCAGCATCGACTTTCCGCAAGCCAGCACTGCAGATGAGTTCTGGGAGCTTTTAGCAAAGGGTCGTTCTGTTGCGCGACCCTTTCCTTCAGAAAGATCGAATCACGGCGCCTGGCACAATGCCGCTGAAGGCTCACAAGGATCTGTAGGGCAATCGCACTCTGTCAAGCAAGATCTTATATGTACTAATGCATGTTTTCAAGATACGTCCTGAAAGGTCATATTTTCTAGACCGCGACATCGGAGCTTTCGATGCACCGTTTTTCTCCATCACAGAAGCTGAGGCGGGAGCAATGGATCCACAACAGCGTGGACTCTTAGAAACAACGTACAGAGCGTTGGAAGATGGCAGGTCTCCTGCTTATCGAATCTTTGAATCTAGTTACTGATATCTCCTAGCTGGCATACCAATTTCGGCCATCAGCGGCACCGATGCTTCAGTTTTCACTGGCTGTTTCACTGCGGACTACTTACTGCTTGCCGCAAAAGATCCAGAAAGATTACCGAAGTATTTTGCAACAGGTTCCGCTGGTTCTATGTTGTCCAATCGTATTAGCACCTTCTTCAACCTGACTGGTCCAAGCATGACCATAGACACCGCATGCTCAAGCAGTCTCGTCGCGTTGGACATGGCCTGCGAATCTCTACGTCGCGGTAATTCGTCACTGGTATGTATAGGACAAAAACACAGTGATCTAGCGTAGGCTTATGCAACTGCTATAGGGGATTGTCACTGGATGCAACCTGATCTACTCGCTTGATTTCACCATTGGCCTATCAAACATGGGATTCCTGTCCCCCGAGGGTATATGTCACAGCTTCGATCAGCGAGCTAATGGGTACGCACGAGGCGAGGGGTTTGGCTCTCTTATCATCAAGCCGCTGTCATCTGCATTGCGAGATGGCGATACTATCCGAGCCGTCGTACGCGCAACTGGATCCAATCAAAACGGCTATACTACCTTGGCGCATCCTAGTAAAGATGCCCAAATTCGATTGATTCAAGACACTTACCGGCGTGCCCGACTCGACATGTCCGTAACACAGTTTATCGAGGCACATGGCACGGGCACGTCAGCCGGGGATCCGATTGAAGCAGCAGCTATTGGCGAAGCATTCAGATCGTCCTCGAGAAAATCACCGCTTCTGGTGTAAGTCTCCACCGCGATTGGATAAGTCAAGCTAATATATGGATACAGTGGCGCCTCAAAAGCTAACATAGGCCATCTCGAGGGCACCAGTGGAATAGCTGGTGTGGTGAAGACTATCTTAGTGCTTGAAAGAGGCATTGTCCCTCCAATTGCCGATCTTGATCAGCTCAACCCAGCGATCGATGCTGAGTTTTGGAACCTAACTGTGAGCATTCATATATTAATAAATATGATTCAAAACCTGACCTATGTATGATAGTTTCCTACAACATGCGTCCCTTGGCCGACTGAGGGTCTCCGCCGAGCGTCCGTGAACTCATTCGGTTTCGGCGGTTCTAATGCCCACGCTGTTCTTGACGATGCGTACAACTTTCTAGCCCAAAACGGCCTCCAAGGAAATCATTCTACTTCTATATCTCCACCCGGTGATGTGGATATGTATAGCTCCAGCCAACTACCATCGATGGTTTCCACAAGTCGTAAAATGTCAGCAGATCATCCTCAGTTATTTGTCTGGTCGGCAGCGGATGAGAAGGTCTTATCCAGGCTTTTGGAATTATATCATTCACATCTAGAAAGTAAGACGACGAGTCACGCACTGAAGGAGATTTACAGCCAGTCACTTGCAACAACCCTAAGTGAAAGAAGAAGTGTTCTGCCATGGAAGAGCTTCATCGTTGCCAATAATATGGATGCCCTAATTAAAGCGACCGAGACTGTGCCGTTACCGGTCAGGGCCAAGCCAAATGCGCAACTTGGTTTTGTATTCACTGGTCAAGGTGCCCAGTGGATCAACATGGGCACAGAACTTCTATTATATCCAATCTTTCGACAACGCTTGATGCAAGCAGAGCAATATCTGCAAACCCTTGGTTGCTCGTGGCAAATTAGCGATTTCATCGGCAACCATGAACCCTCTGCCGCTGGCGATATTCACGATGCTCAATTTTCTCAGCCATTGTGCACGATCTTGCAGATGGCGCTTGTAGATCTGTTGCAAACTTTCAACATTACACCCTCAATTGTACTCGGCCATTCCAGTGGAGAGATAGCGGCGGCGTACGCAGCAGGTGTAATCTCCCGCGAATCCGGCTGGAAGCTAGCGTACTATCGTGGAATACTGTCTTCCGATCTCTCGAAAAAGAGCTCCGTCTCAGGTGCTATGATGTCAGTCGCGCTTAATCACGAGGTCGCAACATCATACATGAAGACTATTGCCCCTTCAACCGGGTCCAAGTTTCTGTGCGTGGCTTGCATCAATAGCCCTAGCAATATTACAATCTCCGGCGACACTTCGTCGATCCAACGGTTGAAGGTGTACTTGGATGAAGAGGGCGTTTTCAACCGTGTATTGGCTGTACCGGTGGCATATCACTCACCGCAGATGGAAGGTATATCCTTGGCATACGAAAGAGCTATTACTCCGCTTGAAGGCGGAAAGAAGGACGATCGAGGACCACCCATGATCTCTACTGTGACGGGAAAAAGCATCTCCCCAGCGGAGCTCCTTCGTCCATCTTACTGGATCCGCAATATGGTGTCCCCGGTCCGATTTGCGGATGCTATCGAGACATGCTGCATTCCTACAGTCGGTAGAACAACTAAGAAGATTGATCTTAGCCACCGTAATGCAGTCTGTGCAACTGATCTGCTGGAGATTGGACCACACTCTGCATTGCAAGTTCCCATTCGGGAGATCCTGACTGGCGTACCAGGCGGGAAGTCGGTCACTTACGCATCTCTGCTCGTTCGTCACAAGCATGCAGTCAGCACCTTGATGAATGCCCTCGGTGAACTGTACTGCTTGGGGTATCCAGTGGAAATTACGCAGCTAAACGCGAGTGGAGACAAATGTCAGCGGAAGGGAGTAGCACTACCCGGTTTGCCACAGTATCCATTCGACCACTCGAAAACCTACTGGACCGAGTCACGGATTAGCAAAAATCTGAGGTTTCGGGCGCACGGTCCGTACTCTTTAATCGGTGCACCGGTAATGGATTGGAGTCCTCTGGAACCCCGCTGGCGTAATTTCCTTAGTGCCTCACCAACCTCGACGTGCGCTTGGGTCCGTGATCATAAGGTAAGTGGGCACAGTTCGCTAAAGAAACTTCCACTGAAATGCTTAGATTAACGGCACCATATTGCTACCAGCTGCTGGTATGATGGTAATGGCAATTGAGGCCGTCACTCAGATTCTAGAAAGCGGCCCGGTACCAATCGTCGCCTATGAGATCAGGAACGCAACATTCCTCTCTGCCTTAGCGGTTCCTCTAGAGGAAGAGGGAATCGAAACGCACATCTATCTTAGACATGCAGCCGACTCATTACACCCGGGGTTCGAGTTCTCCATATGCACGCATGGAGATTCATCTACGCTGGAGATTTGTAGGGGGCTTATTCACGCTATCTTTGAAGACCGTAACTCAGCTTCTGTTGAGGAGGCCCGCGAAATCGCCGAGGCAGCACGCATGATATCAACGAAAGTCGAGGACTTCTTACGGCAGGCTCCAAAGGAAGACACCGGACAAAGACTGTATAGTCGTCTGTATAAGCTAGGCTATCACTTTGGGGAAAGCTTTCGACGCATTGAGCATATACACTACGACGATGGTAATGAGGCGGTCGGACAAGTTTCAGCATTTCAAGACCGATCCACGACCACTGCAGTCATTCATCCAGCAACTCTAGACGGAATACTGCAAATGATGCTTCCAGCTGCGACCCTGGGTGGCAATCGTGACATCAGTACCACTGTTCCGACGCGGATAGACCGACTTCGAATCCTCAAAACCGACCGTTTGCATAACGCTAGTCACAGCTCTCCACTTCAAGCTCACGTCTCTTTACTTCGAATCAATTCTCGCACGACATCTTCAGGAATCAACGCCTACGACCCGGAAAGTGGTACCCTAGTGGTTACCGCAGATGGAGTCGAAGCTACTGCAGTGACTGATTTTGATTTTGATCATGCAGAGCAGAAAAAGCCCCGGAGGCTATGCTTTGATCTGAAACTACGACCAGATATTTCTCTCTTGAGCAAGACAGCGCTCGAACAATTTCTTTTGGAAGCTCGCCCTACGTGCCCTGATCCTACCGAATACTGGGGAGATATCATGACCTTCATCTCTGTGATCATGCGAAAAGCATCGCAAGAAGTCTCACTTTCAGACGTGCCGTCACAGCCACCACATCTAAGGAAACACTTTGCATGGATAATCGAGCACCCTGCGAGTAAGATGGAAAGTGATGTCGCGCTTGATGAGCTACATGTTCGCCTGCGGAACCATGGGCGATTAGGAGAGATCTACAGCAATTTTGGGCAGTATTTGAACCCAATTCTCAAGGGGGAGCGTGATGCCCTTGAGATCTTGAGCGGCGACAACGTCTTCCGAGACTACTATGACGTTACGCGAGACTCGTGGAAATTCATGGCACCTATGAAAACCTACATCGAGCTATTATCGCACAAGAATCCAGCATTGAAAATCCTGGAGGTTGGTGCAGGTACTGGTTCTACAACCAAGCATATTCTAGAAGCACTTGCTGCGTCAACGTCACATGGCATCTCGGCAAGATTCTCCCAATTCGATTTCACGGACATCTCCCACTCTTTCCTCGCAAAAGCGGAAGACGAGTTCAGCGAGTACCCAAAGATGAGATATGGCATTCTTAATGTCGAGGAAGACCCGTCTGCACAAGGTTATCAAGCGGAATCGTACGATCTCGTCATTGCAGCAAATGTTCTTCATGCGACCAAGTCGCTAGACGTCACACTTAGCTCGCTGAGAAAAGTGTTGAAAAAGAACGGGAAGCTCGTGCTCATTGAAATTACGGAACCAGAGTTCATCGGTGCGCCGATCATCTTCGGGTGTCTATCAGGGTGGTGGGAGAGTAAGTGAAAATTAACCGCAGACTATCTGACGAGATGGCTAAACCATATCCAGGCACAGATAGTTACCGGACCCAAAGCCCGCTCATATCAGCGGAACAGTGGGATGAAGTTCTGAAACGCAACGGCTTTTCTGGTGTCGATGTCCTCTCCCGCGACCATAATAACTCTTATCACAACGTCAGTCTGATGATCTCTACGGCTATTGACTCGACAGCCCCCATCGATGCCGCAACGACTGCCGAATTTACTCCAATTACGGAAGTTGAATCAGCCAGAAGGCTAGAGCCACATCCAATAATAGCCGTTGACAATCATTTTATACGTATTATTGCAGGTTTCGAGACTTCATCTGATAACGGTCTAGCCCAGACTGTGAGAAAGCAAGTTGGAAACTCTCAGGTTGTCATTGAATCTTTCCAAGGCGCCGCGAATGCTTCTGACCTGAGCGACTGCCTTGTCATCGTTGCTTATGAAACGCCATGGCCACAGTTAGACCAGCTGTCGGAAGATCAGTTCTGTCACTTCCAAACCGTGTTTACAACAGCGAAAGCACTTCTGTGGATTTCTGAGACGACCACTTCAGATTCGGACTGTCCACAGCATGCAATGATAACCGGCTTTGCGAGAACTCTACGTACAGAGAGAACAGGCCTTATCTTTACGCATCTTATATTGAGTGGCGCAAGCGATGACTCTCGTAGACGGCATATATCCCAAGCTCTCGAGAATACGCTCATTGGCATCAAGACCGGGGTTTATGAACCTGAGCTATCAGTATCCGATGATTTGCTCATAATTCCACGTATATACGAAGATGACGACCTCGACCAGACTGTCTACAGTATGACAGTACCGCAGCCCCAGGAAACGCAATGGGGACATCGAGATCTTACCCTGCAGATCAAATCACCCGGGCTACTAGATTCACTATACTTTGCCGAGTTGGCTCAAGACGACTCATTTCTCGCCCCCGACGAACTAGAAGTCGAGGTCAGAGCCACAGGCGTCAATTTCAAAGACGTGCTTGTTGCAATGGGACACGTCAATGACAGCACTTTCGGCACTGAGTGTTCTGGAGTTGTGCTCCGAGCCGGTAGTCAGTGCAATAGCAAGCCTGGAGATCGTGTTGTAGCCTGCCATTTAGATGCGTTCCGACGTACAATCAGGTGCAGGGACTTTGCCGTCGCTCTCATACCAGAAAACCTGTCCTTTGCCGAAGCAGCATCGATTCCAACGAACTTTATCACTGCGTATCGGGCGCTGTTCGACACTGCACGTCTGCAGCCTGGGGAGACGGTTTTGATCCACGCGGGGGCAGGCGGAACGGGGCAGGCGGCGGTTCAGGTCGCTCAGTATTTTGGTGCTATCGTCTATACGACTGTGAGTTCTGAGAGCAAGAAGCAATTGCTGATGCAGTTGTATCAGGTACCGGAAGAGAGTATCCTATACAGCAGGGACTTATCTTTCGCCAAAGCCATCCAACGTCTTACCAAGGGCAAAGGAGTTGACGTCGTTTTGAACTCCCTGTCTGGGGCCAGCCTCTTGGCTTCCTGGGAGTGCGTTGCGCCTTATGGCCGCTTCATTGAGATTGGCAAACGCGATATCCTAGATCGTCGTAACCTCCCCTTAGCGCAGTTCGAGAGAAATGTGACGTTCAGCGCCATTGATATTGCTGCAATGGCAACAGAGCGTCCGGATCTGGTATCTCGGAGCCTTGCCAATGTCTTGCGGTTGTTCGAAAACGGTGCGCTCAAGGTTGTGCGTCCCTTCGAGACGTTTCCCATTGCTCGGGTGGAAGAGGCATTTAGGTATCTCCAGACGGGGAAAAACTCTGGGAAGGTCGTTGTTGAAATGATGCCTTCTGCGCATGTTCCGGTAAGCTCTCGCAAATTATACATAGAAGTCTTGCTTACCCCTATTAGGCTTTGATACCAGCTCGAACCACGTGGACATTGAAAGCAGAGAGCACATATGTGATTGCCGGTGGTTTAGGCGGGCAAGGACGGAGCATAGCCAAGTGGTTAGTATCGAGAGGCGCCCGCCATCTCCTCCTCCTCTCGCGCCGTGGTGCAAGCGGTACTGTCGCCACCAAATTCGTCGAGGAGATGAAGGGGATGGGCGTCGAAGTCTCCGCGCCGCCTTGCGATATCACTGACCGAAACACGCTGAGCGAAGTTCTGGGCTGTTGCGCGCAGTCGATGCCTCCTATTAAGGGCTGCTTCCAAGCTTCGGCGGTTTTCAGAGACACCTATTTCGACAAAATGACCTGCAACGAATGGAACGAAGCTCTCGTACCCAAAGTCACTGGGTCCTGGAACCTCCACACCCTCCTACCCCGCGACATGGACTTCTTCGTTTTCCTCTCCTCTCTCACCGGCATCATTGGCTCCCAAGTCCAGTCCAGCTACGCAGCAGGCAACACCTTCGAAGACGCGCTGGCCCAATACCGCGTCTCCATCGGCCAAAAAGCAACATCAATTGATCTCAGTGCGATGCAGTCCGAAGGCGTCCTCGCCGACCACCGCGAAGTCTTCGAGCAGATCGTCAACGTAAAGCAGCTGCTCCCAATGTCGCAGGAAGAGCTCTTCGCAATCCTGGGTCAGTACTGCCAACCAACAGTCACTCGGGCGCAAGTCATCACTGGCTTGGAACTACCCGCGTCCGTCGCTGCGAAAGGCGCCCAAGAACCGACTTGGATGAGCCAGCCGATGTTCAGTATCTTGCATCAAGTCTCTGCCACGACTGCCTCCGCGAATACGGCGGATTCGACTGCGGCGCAGGATACGAATGCGCTGCTGCAAAGCGCGGAGTCGCCGGAGCAGTTGACGAGTGTGCTTTTGACAGCTCTCAAGCAGAAGCTGTCGAAGTTCCTTTCCATAGTTACGGAGAGCTTTGATGTGGATAAGCCGCTGCACTCGTATGGCGTGGACTCACTGATCGCGATGGAGCTAAGGAATTGGTTTCTGAAAGTGTTGAAGGTTGAGGTTTCAGTATTTGAGCTGCTGGGAGGGAGTTCGACAAGGGGTCTGGCGGCGACGTTTGCGCAGAGGATGGGGCTTGAACCGGGTGGAGGTGGTGCTGATGCGTAGAGGAGGGTATATTCCTTTTATACTTGATGTGCTGCTCGCTATGGGCAGCACCGGCGGAAGCTGCGCTTGGGCAGTTTCGAAATGAGGATAAGTGCTCATACGAAGATGAGGAATAGGCAGGACGAGGTGAAGATACAACGCTTAAGCAAGGGTACCTTTGTCGGGAGCGAAGCGTTAAGAGGCTTCTGAATTCAGTACTTGGAGCGTAAATCTCCCGACCCGCTGATTTGCTAGAGGGGTGCCATTTCCTTATAAACATGAGTATTATCAGTGTATACCAACGCGCTCTTCGCCCTTACGGGTCTCTTGCATACTCATAGGGGTCTTGATCTAAGGTTTGGTCACGTGTTTCAGAGCTGATGAACATGCGTAGAGCTGAAAGATCACGTGCTATGGCATCCATCGACTTGGCCACAACCTCTCCACCTGCTTCCTCCCTTCCTCATACTTACTAGCTAAGAATTTTTGCATCGCAAAGCACCCCGCCTTCGCTTTTGCTCGGACCGAAGCATTTAGAACGCGAGCCGCAGCTCTCCGAACAATCCAGCCACATGTTGAACCTTATCGGCGGCCTCCGTATCTTTGGTTCAGCCTCTAAGTCGAAGTGGCAAATCTAAACCAATCTTCGTTGGTCATTGGAAAAGCAATTTTCCTGCTATGCAATGTTCCTCTCATCTCTCCTTCCAGTCTATATATCAAACTTTTCTCGCTTTGACCATCACATTCTGACTTTCCTTATTTTTCATTATAAAAACCATCCTACGCCCAAGTCCCTATATACGTTCATGCTGTGAGCCTACCTAAGATATCTCCACGACACTCCCAACAAAGATGGACAACTTCCTAGACCTTAAAATCCCAGAAGATCCCGCCCCGATCCGCCGCTGGCGTACCCCTTCTGCCCCCATCGTTCCCTCCAACATAAACTCCCAACCCTTCGTCGGCCGCCTCGGTGGCAACCAACTCCAAGCCGTCTCCCAATCCGACCCCGAATACGAAACCCTCCAACGCACGAATCCCGACGCTGTCCAGTCTCCAAAGTGGTCCGGTATTCTCTCCCTCCGCCCCTTCGCTGACGTCCACCTCTGGCGCAGCGCCTGTCTCGAAGGCGTCGGTCTCTGCTGCTGGGTCTTCATTGCTGGACTCGTCTCGCATGGCACTGCCAACCTATCCTCAGCGACGCCACTCGGGCCAATTTTGCCAGTTGCCATTGCGGCAGTGGTGCAATTCCTTATCATCACGCTGTTCATCTTCAGTCTCGGCCCTGTGACAGGCGCGCATCTGACGCCGCTGATCACGTTCGCGACCTTCCTTGCCAAACTCACGAGTCTGCCGCGGATGGTTTTGTATATCACTTTCCAATGTATCGGCGGTGTAGTCGGCGCCTACATTCTCCGTGCGTCGCTTGGTGGTTCGCCGTCCACTCTCGTGTTCTCCCCGGGTTGCTACGTCGACGCTGCACAAGTCTCTGCCACTCAAGCGTTCGCACTGGAGACTATGGGCGCACTGTTCGTGCTTTTCCTCGCCTTTGGACTGGGTCTTGATCCGCGGAATCAGGGGTCTTTTGGGCCTGCGCTGGGGCCCTTTCTGGTAGGGTTTAGTTCAGCAATTGCGCTATTTGCAGGAGGGATTGCGGTGCCAGGGTATTTGGGGTTGAGCTGCAATCCAGCGAGGTGCTTGGGGTTGATGAGTGCGGCACATAGGTTTACGTATCATTGGGTGCATTGGACGGGGGATTTGACAGCGTGTGTGGTGCATGCCTTTATTTACTATGCTGTGCCGCCTTTCTGTAATCAGCGGATTCAGGATTGAGGTATGAAGTAGTATAGGAGTGGTCTTATGTATGCCAGGCCGTAGTTACCGAAAACCTTCCCAGTGCAAACTCACTTCCTCCAAAGACTCTTGTGGTCCAGCGCCATCCCCACTTCCCTTCTCCTTGTATGGGGCCGGTCTGGCTCAACAGGATCCTACCTTTGTATGTGCAATTGCTACCATCTCCTTCGCTTTCGATCTTTGGGGCATTCCCTGCGACTTAAATTCCGACCCTCTCAGCAAGCACCTTGACCATCAGCGCATGCACTTCTTCGACGCTTTGTTTTGCATCGATCCGAACCAGCTTATTCGCGCCCTCAAAGTACGCAATTACCTTCGATGTCGACTCTTGAAAAGTATCCGATCTCATCCGTATGATCTCCGTCGTATCATCCGCACGGTCCCGTAGCTCCAGCCGCTCAACCAATTCTCCGTCCGGGCATTCCATCATCACAACCAAATCTAGCTCCTTCACCTCACCATCAAAGAAGTCGCTTTGGTCCAACGTGGAGGAAGGGGAAGGGGTTGTTGTTGTTTCACAATGGTTACAGATTGGCCCGTACGTAGTACAAGATCTGGTACGGCACCACGTGGGCACATTACCTAATGACTGCCCCTCTTCTGCAGCAAGAACCTCCAGAAGACTTCAATACATAACAAGTCACGATATTGGCTATCATGGACCAGTGTTTCTCTCGTACTCGGGGCCAAGAAGAGGAATGTACGCCGGTATTCACCTCCCTGGGAATGATAGTGCTGGACGAAATCCGATTTCCTGGCAAGGCACCGATATCCAATGTCATCGGCGGCTCTGGGGCTTACACTACATTGGGAGCGCGCTTGTTCAATAGCGGTGCTCATTCAAAGGGAGTTGGCTGTCTGGTTCTGGCCGGCAAAGACTTTCCTCAACCCGCCGAGAGTACTCTTCGTGACTGGGAAACGTCACTTGCATTCAGGAAAGACCCCACAACCTTATCGACGAGAGGTCTTTTGAAGTATGAAGATACGACTTTCGGGCGTGAGTGAACTCTTCCTCAAGACACCGCATTTAGCTAATATATGCCAGCGAAGAAGTTCAGATACACAACGGAGCCAATGAAATCTACGCCGAAGCATCTACAAGCCGAAGCCCATTTGCTGCGCTCCAAAGCATTCCACTTGCTGGCCACACCCGCAGAAGTTGTGCAGCAGATACCGGAGCTCATGTCTTTGCGCAGAAAACGAGGGATTACTGAACGTCCGTACATCGTATGGGAACCACTCCCCATGACATGTACGCTTGAGAACCGCCAGGCTTTCTTGGATGCTTGCAAGTTGGTGGACGTGTTCTCACCCAACCACCTCGAAATGACCGGCTTGTTCACACCGGAACCCCCAAACAGCTTCAAACCAGCAGAATTGTAGGCATACGCCCAAAATTTCTTGGATGCCTCCATTGGGCATTCTGGACAAGGATGCATCGTTATCAGGGCCGGCCAGTATGGTAGCCTTACTATGTCCCGCTCGGAATCTGCGGTCTGGATGCCCGCGTTTTACGAGCTCGGTGCCACTCAAGTGATTGATCCCACCGGTGCAGGCAACGCCTTTCTTGGTGGCTTTGGAGTTGGACTCCAGCGGACAGAGACTCTGGCTGAAGCAGCGGCGTACGGCAGTGTAGCGGCGTCATTCGCGCTGGAGCAAATTGGTTTGCCACGACGGGAATCCGACGGTGACGGGGAGACCTGGAATGGCTGCACAGTCATCTCAAGATTAGATGAGTACAAGTCCCGCTTGGAAGAGAAAAAGGCGTCATCAAGTGCGGGCGAAGCTGGGTAGCGAGCCTCTTGTCAAAGAGGCATGATTACTAGAAGGTTGAATCAGGCCAGGTGGTCATATCTCAGTCCGGGTAGAAACTTGTGGAGTCTTAATGCACTAATGTTCATGTCGTATCATGCTACTTGTCATGCTATTTGCAGCGATCGGGGGTCGATGGCATCGGCGAGGTTGGAAGGACTATTCAAAACGGCCCAGGTAAGCGTTCCAGACCCTAACGCACTCCTAAGATGCTACTACCTTGGGGACGATGGGCTGGTAACAACATGCTACGAGACCGTCATCCCGTTGAAGATCCGAAGGCGACTTTTGCAATGTTGGCGTGCTGCTTCGATGGAAGAGGAGAGCGGAGACGAGTAATATGAAAAGTTTCCAAGAAGAACGTGCCGCCTACGAAGCCGAAGTATCTGATTAGTGTTGATTATTAAGGTGTTTTGAAGGTTGAGTGGTGAAAGAGTTGTTTATGTGCAGATGAGGCGGAGGCCGGGTATGGTGAGGTGGTCATTTTCGCTCTAGCAAGTCCCTCTATTCATGAAATCCAAGTACTGCTTCGATCCGGCTAAGAGCCACTGAGAGCCCTTGGATATTTGGGTCTTTTCTTTCCAAAGTCAGGAGCCTTTATCGTATCGTAACTTTCGCCACTTTTAGCTTTCCAGCTTTGCACATCTCAACAGCTTCACCATCCATGATGCCATGCAGGTATGAAGCACCTATGAGCTGAAAATCCTCTCCTTTTCGTCGTAATAAACACGGCGAACGACTGCCTCGCAGCACAAATATCCAGTCGCCAGGCCTCGTCATACGAGGTCCTACGCCGAAGTAGCCTTTAGCAGTCCGGAAGAATGTCCGATTTCTAGACATTCTGTGCGCAGTTAATGCGTACTTAGTTCGTGATTGTTCTGGTATAAGTAAAGAATTGTCTACACTATTACAAGCATAATGGCGTAGGCGAGCCACCCAGAGATCCACTTCCGACAAATAAGTCTCTGGCTTTTGCTTCTTGAAATTGCCACCTTCGAGCAGTCTCTCGCCCAAAGTGAGTGTCTTTGCATATGCTTCCGTAGATGTTTCACCTGTCGGATACGAACTTTTTGTGGCGAGCAAATCCCACATGGTAAGAAAGGGGTGAGGTGGACATTTTAACCCTAAAGATGGCACAGCAAATGTAGCATCGGCAATAAACCACTGCCTTGTAATATCCTGGATTTCGACCACCGCATCAATCTCGAGTGCTGAAGATCGGATACTATTTTCGTCAGGTCTTTCTAGACCTTTGAATGGGAACTGATGTGCTGCCCCGAATTTTGATAGGTTCCCGTTGTGGCTGCATGCCCTACTAAAATCGGGTACCCAACTGGGTAAGTCTTCGCGTACCTCATCTTGGTGTGATACGAGTCTTAGAGCGCTAAGGCTCTGTCTGTCATTGATTATGGCTAGTATGAAGTCGCGGTATATCTCGCTCGTGGGCTTCGCATAATCGACAGACAGCTGAACTTGAATGTTGGCAAACAGTGGAAGGCCCAGGATGGCAAACACCTTGTCTTTTGGATCCGTCGTCTTGAATTTCGAGAGCAAATCTAGGGAAGCCGTAGGAGACTCTCCAGGCTTAAGTCTGTGCCGCTTCCGCATCATGGCCGCCTTCTGAGATCCGTAGAAGAGGTCATTGAGATGGGATTCATGGAGGCTCCAGATATCAATCCATACAGCAGTTAGGCTAACCACTTCCCAATTCCGTTCATGGTGACTATACTTCACCATTACACCAGGACCCGCCGTGACCTCCTGCACTACCCAAAGGCGACCAAACCACTGGGCTTTGAAGAAATAGGTTAGTGACTTGAAGAGAACTCCATTTGTTGGCACCGGAATGTCGTCGGGCTTAAGAGCAATCGCAATTGGGCGAAGATTTTCTACAAATGCCAGCTCTTTTGTAGATATTGAAGCCTTTCGGCAACACAAATTGCTGATGATGTCTACCAATTCGAAGGCTTTCGCTATTTTTTCGTCGTCCCCGTCGCCTAGCCACACGAGAATAAGGCAAGCATTCTGGTATATTTTCCTCATACGCTGCACCTGTTGGCTTCGCTCGGCGACATTCCCTTGCTGGTTTATACAAACAGCGTCGGCCCACAGCGTCCTGCAACGGTCAGGAAGACGAAAGCTTCTCAAGGCCATCCCTAGGTTCGCCGCTATCTTGAGGTGTTTGCCATTGCACATCGTGTCTACTCTTGGAGTGGGATCTCCCCAACAGTATGAGATAGCCTCGTAGGGCGGGGCGCGGCCGATTTCAGCGACGACGAGGCGGTACTCGAGTTTCTGTCTGCCAGTACCTGGAAGCAACTCTAACAGTCGAAAGGACTCCTCGGTTGGGAGTGGCAGGTATTCATACTCTCGTCTCTTAAGCTTGAATAAAGATAATAGTCTATCGAGGCTGTCGGAAGGCTGCGATGAAGATTGGGAATCCATCCTCGTGGGGCTGTAGCTACCCGGCTGGCTTGACTAGGAGCAAATAACAAAGTTTCGGCAGAGTGCAATGCGGCGGAATATTGATGTTAATTGATGAGACGACGACAAAAGATGATGGAAATGGTCTTGGACGTAATGAAAGCTTCAGCCTGGAGAGACGAACAGGCTGCGCCAAGATGTGGCTACGCCTGCATGCACGCATCTGGACATCTTTGACGAAGAACCAATAATAGTGCGTAACGGTAAACGACTCATAACGTTCCAGAAGATTGAGTGTGAGAACCGAGTAATGGTTTCGGGTGTTGCAGCGTACAGGATGTACTGTCTCGCCACTTGGCACAACCATGTTTCAGCAGTTAATAAAGACTGACTGCAAGATGCTAGACGAAAGTTTCTAGCGTGGACACCTGCTGTCGTACCTCCTCTAGGACCCCCAGCACCTCTACCGAGGGCTCTATTCCAGATCTATACTGGACGTATGTACGGGCTATACACATCTTGAAGGGTTGAAGCAGTTCATATTCTATAGACAGCGAGGCGCGGCGAATTGGCTCTGCTGTAGAGAAGGTTTAAAGTTACTTAGGCTCCAAACTGTGCGAGCGACGTGATAGAAAGTACGTTGAGTATGATGAAACGAACACCCACTTACCTTCCTGGTAAGAAACCGTGTTCACTTGAAATTAGTGGCGAAAGCAAGCTTATCAGATCTCACATCTCTCTGACCTCCATATGCTCTAATGTGCTCAATAAGATTGGAGTCTCCATGACTCTAAAAATTGATACCTTTATACCAGATATCTGAGCCCTGATAGTTTTCGGATATCGCACTTGGCACCGGCGAGGTCCGAGAGGGCTAGAATACGCATGCATAGTCTACGGCAATCTCACCAAATGACGTCGGCTACTCCACCAAACACCTTCCCCATCAGCTCCTAGCACCTCGCCCGCACCCCGACATCAACCACTGTTCCTTGCGTGCCTTATCACACGCCCAGCTTCGACGACGCCATTGGGGAAGGAGGACATGTCTATCCACGAGCTTGGTGACCCGGTTCCTGGCCCGGCGGCCATGGCGCCGGGAATATTCCAGAGCTTCCGGACGAAGCTACCCTGGCCACGAGCTTAGCAAGGTACTGTACTTTCATTTAAGACCTCTCCCCGCAGCTGTCAATTCTCGTGAGCTTCTTCTGTCAAGTCAATTAAACTCGTGAAACTTCATTCTCTGTCTCGCGATGCTTTTCCCCTCTTCAATTGCTCTCGCGGCACTGTCCTTGGCTTCGGTTTCCAATGGATTGAACATCCTCATGAGCAATGATGATGGGTTTGGAAGTGGTAATCTCCGGGAGCTTTACAAGATCTTGAAGGCTGATGGACATGATGGTAATACAGCTCCGAAACCTATTTTCACCCAATAGCAAGTTAATTGCCATAATAGTCTGGATTGTCGCCCCAGCGACCGATCAGAGTGGCCAGGGTGGTCGAGTAAGTTTCAATACAGCACTGGAGAGTACAGGTTGAGATCGGGTTTCTAACATCCAGCAGTCCGACTTCAGCAAACTTGCGAACCTCACCGCACCCTCCGAATTCAACCTTATCCCCGCCGGAGCTCCAGCAATCGGCCCAGACCCAATAGACAACCAGATCTGGTACTATAACGGCACACCCGCTGCTTGTGTTTTTGTCGGCCTCGATTACGTCCTCCCTCGCTACGGCTCTTTCAAGACCCCAGACCTCGTCGTCTCAGGTCCCAACTTCGGCACCAATCTCGGCCCCTT
Organism: Lophium mytilinum; assembly: GCA_010093605.1. Lineage (NCBI taxonomy): Eukaryota > Fungi > Ascomycota > Dothideomycetes > Mytilinidiales > Mytilinidiaceae > Lophium > Lophium mytilinum. The sequence goes on along the minus strand of MU004185.1, from coordinate 1,672,260 downwards.
CCTGTACACTCTCTCCGGCACCATGGGCGCTACCTATGCCGCGGTAGGCCGCAGCATCCCTGGCATTGCGTTTAGCGGCAGCAATCCCTCCGTTCCCTACTTCAACGTGACCAACGCTACCAACCAGGCTACCTGGACCGCCGAAGTCTCAGCCAAGGTCATCAAGTCCTTCATCGACGCTACCCCCAAAGGCCAGGCCATCTTCCCCCTCGGTTACGGCGCAAACGTCAACATCCCGCCTTTAAACGCCTCCTACACCAATCCGCCGATCTTCAAGACGCGATTGACCGGCAACGCGGACACGGACCTCGCGGCATGGAACGAGACGACCAAGACGTTTCACTACGCGAACTTGGAACCGCAGGCTGCTGGTATCAACGCGTGCATAAACGGCGATTGTAACCTTCCTGGTGAGACGTATGTTGTAGAGGGAGGTGGGGTCAGTGTGTCGATCTTCACGGTGGATTATGATGCGCCGCTGAACCCGTATACGACTATGGTGTATAATAAGCTGAACGGGATTGCCACGAATGCGACCACGCCGTCGAGGAGGAAGTTCAAGAGGAGCTCGGTGTACACTCATCCGTAGGGCGGAGATGCTCTTACGAAGGCCAGGCTTGGAGATGTAAATAATGACGGAAAACGGGACGGCCCTACGAATATACTCAAACACTCTTAACCCAAAATAGTACTCCGATTTCCAATCGAGAAAAGAGTTTAGAGGGTCATGTGACTCAGGATCACATGACTGGCTCCTCAAGAGTTCTCGCGTTTGGTGTCACCTTGATGCTTTGCGTATAGCTTCTCTAACTTATGAGTGTAGACATTCTTTGCTCTTTTAAGTCTCGTCTTTCCCAGCTTTGCTGAAGTTGACTGTGCTGATTTGGTCATGGGGTTCCGCGACTGCGCGCCGACGCGCTTATGGTCGACTGGAAGACCAATTTCGTACTACCACCAGCTACGCAATCGTTATAAAGCTCATCTTTCATACTTTTGCTATACCCTTCTTCACTTCTGCAAACTCTATTCCCCTTACGTCTCTGTATCTGCTACTCATCCCACCCATCATGGCAGAACCTTTCGCAGAAGCACTCCGCAAGGCGACTACTAACTGCGAATCTGGGTGGATCGACGAACGCCACGACATCCCAACCATCGCCCCAGAAGACCGCATCCGGTACCAAAGCTGGCTCGCCTCTTAGAACACTCCCATTTCAACTGACCCACGCGTCTGGCGCGCCGTCGTCACAAACTGGCGCAGCTTCCTGTCCGCCGTCAGCTGCGCGCCCAGCGCCGTGCTGGCCCCAAACGGGAAGAAGACCTAGGAGCTCTCGAACCGCATTAATGACAAGGAACGCCTCCAAGACGACCGCTTGGACCGCCGCGCCCTCTACACTGGCGTGATGCGCCTGTTCGACGAGAAGGAGATCCTCGTCGAGCGCTGGCCGGCCAAAGCACGCCTAATCCTGACCCAGGTTGCCGACAGCGCGAGCACGCAGCCGTTCGAGACCCACTACGAGAACTTGACGCGCCAACGGCGCCGGAACGCTGTTTGGGCCAGCCTGCTTTGCTTTCTGGTATACGCGTGGGAGAATGAGGAAGCGTGTCTGCGCGAGATGGGGCTAGAATTGAGCGACGAGCATGCCGACGACATCATGGATATCCAGCAGGCACTTCTCATGGAAGGCTTTCCCGTGACGATGGAAAAGAAGCACGGGATGGTGGAGGCGGCGATCGAGAACTTCTTTCACGGGCTCGTGCGAGAGGAGCGCCCGTCCGGTCGCGGGAATCCGCTGCTTTGGTGGATTACGATACCTGTGCGCTCGGCTGTTGAGGAGGGTGGTGATGATTATATTAGTAGGGGCGTTTTTAGGGAGAATGTTCTGCCGATGGATCTTGATGTCAGAACAAGGCTGGAAGCGATCGTGCACTATGCGAAAGTCTTGGAGCTGTATGTCGCTTTCGGCAAGTGGCAGCCGAACCCAGAGCGCTATCTCAGTGTGGAGAAGGATCTCAATGCGGTAGACTGCACGTGGATTGGACAACATGGTGGCCCGAGGCCTGAGCGAGCATTGGAGGACGAGACCAAGTATGATAGCGAGGCTTGGAAAGATGTCTTGAGCCATCTAGAAAAGGAGTTCGACATTGCCATGGGAAATTGCCGCACGACAACAGTGCCGGAGATCGCGAAGTTACTCAGATAGCGGGGACGACCCTCGGACAAAGCGGAGGCGTGTCGGCCCGCTTAGCATCAGGTTCAGGATTCCTCTAGGGAAGCTTCCCGTACTGTCATTTCTGTCTCATGTCAACGGAAAGATTATATAGCAGGAATGAGGCTTTTAGGTTAAGGTCATAGCAAACAGTCTCATAAATGATCAGACGACGTTTCCAATCGATACGTATTGAGTGTTGCCGTGCGACAAAGACGACTGAAATTATATTTATTCATGGGGCCCACCCAGCCTGATGACCTTGATTCAGTTCTCCTTGCAGAATGATTTTAAGCCCAGGTTGAATCTGGGATGACGCATAATCCTGCCATGGAGGACCGCCGTCTGGGAAGTCATCTAATAATCCATTCCAGAATGCTTCGTCCGGCTCGTTCTCGTCGAAAGCAATGAGAGGACGAACATCATGGGGTCTTGAGCTCTCATGTCCGACCCATGCCTCAAGATCGGAGAAGGAATCCGAAAGACGAGGCTCCGGCTGAGAACTTGCCAAACTTTCGAGAATATCGCTCGTTCCCATGGATGGATCGTGTAATACAAAGTTCGATAGATCGGACTCGCCAGTTGCATAAAGATCATTCGGAAAGTCGGCCCATGTACTGTGAGATAGGGTGGCCAAATTCACCAACACTTGAGGGGGTACGATATCCGAGTTTAGGACATGATTCTCGTGGTGGTTTGTCGGATGAGGCGACGCATGCTCTGCCGAAGGGCTTCGAGCCGCGGGAGCGGTATTAGCTACGTCCGCCTCGGAGTTGACTTCGTTGCGCCATGCAGAAACCAGTTGTTCGTATCCTGCACGTATAGCCTGTTCGATCTGATCTGGAAGTTTCTGCTCGAAAAGCTCTTCGAGCTGGCGTCTAACCAGCATAGGAAGTTGTCGCCGACTATACTCTTGAAAGCGTGCGGCTGGGGACAAAGACGTCGTGGTGTCTCTCGGCTCGACTGCTGTATCGTTCTCGTAGACTTGAAAGGCTCAGTGACTATTACACTGCAGCACCAACACCGAACGTAGACTACTTACACGGAGAAGGCATTACGGAGTGATCGTCGTTTGGAAATAGGATGCGATATACCTCTTCCCATCGGGATACCTCGGAACGCCCTGCGAGCCCCTTCTTGCTTTTGAGTTGGTCATACTGTTCTGGCCCGATGGCCTCTGGTACTTGGATCGACTGGAGTTGCCCTAGCTGGCACCCTTGCAGTTCTCTTTGGTGCTTCTTCAAGTCGTTTTTGGTCTTGAAGTTACGGGAGCATCGCGGACATTGATGTATCATGTGATTTCGATATAAGTGCATTCTGAAAACGATCAGCTGAAGTCATGTGACACGAAAGGTAAGAATCACTTCATGCGAGCCACAGTAGGGAAGCCTGGACCAGTGCATGACCTGCATTGGCAGTGTTCAGAAGGATTGCGCTTGAAGAAGGGACAAGCAAGCTTCCGATCCGCTGTATCTCCACTAGCTGTAGGACTGGGATTTGGTCTTGGGCGTTTATGGCCTTCATCGTGATCGTCGTCGTCGTCGGGAGACTCCGACCCATCATGCCGTATATTACGTTTATTCCGTCCGGGTCCCGACCTTCCATCGGACATCCAACTACCTTCGGGCGCGGTATTACGTGTTGGGTTTGACCCAGAGCTGTCAGCACCACCCGTACAAGTAATAACGCCATGCTCAATGTCAAAAACGAAGTGTAGACTGTTCATGACACGATCGACGAGTCGTCGAGTTTGCTGAGAGATGCTGCGGCCAATCGAAGGGATGCTTTCTGGGCTAGAATAGGGACTCATAGGAGCGGATTGTTCGCTGTCAGTATCGGAGTCTGTGAAGACTGCGACACTGCTGCTCGGGGACTCATGAGCCATCGGAGTACTGATTGGATTATGACCAACGGGTACTTTCTCCGCAACCAGAGAGGGTTGTGCGATGGTTGCGGTACTCTTCCTAGGTTCGCTGGAGGAATGATGCTCGACCTGAATTTGTCCCTTGGAAGTACGGAAAACGAGGTCAGTCGATTGCTTTGGTGACTGCGGAGGAAGTATAGTTGAAGCGTTTTGATCTTTAAACCCCGCTGATTCTACAGGTAGCCTTGGAGGGGGAAAAAGGGTCGACACATCCTTTCCATGATATGTAGTAGATGGCGTACTGGTTGGCATGAGGGGGGCTTGCGTTGCTATGGCTGAAAACGTCGGCACCGGATGCTGTTGAGTTGAAGCTGAAAAAGGCGTACTCCCTTGGCATCTCAAGTGTCCGCAGATAGGACATCCTGGAGAATTCTCACCGATTGCCCCAAAAGAGCAATAACAACAGTACCAGAGGAAGTAAGGTTTTCCAGGTTCATATTTACATCCAGACATACTTCTGTGGTAGTTGAGTTGGGCCTCTAACGAACTCGATGGTTCCACTACTTACTAAATCTTCGTTCGCCTTGCCTACGCGCAATCTCGCGACTGCAAGCTACGTAGAGTCGTTGAGGTACTTAATGAGTTGTAGAGCAAGCAGACCTTGGCGGACGTGAAATATGATGTTGAAAAGCGCGGCCAATGTCCTTTTTTCAGTCGAAGTAGCGTGCACTGAGAATAGATCGACTATTGAACGGATAAGGATTGCAGGACTTTAAGAAATGGCACGACGCTCACTTGAGCGTAAGATCCCTGTAAGTCGCTTGAAGCGCCACAGATCGCCGACAGGCTAATCCATTGGTCGAACTCGAGACGCGGGTGGCTGTACCTGGGTACCCAATTGCGGGCGCGAATAAACCAGCAATATCTCCTCATGATTCGTCTGATCCCTTTCAGGATGGGCTCTCGTCTTTCGTGAGCAGATTGTACCTGTTTGTGCTCAGCTCATAACGTAAAGATTAGCAACGTATGAATTGTGAAACCCTCGTCCGATGCAGAGCGAGACCACTGTTCGTAGATCAATGAAGCATGCTCATATGGTCTCTATTGTTGTCTTTAGAGGCGCCACACCTGTCCTTTATCAGGCAGCATGTCCAAAGTCCCCACTGCCAAATTGTGTATGTCTGATGTCATCAATGTTGTCCCTGTCCGAGTAAGTCCATAGAACATTTCACACGTCACGATCGTAGACATATCTCAAGCTCATCAAGCGTTCCCTTTTGTAGCGTGATCAGGAACGACGATATGAGGAGTCAAGGGATTATCGTGGATGCCGCATGTCTCATTCGGCGTACAATGATGGCGATCCGCAAAAGGCGCAGAAGGTGGTTTTCCGGGTCCTTCGAGTTTTATGGGGCCAGAGGCGCTTGAATTGAGATTCTATATATATGAAAAGTCCTGTTTCTCGAGGCAATGTTAGCTTTCGCTCGAGCATGTTGACAATCGAGATGAAGACAGGCTGAGGTTACCATGAAATCCATTCGCTCTAGTGCGATTTCTAGCTTCGAGCACGCGTAGAGCTTTCAAACCCTTCAGTAGACTTGCTTACGTGGTCGACGTGTTTTCCCCGGTCTCGGTCTTTGGATGACTTTGCATCACAGAGAGCGAGTGCACAGGGTTCTTCCCTCGCATGATCAGCTGTAAGGAAGTTCTCATATTTTACGGAGAGATAAGCTAAGAAAATCATCAGCGCGGATTGCAAATGTCAGATAATCGAGAGTGATGGTTGCAATGAAAGTTGAAGAGGATCCAGATTCGTTGTTTTCGGGACGGAAAAACCAAGGCCGACGCTTATGCTATTCTACTCCACTTTGGGTCTTCAACCTTTCTAACCATCAAAATCCCCAGAGCAGGGCCCTTACTCGACTTTTAGCTCCTGGTTCACGGATCCGGATCTATTTCAGATGGTTTTGCTGCGGCGCTGATGGCAGCAGCCTAGCTTCGCACTTGCAATAACATAGCCTCCTAGACGCTAAGGACGGAGTACTAATTAGGCATCAGCATCTTTCCGTCAGAGCCCCAACTCTACATCTCCACTTTGCTCTTCTCAAATCAGACTTAACGCAATGAAACTCAGAAATCGGGATATTCCCGAATCGACCGACCTGTCCGACTCCACCCCCAAAAAGATATCTCCATTCCCTTTCTATGGCGAGTGGAAAGGACATACAATTCCACACCTGACCACCTACCATTCAATTGCGTCTTCCCTCAGGCCAGGAAAGCCAATGATCTACCTCGCTGGAGATTCATCCCTGGACAATAAATTCTGGGTGCCTGGCTCTGGTCCAGGTGGCGAACCTTTGCCCGTGGACGTTCCCGAAATCTACTATTCTGTTCTTGATCGACCGAGACCTAAGCCGGATGTTGCATTCTGGATGAACCATTATTTGGGCGATCAAGCCACTGTTATCAACACGTCTATTGAAGCATCTATGCTCCGAGAACGCGATTCCGGATTATTGCCGCAGGACGAATTTATTCGCGATCACATTACAGCAAATGATGTTCTTGTCGTGTCCGTCGGCGGCAACGACATCGCAATGAGCCCGACGGTATCGACCGCACTGCGCATGCTACAACTCGCGTGGCTGTCTTCGCAGTCTTCTCTAGAGCGCGGCAACGCGTGGTCCCTCGGGTACTTTAGGCACTTGTTCGGCACCCAGATTCAGTCGTACGTCGAAAAGCTCGTGGCAAAGCAGAAGCCCCGTGCTGTCGTTATATGCATGATCTACTTCCCGCTTGAGCAGGAGTTCAGTTCCCAAAATAGTTGGGCAGATCGACAGCTGAAGTTGCTTGGCTACAGCAAAAACCCAGGACAGCTCCAGGCCGGGATTAGAAGCATTTTTGAGACTGCGATAAAAGAAATACGAGTTAAGGGTACGGAGATTATTCCATGTGCGCTGTATGAGGGTATGGATGGGAAGAATGCAGACGATTATACCGAAAGGGTGGAGCCAAGCGTGCAAGGAGGGAGAAAGATGGCCGAGCTCTTGAAGAGAAAACTCGATTCGGTGTTGATTCAAGGTTCAAGCGTTGATGTTTAACTGCACTAGGGTACGGAGTTCTGCGTTTGGTGCGTTTGAAGGCGTAATGACCTGCTTGTATGGCTAAGGCCGTGACTTTACCGTATCTATCACAGTCAACCACAGCCCGGGGTACCTTGATTAGATGCACACAACCTATAACATGAGAGGCCCGGATTGAATATGGCCGCATCCAATACCTCGTTGGCCACTATCCTTTAATTTTGGCCGATCTGCTTGAACCTCGATCACATGCCTAGGTTCCTCGAGCTGAAAGGGGCCATTCTATGGATTGCCATTTCCAGGAAAAGTCGTATCTGCTGCCCTCACTAGATTGGGTTGAGAGGTGATTGAATTGAGGGAGATGATTCAGATGGCGACGAAGGAGCAAGAGAAGATTGAGATCGACTGTGTCTTATCATAGATATCCGCGATCTTCTTTGCTACTATTTGCACGACTCACACTTCCAGTTTATGTACACTCTACCGTGCTCGAAGGGGCAACGTAAGCTTACAAGCTGCTCAACAAGTTGAGCTTCTATATAAAACGGAACTCCGAGACACCATGAACAATCGCATTCGGTGGCAGGAAAGCTTGAGAAGTTCTAATCCGAGACATTGTAGAAGATAACCAAAACGAATATCGGGAAGGGGCGGCGCGGGCCTTGCACTGCAGGCGCGTGTAGCATCAATAACTTCCACTTCCTCTTAGCCTCACTCTCCTCCCAACATCATCGTTCTTCACAGCATCAGCTCTTACAACGTCTAGTCTTTTCTTATCGTATTACAAGAGGTCTGATTCTCGAAGGAAGAAAGGTTCTCAGGCTTTAGCGGTGGATCCACTTACTTCAACAACCCAGCTGGAGCACACTCACCTAACGTCGACCACGGTTAGTTGATCATACAACGAGAGATGCATGTGCTGACAATATCAGAATCGTACATCTCCCAATTTCAGAGGACGTCGAAGTCATACATCCGAGCAGTACCCTCCGCTGACCACCATCACTCTCGTCGAACGCTTCCAACCCAACACCCAGCAGCTGCGTCTCAGTTCCATCACCACCGACCTTAGTTCTCCTATACGTCATCTTCCTCCACTTTCCATCCGCGCCAGACATGGAAGAATCGGTCTCAACCGATGCCGATTCGTCCACCGAGCTCTCCGGATTTCTCGCAGACATTTTCCTGGTCACAGGTTGGGCTCTTATCAAGGTCCTCACTCTTTTCTTCCTGGTGTTGCTTAATGGGCCTACGTATATATACATACGGTGCCTCCACGAAAGGCTAAAAAGTACCGCGGATTGGGACGATGCTAGTGCTAAGGCATCCATAGTGGGCTGCCTGTGCGTAGTGGGCTTCTTCCAGTCCATGGCCTACATCGTCACACTTTCGATTCAATGGCACGAACCTGAGTCTACTTCGATGCTACTTTTCCTTGAGTTAGCCTCGAAACTAGTTTTGTCGTTCAATGTCGCGGGAGCCATTGTGTTCGGACTGCTTTGGGGCCTGGTATTATTGGTCGAGCGGGCTCAGACGTCGCCGACGAACGATGATCTAGTAGCGCAACCGCAGCTTAACCGTTACTTCCAACGGCTGTAAGCGCGCCAAACCACTTCAGACAACGTCCCACCTCTTACTCACAAGATATGACAGTGACACTTCTTCAGGTTCCTGATTTCAGGTACAAGGCCTCCTCACACGGCGGCCGGGAAGCTTACTTGGATTTTTATTATAGCACGGTAAGTCACAATCGTTCCGTCTGTATTATGGGTCCGCATTCTAACTTGGGTCTCCAGATGAGCTGCTCTGCCTCCCCATAACTCTGTGTCTTTTTTACTGCGAGTACTAGGAGTAAATCCATAGATTATGAAAGCCTGTGCAAGCTATGACTGTCTCGGTATTACTAACCTGTTCCCTCTTTCGGCCAGCTCAGACAAGAAAGCCAACTACTCAAAATATCCACTGGGGCGAGTGTCCTGTAGCACTGCCGCTGATCCCCCAAACCTCTGCTGCTTCCTTGACATCCAGATAAACTAGATACGGCACCGTTTTTAATGGATCTTCTCCCCTTCCCAGATCCCTTCCAGAGCCGTCATCTAACATTAGAGAGTTCAAATTACCAAACGACTCCGTTGGTGCAACGACCATCGGTGTTCCGTGCGGAACGATCATCCAGAGAAGCCCATCCATCCAAAGCCAACTTCCATTCCGGTACCAAGGAAAATCCTTCGGCGGCCGGTATATAATCGGATTTTGGTCGTACTCCCACGCGATACAGTCCAAACTAATCGTCTTCACCACCCTTCCTCTCCCATTCTGACTCTCTCTCCACTCTTCCTGATCCAACCTCGCTCGTCTCTCTGCCGACAAGCACCGCTTCCGCAACGCAAATTCAAACTTCGCCACATACTCCTTCTCCAACTCTACCTGATGATGTGTCCTCTCCCCCCAGTCCCGCCACACTTCATCCCTCACTAGATTCGGCCTCCTCTCCTGCCACCACTGCCGCCAAAACACGTCCGCCCCAACATGCAACACCCACCAATTCAACCACGAGCACCCATTCGAAATATTACTAATCTCCGCCTGCCAACTATGCCCCTCCTCCATTCCTCCCCAATCGCCCCTATCTCCATCCCCACCCTCTTCGCCGGGTCTCTGATACGGCCTAAACACCCACAACAACAACCGCCACACAAACACATAATCCTCACACTCCTTCCTCCCCAGCCCCTTCACTACCCGCACCCGCTCCCTCAACACCCCCTCCTCCCGCCACCGCACCCCTGCCAGATACGCATCACTCCCCCTCCAGTACTCCCCGGAGAACACCCGCGCCGCCGCATGCTCCCTGCACGCCTGGTACGGGCACGCCACCAACATCCCCAGCCGGTTACACCGCACCGCGGCGCCCAGCTTCCCTAACCGGCCCGCAGCGAGCGGCGGCGCGGCGTACGCGCGCGCGGAGACGAGGTGCAGGCGCTGCAGCACCCGCCAGCCGTTTGCGACGCGGGCGCGCCAGTGGAGCGCGAGGGGGTGGGGGGAGGTGGCGGGGATGCCGTAGGGGAAGCCGGCGGTGAGGTAGGGATGGCGGCGGAGCTTGTCTTTGTCGAGGGCGATGGCGGCGAGGTGGGCGGGGATGAGGGAGGTAAGCCAGCGGAGGGAGGGGGTGGGGTAGGTGGTAGAGTAAGCGAGGAGGAGGGGGGAGGAGGGAAAGGTGTGGCGGGCGGTGTGGGGCGCGATGGCGGTGATGTAGGTGTCGATTACGGCGCGGATGGTTTGGGAGGTTAGGCGCAGGGCGAGGAGGTCGTTGAGGCGGGTGTGTTGGAGGATGGGAATGAGGATGTCGTCTGGGAGGTCGGGGAGGTGCATGGTGGTGGTGCTTTGGGTGTGTAGCTTTGGGCGCGTAGGTATACTGTGGAGGGTGGCAATGCGGTTATTGGTAGATTGTGATAAGACGGCTTTCTGAAAATGAAGCCGGCAGTGTATAGACAGTGTGAAGCGGTGTAAATGCTATGAACATGACTCGAAAAATTGCAAGAAATTATGCTATACGAATGTTGTGTGACCATAGACATGGGTAGAGTTTTATCAGTGGCATGATTTTGGTTATCTCAGAGGAATGAAAAGGTTCAGCCGCAGGCTTCGCTATGATATACACCATGCTCGACTTACCCCACGACGCACACGTGAGAACCCCGCAATAGCCATAGCAGGGACAAAGCAAGCCACGAGTCTATGCCATGTCTGGGCCCTTGACTTGGCTCGACTGGGTAATGCATGGCGAGCCTTTCGGTTATGTGTAATAGGATCTGGTGAGTTGGGGTTTCCATAACGTGGAAGTCACATGATCTTGCAGTCTGCCTAAGAGCTTTATCACCTTGATCCTTTGGAAGACGTATAAAGCAATAAACATATTAGCGGCGTAGGATCAAAGACATTAGTGAACTACAGTTCCCAGGCCCGCACGTACGTAGCTCAATCCTTCAAATCTGCCTGAACAGTAACCTTCTCCCCACTGCTCACCGAGCTTACGAAAGCCAACTTCGACTCCGCCGCCGCAATCGCGCTTTCGACCGCAGCAGTAACATCAATATGGAAGAAGGGACGGTTCTGCCCAAGTACTGTGCTAACTTTCTCCGGGAAGCCCTTATCTCTACGCCTCGCCCCCGGAACAGCACTCTGGATCTCGTCACCGCCATGCTCCTCGTCCCTCAACTTCGGATCACTGGAAGTCACCGCAGCGTCACCAATCGCAGCGAAGCTGTAGACGGGATTCCAGTGGGCTCGGTTTCGGGTACGAACAGTGGAGAGATAGCCGAAGCCGGCGGCAGTGAGAGCGCGCTTAGTCCACCGGTTCGAGATGGATGCGAAATGCCATTCGACGACGTCAGGAGCGGCGTAGCGGTCTAGCTGGTTGCGAACATCGACGAGACCTTGGACGGAAGTGGTGTCGACGTTGTTGACGGAGGAGAAGTCGAGGACTATGGCGCGAAGGAAAGGTCTATCATCGTTCAGGTTGATGGGCTTGCCACGGCGGGGACCAGGGTCGTTCCAGGGACGATTCTATTGATTGTCAGAGTGTTGAAAACTGAGGCATAGTGTCCGTAAGTTCACGGGATGTCGCTGAAGCACTTACACCAATCTTGTCATGCCTCGCTAATATAGTGGGTCTTGCTGAAGCTTGAATGTGGGCGGTCAGCGCATCGAGGTATTGGGCTTGGTTGATATACGTGAAGCCTTCACTGAAACGATAGACGAATATGCCAGGATAGGGGCTCTGGATTGCGATCTGTGGGTTGGAACCATCTTGGTGCGTGACGGGCAGATACGCTTCTCGAGCAATGTTGGTGGTTTCTCCTTTAGGGCCATACGTCTCTGAAACTCCACCATCCCTCCAATACACTGCATCTGCGCTTGCCGGGTAGATGCTGACCTTCCCAAGGAACGTCCCCTTCGTGTTAGCCAGGCGGTAGAGTAGGAGCGCAGCGGATGCGCAAATCGTGAGGTATATCCCGTTTTCGATGTTGGTAAAGATAGTGAGTAGGACACCTGCGAAGAAGATGACAACTTCCAACGGAGACGTCTCCCAGAACTGGTAGACGACGTTCGGCGGTGTGATCAAATCGCCAACGGCATGAATAATCAAGCCCGCGAGACTGCTACTTGGAATATAGAAGAAGACACTAGTCAACGCATAGATTGCCAATAGCACGATAGCGGCAGTGAAGAGACCGGCGAGAGGTGTGCGCACTCCGGCTTTCGATTTGATAGCTGTACGCGAAAAGGACCCCGTTGCAGGGTATGCGCCAAGGAAGGGGCCGAGGATGTTCGTGAATCCCACGGCTACGAGCTCCTGGGATGGGTTGATAACGTAGTTGTTGATGCGGCCGAAGGACTTGGAGATGGCGATATGCTCAAGAATCAGTACAATGATGGTGACAGGAATGTCAGGTGCGATTAGCGAGAGCAAGTGAGTATTGATTACGGGTGCACCGGCATGCTGGAAGCCTAAGGGATACATCTTAGTTCTCTGAAAGATTACGATAGGGCAGGTACAGCCCTGTAGAGTATCCGAAGTATTGCTCACCTCTTGGGACTTTCCCTAGAATCTTGAATTTCGCCTTTTTAGCGTTCCCTTTGACGTGTCTATTGGCGAGCCAGCTAATCAAGATGTAAAGAAGGATTACGAAAGCCATTCGAAGAGTCGATAGGAAAAACCAGAACTTCTTTCGCTGAGGCTGTAGCTTGGTCATCCAACCGCAGAAGATACGAATTGCATAGAGCAAGAACAGCGCTGTCAGGCCCATCGCAGCGTCCAGTTTGGCAGTTGGGAGAGCTTTCAAGGTGTTGATGATAACTTTGTACGTCGCTTCCCGAGTGTTGATGCCTGCAATTCCAAGTAGATTTGGAACCTGGCCAGCCGCAATGCTGATGGCAGCACCAGTCATAAAGGAGGTAATGGCTACCAGAGGGATGAACTCGACAATCCATCCCCATCTCATTAGGCCGATGAAAAGGAGGACTGCGCCAGCGATGACGGATAAAGCCCTGGCAATTTGTTCGGCTGGTATATCTGGGTCCTGGTCTTGAACTTTGATGACGATGTTTCCAACGATGGTACTCATGACTGCCACTGTCTGATGCTTGTTAGAATAGACGAAAAGTAAACTCATTTGAGTGTGAAAATACCCCGATTGTGATGTCTTTCGACGTCGCAAACGCCCAGTAAAGCAAGAAACCGACGAACGAAGTATACAGTCCATATTCCGGGGGAAGTTTAGCTAGAAGCGCGTATGCCATTCCTTGCGGGATCACCACGAAACCGACAGTAACGCCTATCACTATCAGTAGTGGCTCGAATGGCTTTTCTCCATACTCACCTGCAATTATATCGCCCAGAAGCCATGTCAAATTGTAGTGGAAGATCCAATTCCAGAAAGGGAACAAAGATATGATGTAGCGCTGAAAACCAGCTTTGGTGAGAAGAAAACGCGAAAGCCATTCGCCCGCTGTAGGTTCCCTCTCCACATAGGTCTTCACGGAAGCAACTGAATCGGCACCTGAGTTCACCAGAGGATCTTCCTTTCGATAGTCGAGGTCAATGAAAAGGATCTTGGCCAAAAATCGCCCGAATGGGGTGGGGGCCATGACTGCAATATCGAACTGCGCCTGTCACCGGAAACCAGGGACGCAAGGAGTACTTATACCAGCAAGATAAAGACAAAATGCCAGGGAGATACGAAAGAATGGGGCATTGAATTCAAGAATTTGCACAGGTTGAAGCGAGAGGGCTACATTCTAGGTGCATGCCGACCATTGACCGTTCTGAACACCATCGGGAACGATCAGAGTATCACCAGCCCGAGTGTCATCACGACCTTGGCGTGGGTAACTGGCGAAGTTCTGGTCGCCGAGGACACTGGATTTGTAGTCAGTCGTGCGAATCCGCTGAAAATATGTGCTTTTTCGAACCAGAAGCTGCCCGTCGCTGAAAGTGACTGCAATTCTCTTACGATCTGGAACGGGATCTGCTCGTTCTGTCATCGCGTGCTTCGACGACAAGACAAATGTCGTCCTTGGAGGCTGGGGACCAAGGGCTTGTGGGTGCTGGGCAGGAGAGGAAAGGGCAAATGGCCCGTACGAGGTGTGGCTAGATTCATGGCGCAGAATGAGCTGTTTAAGGCAACATTGAATATATAGCGATAGATTTGATCAACATTGAGATGACGACGCGAAGTTTTGACTTGACCAAGAACGGAGAGTTGTATGAAGAGATGTAGAATGGTGTAGACGAGATAGAGACCAGCTGCTTGGAAATGGCCGACCACTTAGCCTGCCGTAAAAAGCTTTTGGGGATGGTCCCAACGTGCTATCACGAACAACTGACGCCATTCTGCCCACTCATGGCGAAAGGGTTGGCAAACTTGGCAATATGCTTGGCTGGAAAGTCAAGGTCAACGCAGAAGCTTTGCAGCCTTGTCGCTACCATTGCAGTCGCATTCCCTAGATCTCACACGCTCTTCGCCAATTAAACAGACGTGCGTATGATCTTGTGCGCAATTAAATCGGGGAACGAAGGACAACATAGCGGTGAGCCGTAAGGCGCTGTCAAGGCTGTTCGAATAGCGAGACGCAAATAGAGGCTGGAAACAAACGTAGATAAGACAACGACAACCTCAAAAGGCATTACCAGAAGCGCACACTCCATATACGTACTCAGTAATCACATACTCAGTAGTCAAACAGCTAGTCGTCCTCGTGGGCGAAAATGAAGCAAATATCGTGTAAGCCGGACCCATGATGGGGAAACACCATCCGTGCATGAGAGGAAGTAAGGATCATTCCCGAGCCACCGTGACATGCATGAACGCTCTTCCTGTATGAAATGCCTGTCGGTATCAACTTTCGTAGTCTTCGGGACTCTGCGATCCCAGCAACCCGGCATTGGCCCTGCGATGGTTCCTGCATCAAGACCGCACAGTATACCTTGTAGGACCCATATAAATCTCGTAGTGCTGATTCGCTTCCTGATAGCTCTGACTGCCGTAGGCTTTGCTAGGCACGTGGAAGGAATACATGAGCTCAGAGAAACAGCTCTTGTACGAGGATGGCCCGCGGTTCAGCGCTGAACAGCCACACTTAGATCTACGAGTCGGGAGGGGCTTATACTTAGCATTAAGGGTATCAGTGACATCTAGATGGGGCGTAATACAGAAGGCTGGTCTCCATATCACGTTGATGTTGTTGAATAGTGGGCTAAGAGGAAGAAAGATTCGCGTCAGGGTCGCGCGCAGAGGAGTCGGGCCGATTTTATGCCATATCAGACACGTGACGGTGGTTAATAATTACTTTCACCCCTCAACTCTTTATACTGTTAGTTCTTAGCTTTATAGCGCCCTTATCCTCTACATACAGAAAAGCAAAGAAGAGCCAACACTCCTGCGTAAAGCAATCGTAAGCACCTTTAACCTTCGAAAACAGTGATCGAACAACCGAGGCGTTTCGCACTTCAAGTTTCGCATCATGCACACTTCCAGTTATCATGCACAAAGAAGCTCGATTCTAACAAACAACCGAAAATTAAGTAAGAAACATGCAAGCGAGCGTCTCCATTCCGTATCTTCTAGCCAAGCCCCAGAAGCAAACATAAGAAACCACCCAAGCGTGTATTACCGCGTCCAATCCATGAACCCCCGTCCCCGCCCATTACCTCTTCAATCTTGTAGCAAACCACAGAAGAGGCTATCTAGTAGTAGATAGGCTTGTTGGGGTCCGTCAGATCGAACACGACTGCCGAATGCGGCTTCGCACCACCCCTGTTCGCAAATTCCCTCTGGAAATCAATCGTCCGGTTGAAGCTCAAGCCACCGTTGGGCAGGATGTCAATGTACAGCGCCTTGAAGTCAGCTGGGGTGTTGATGACGCCGATGTCGCCGGTTTGCACGAAGTAGTCGGTGACGACGATGTGCTTCTGATCGGGCGTGACCTTGATGTAGTGGGGGCCGATGGTGGGCTGGTCCTCGTCGGGGTTGTCGAGGCGCTTGACGTTGTTCAGGTCCGAGATGTCGAGAGCGGCAATATGGTTAGCGGTAGTGAGTGTGAGGTAGATGAATTTGCCGTCCTGGGTGATGTCGGAGCTGAGAGCTGTAATTAGTGGATGGACAATGTTGGAGAGTTGAAGGAAACATACTAGATGGCGACAGTGTCCCGCGCCTTTGGTCCAAGATCATAGAGGAGCTCAGCGGTGCCCTTCTTGCCCTGCGCATTGGTGCGGAAGGGGTAGATGATCCAGACTTGGCCGAGGTGGACAGCGGTGGCGAGGGCGGCGGATTCGGGGTTGCCGGGGATGAACTTGATATCTTGGATACCTTGGCCCTGTTTCGGAGTAAATATGAGGAATGAGTGATGAAGCATGCTGTCACTTACGTTGGGGATGGTGATCGTGCTCAAGATCTTCCTGCTGTCCAGGTCCCACAGCCTCAGGGTATCAGCGCGCTGGATGCCTAGAGCAGAAGCTGGCTTCAAAATGGTGACTGGCACGACGAAGTCAGAAGTGAGAATAATCTTCTTCTCCCAGTCAATGCTGAGCCCGTGAGGGGAGAACTGCTCTCCAAGTATGTTCAAGGTGCTCTCGACATCTTCGGGCCACTCGTGAATGATGTTAAAGTTGGCGTCGGTCTCAATGAGGCGGCCTGGAGACGTTCCAACAGCAGATCCCATGTAGGTGATGAAGAATCCTCTGGTTAGTTGTTAGCAAAGAGGAAGATTAATGGTGATAAAGGATGGAGCCTACCCGTCTGGCTTCGCGCGAATCTCATCGGTGATAGAGGCAAGGATACCGCGGTTGCTCTTTTTAAAAGAGGGGCGGTATGGGTTCTCAACGTCGAAGTAGTACGCAGTGTCCTGAGATGATCAGTTGATGTTGACTTCCAAGCAGGGTCCTGTAAATACACACCTGCGTCTTTAAGAGCGACAGAAGGCCGCCACCAACCAATGTCTTGCCATCGAGCGAGGTTCCAAGATGATGGGGCGAGTTTCCGCTGGACGGAACGTCGGTGACGTACAAGAGTGTACCAAAGGTATCCTACGGTGCGTTAGAGGTTGCCAGTATCAATGCACGGAAGGAAAATCTTACATCATCAAGACTGTAGGTCGCGAGGAAGTCTAAAAAGGGGAAACGAGATTAGCACGGTGAAGTTTGCAAGCGTATGAACAATGATGCACACACCCTTGTGCTCGTTGTCTCCCGATGCGGTCCAGAAAAAACCAATCTTCTTGGGCCTGATGTTGCTGGGAGTGAAAGGGGGGCTTTCGAGCGGGGGTGTAGGGATCTGCAAGATCGGGAGTGGCGGAGCGTTGGAAGACAACGGCTCAGTCACGCCAGGAATGGTTGGAATTAGAGGAGGTAGAGAGAGCGAAAGGGCAGGGACTGCGAAGGTAGCCGCCAGCTGAAGCGTGCTGAGAATTGAAGGCATAGTAGCGAACAGTGATAGACCAATGATGAAGAAGAGCTAGCAAACAATGTGCTCAGGTAGTCCTTGTAAAGAAGCGGAAGAGTGCGATGGTATGAGCAAGTTTGAGACAGATAGTAGAATATATACTGTTCTATGAGTTCGTTAGCTCGTATAGATTCCGACCCTTTCTTTCCTCTCCCGCAGTCGACATCGCGAAGAATGAATCAAAATGACAACACCAAGCCTCATTATTGAAAATCGTCTCCTGAAAGCACTTCGGCGACCTCAGGGAGGCAATCAGAAAGGGAGGTCGACTACCAAAGCTCACTGCTTCACCGTCATCGAGCCAAAGTAGGTGAGGCGTCAATTCCAAAAGACATAGCGGCCTAGCTATTTGGTGGCCAAGCAACTCGAACTGGGACTGATCGTCGACGTAGGCTCCAACTTGCCATCTCTTACCCACCCCTTTGGGGTTGTTCATTCTTGGCGCGGGTCTCAAGCATCCGTTTTCCAGGTTTAGCCTGCAGCGACATGTTCAGGTGACACTCTCGGAACTCCTTTCGCCATACCAAGGAGGCACCAAAAGGGAATCATACCCCTCCTACCTCTCAAACATGATTTCGATCTGCACCTCGTCACTTCATCTAGCGTCGTGATGCATGGAGGCTGATGGCAAGGTCCCCGAGTCCCCGAGCTGGCTAGTATCTCGGAGCATTCGACGAAGAACGATCGACAGGAGAGCACAGCAGCATCGCTGGTCGGCCGGCGCAAGTATGGTGATCTTTTGGCACTTTACAGTTGGTTCCAAGAGCGTGGAACAGGGGTCTCGAGTAGGAATAGGTGATGCTTGGCGCCGCTGAAGTGGAAAGACAACCGGTTAGCGAAGGCAGACTTGGGCCCCAATTTGGCATTTAGGTACCAGAGCACAGACAAAGCTGCATACTCGAAGCAGTCAGGTCTGTGACTCAATGAGAAGCGCAAAATCGCGAAGTGTTGTCCCCCACACTTCTCAGGACATGGGTTTGCCCCCGGCAGGTCCATTCAATATTGCGAACAGATTCCAGATGACTTCGTTTGACTCTGCCTGGTCGAAATTCGGATCTTCATGGCAAGGAGTCTCTAGAATGTTCAAGGGGCTTGTTCTCCACGCCTTGGCGGAACGGAGGTAACGGTGGTGGTGAAGGTTGCCATAAGCATAACCCGCGGCGGGCCCTAGGGATCGGCAGTACCCGCTAACGCCTCGAATTAAGCTTAAACCAGAAGCAATGCCTTGCCCGTCTGGGCAGGAAATGATGACGATCGGGCGCGAAGTTCGTGTGGGGTGTGAGATCTCCAGGGCAAGTAATGCATCGGTCAAAGCGCCTCCAGTGGACACACGAAGCCCGGTTGCCGGCTTTCGCGCAGAAGGCCTCCAGATTTGATGGGAATGGTGCCATCCTGGCAATAGATTGCACGAATGCTGGTACAGGTTCGTGCTGCTGGCGGGGATGCTTGTAAGATTTGCAGTGCGCCATTGCGCATCGTTCCCGCTTCGGGCAGTGTGGAGGTCGAAGTGCCAAGCATTCGCAATGCTCTCTCACAAAAACACCATCGGTGCATGCATCTTGGCAGCCGCAATGGGACGAAGTCGTCAAAACGCCGCGGGTCACTGGCCGTGCTCTCCCGCATTTCATCTTGCATGGCTTCAATTGCGTCGGGCCAGTGCGATCGCTCTGCATTGGCTTCAATGAGCAGTCAATGGAATTGGCCCGGGTTGACGCCACGCCTCATGGATCTTGATTCGCAAGGACCCTGTAGAATGAGCATTTCTTGTCCTGGCTATAAACTGCTGGGCCTGTAGCGTACCTTTGGCGTCCTGCAAGCTTGGAACTATGCATCAATCCCATCTCTTCACCATGAAGTCGTCAGTCATTCTCGGTCTGCTCACCCCCCTCCTCGTCCACGGAGCCGCCACCCCGGGCTTCTCTCAGGGCGAGCCAATTGACGGAAAGGGCAAGGGTGCGCCCTTCTCAGGTAAGTCCATTCCGGAACATAGGGAACGTGGGCGTGCAAGGCTGACAAGTTCAAGGCGCTACCAACAAAGAACTTGACCTCCAGAACCCTGACAATCTTGGTCAACAAAGCACTGACAACGGCGTCGTACCAAACCTCAAATGGAGCTTCTCTGATTCCAAGACGAGGCTCTTGACTGGTGGCTGGTCGCGCGAACAAGTCATCACTGACCTGCCTGCGAGCCACGATATCGCCGCTGCCCAGCAACATCTGACCAAGGGTTCCATCCGTGAATTGCATTGGCACAGAGTAGTGAGTAGGATATCGACTGTTGGAAATATCTCTTACTGATGGGATGGTCAGGCTGAATGGGGCTACGTGTACGCCGGCTCGGTCATCACCTCCGCTGTGGACGAAGACGGCAACTATCAAGTAGCCAAGCTCGAAGTTGGCGATATTTGGTACTTCCCCAAGGGAGTTGCGCACACGATCCAGGGTCTTGAAGATCAGAACGAGTATCTGCTCGTCTTCGACGACGGGAACTTCGACGCCGTGGGCACTACGTTCAATGTCGACGACTGGATCTCGCACACACCGAAGTCAGTCTTGGCTAAGAACTTCGGCATCAACGAGACTCTTTTCGCTACTGTTCCTACTCCAAACCCGTACATCCAGAACTCGACTGTGAGCACCCACAATGTTACCGGAGGTGCAGGGGACACCGAAGCGTTTGGAAACAGCAGCTTCGTCTTCAAGCACACTCAACATTCCGAGGTTCCGGTGCCGGGTAATGGAGGTACGCTACGGATTATCGACTCTAGGAACTTCCCAATCTCCAAGACGATCGCTGCCACGGTCGTCACGCTGAAGCCTCAGGGCCTTCGGGAGCTGCATTGGCACCCTAACGTGAGTTTCTTGACTTACCCGGGCCTCGAGTACTTACTAACACATACTGCAGGCGGAAGAGTGGCTTTACTTCCACAAGGGCCACGCCAAGGCAACTGTCTTCATCGGAAACTCCAATGCGCGCACCTTTGACTTCAGCGCTGGTGATACTGGTGTTTTCCCGGATAACTCTGGTATGGGTCTTGCTACTCCACTAGAAGGCTCAACTACTGATCATAAATATTAGGGCATTACATCGAGAATACGTCGGAAACCGAAGAGCTGGTTTGGATCGAGATCTACAAGAGCGACCGAGTTGCAGACATTCCGCTTACCCAGTGGCTCGCTCTTACCCCGGCAGACATTGTCGCCAGCCTACTCAAACTTCCCATTGATGTGGTCGAAGGTCTGAAGAAGGAGAAGCAAATATTGCTCGAGGGGTGATCGAAGAGTAAGGATGAGCCCAGGCGTGATCGGAACGAGGATATCGGGCAGTGTTAATACGTCGGTGGAGTAGTTCCATTCTTCTACCCTTTTCCCATCAAACTATGCAATAATTTTCCTCATACATGCTGCCGTAATAGATCTCATATTGACGAGGGATCGTAAATACATCGCAGCTTGGCAATGTTGACACTCGTGATTCGACTTGGAGGGTCTCCTGTAAAGCGACCGCTTCTCGAGCTTGGAGTTGCATGTTCTGCACGCGCTGAAGAAGACGGGTATCCTTTTGAGCTAGACCTATGAATCCCGAGTTCAAGTGACTATTAAGCTGCTTAGACAGAGACACCGCCAGAAGTAAACAATACTATACGCTTTGGACACGCATTGACGAATGCACGTTTGTTGATGAAGAGGCCGTGATGGATGAGTGATGATGGAAGAGAGGAAAGCTGACGTCGAGCTGGGATGGATCTGAGGGTCCGCGCGTACGTAGCCCCACAATTAGCACCAGACATGCAGGTAGGGACCATCGAAAACTAGGTTTCATTATATTTGGATGAAAGGCTCAGGTCAGGAGGAAATAGACCGTTAATTCATCAGATTATGTGCTCTACCGATTGCAAACTTCAAGTGATAACGCTACATGCATACATCCATCAGACATTTCCACACTATTAGCCCTACGCTTTTCTCGAACTCCAATGGAACACTGCTCGATATTACAACTCGCTCTTTGTTTCATCCACTACCGATAGGACACCAGTACTGATATCGTACTTGACCCCAACAATCTGGGTGCTCTTCTTAATCAACGGAGATGCCCTCAGGATACCGATATCTTCCCTGATGCTCTCTTCGAGGCTACAGCTAACCGTAAGCAAGGCGAACATCAGACTTCTAGAGAGAGAGAGACGTACGAGCTGGTGATTTCCCCGAACTTAGACGCCTCGATAGACTCCTTTTCTTCCGGTGCAACCTCAACCAACGCCTCCTTGACATCGGCATCGTGCCAATGAATCATTCCGCAATCTGCAGCGACATCAGTCTCCATTCGACATCACGGACGACGAACCGCGAGCAAGGATGCGCTTAAATGTGACATACCGGTGTGATGCATCACGACAATAGTCCCTGGAGCCCCTATAGTCTGGAGAACTGCAAGTGTTCTGATAGCATCAAAGACTCTGCCACCAGCGTTTCGGACCATTGTGGCCTCTGGTAGTTGTTAGTATCAGGTAGAAAATCACAATTGGAAAGTAGGACGCACTCAGTGTAGGATCAATACCAAGAATCTGGTATGGATTCAGTCGAGGGTCGGAACAGGATATGACAACCACGCCAGCGCCGGTTGATCGCATGGTCGAAGCCATTTGGACAAGACCGGGTGGTGCTTGATAGGATTGCGCAAACTTGCTATTTCAATCGTAAGCTTCTCCTATAAATATCGAGCCAGTTGATTAGGGGCATGGTGTACCTGTTGCGCGCCAGCATCTCGACGAGAGGACCGGTGACCATCTTTGGCTTTGAGGCTAGGGTTTTGTTAGGTGCTGTGTTGGAAGAATATGATAGATGGTGACAAGATTGAAATCGAATGTGATGTTGATGAGATTGAGAATGGAGTCTTGAGGACAAGCAACCGGTCTTATTTATCAAAGAGCAAGAAACAATGATGCGCTGGCTCCCAATCATGGCTGAAATGATTTCTTAACGACATGCCGAGGATGGCATATATCAGCTATAGGCTTAATGTTCGGCTCAAAGTAATCAGTCATCAGTCGCAATCATATAACGAGGCGCTTTGGAGCCCGTATAGCTTTCGGCAGTTTTGCCGATGCGAGGCTGTCCTATCATCATGCCGTTTTGCGGCAGCCAAGGATTACTATACAGCGCTGCGCATCAGAAGTGGCCCATGTCAGCAAGTTTTACTCCCCTTATTACTTCAAGAGGTATGAAATCAGGTACTTCGTATCAATTGCTCAGCAGCTACTTTACTGTTAAACGTACGTCTAAGGCGCCACTGTGCTGATTAAACACATGCTTAAGTTCCTGGGTATTTGAAAATTAAAAGCGACAGTCTATGATGCGACGAGGATTCTTGCTCCCGAACTCTGAGCATATAACCCCTAGACTGCATTTCAATTGGGTGCTGTTCTTGGGGGTCATTCTAGAGATGAAGAGGAATGTGATTGGTGATGAAAGAGACAGAAATTCACCCGACTTGGTCCCCGGAAAAGAGACGCGCTCGGACCGGTAGATCATCCGACATCCAGGTTCACGTACCTCACCTTATCCCTCTTACAATAAGACTGGCATAAAACACCAATTAAGAGAGCTTATCCTCCCCAAAACAAGAGTTCTAAGTTCCCCGCGATCCCACGCTCACCCCACTGACATCGCTCAATCACGCCCCTCGTAGATACGGAGAAGCATAACCGTGACCTTAAAGAGCTGTGTATCCCGAAGACACGCGGTGCGAGTACCACCCGGCATTCCCATGACATCTTAATTCGTCTGTGACATCAATCCTCAAGCGTCAAGTAATTACATAAATTCTATTCCTCGTCTTTTCTTCCTCTTTTCTTTCAAAACATTCATACTTCACGAAAGCAAATATCCTGATTTTCCATCTCAACTATCCCCTGTCTCTCTTCCTGCCCATATCCCAAAATGTCCACACCACCCCAAGCCCCCACCCCCCTCACAAACAAAGTCATCGCCCTCACCGGCGGCGCCTCCGGCATCGGCCTCGCAACCGCCCGCCTCCTCCTCTCACGCGGCGCGACCCTCTCCATCGCCGACAACAACCCCACCGCCCTCGCCACAGCCAAAGACTCCCTGCTCTCCGTCTGCAGCTCCCCCTCCCAACTGCTAACCACCCACCTTGACGTGCGCTCCACTCCGGCGGTAAACGCCTGGATCGCCGACACCGTCGCCAAGCTCGGCCCCCTCGACGGCGCTGCGAACATCGCTGGCTACCACCCGCTCTGGGGCGGCGACGGCACGGTGACGGTGGCGGAGATGAAGGATGAGGAGTGGGACATGATTATGGAGATTAACAGCACAGGCGTGATGAGGTGTTTGCGGGCGCAGTTGGGGAAAGCGGGGGGGATGGGGGTGGGGGGGAGTATTGTGAATGTGGGGAGTGTGGCTGGGTTGATTGGGTTTGCGGGGAATGCGGCGTATGTGGTGAGTGAACGGTTTTCTTCTAAATTTAGTGGGGAGAGGCGTAGGGAGCTATAAGGTGGAATTGACGAGGCTGATGAGTGATAGGCGAGTAAACACGCTGTGCATGGTGTTACGAAGAGTGCTGCGAAGGAGGTCGGGCCGAGGGGGATTAGGGTGAATGCTATCGCGCCGTATGTCTTGGCCCCTTCTCCCTGCGTTCCCTATTTTTTCTTTGCCGCTAACGATCAGATGTGTTCCCAGCGGCACCATCAATACCCCGATGGTCCGATCGCTCGTGACCAACGACAAAGGAGAGCTGCCGCAGGTCGCAAACCAGACTACGCCTTTAGGTCGCGAGGGACAACCAGAAGAAGCCGCGGAGTTGATCGCATGGCTGCTAAGCCCGCAGTCGAGTTTTGTGACGGGGACGATTGTGAGGTTAGACGGAGGGATGTTGAGCTAAGTACTTGCACATAGAAAGAAACCATGAAGTTCAAGCGATGAAATGATTAAAGTGAGGTATACGAAAAGAATACACGAAGAGAGTGCACTGCTAGTAGCAAGTCACGACTGTCTCTTTCGAGGGTGTAGCCAGCCTGGAGGGATTCCTCTAGATCAGTTTTGGCTTGTGCTTCACACTTCGCCCCCACAGCCACCGAAAATGCTAATATCTTGGCTATCTGTACTGTTAGATAGAGACGAAATGGTTAGTAGCATCACGATGTACGCTCTTCTAGGGTTCAACGAAAACAAGAAAGAAATGAACAGTATAGAAAACATCCCATATTACTGAGAGCGGTGATAATCTGTAGGTCCTTGGCCTTGTTTTTGGATTGATAGATAATCTGTCCGAAATAGCTAAATACCTCTACCCACCAACGCCAGAGGTCGCAAATTCAGGAATCAGTCTTCTTCTCCTCGCGTCTTTCTACCTTCTTAGT
The DNA here is from genome assembly GCA_010093605.1 of Lophium mytilinum. Taxonomy (NCBI): domain Eukaryota; kingdom Fungi; phylum Ascomycota; class Dothideomycetes; order Mytilinidiales; family Mytilinidiaceae; genus Lophium; species Lophium mytilinum. The sequence goes on along the minus strand of MU004185.1, from coordinate 1,647,216 downwards.
AGGGTTCTCTTCCTCTCCATTATTTTCGTTCTCATCTTTAGCACCTTCCTGCGACTGCTCCTCCATTTCTTTCGCGCCCGAATCCTCCCTATCCTTCACTCCCTCCCCACCCTCCTCCTTCGGCTTCGCATTCATATTACTCCACACCGCAACCGACGAATCCGGCACCGCAGGCGGACTCGACAACCTCGCCGCCGCATCCCTCGCCACCCCCGCCGCATCATACTTCGACCAACTCATAACATGATCCCTCTTCCGATCCTTCCCCTCCATCCCGCCCATCTCCACCACCCCCCTCCCCAACGTCGGCGAATCCAACTCCCCCTCATCTTCCTCCGCCCCACCCTCTCCACATCTCCCCCACACATTCGACCTCGTCGCAGACAACTCCGCAATGCTCCCGAGCGGATTCGTCGCCATCTCGAGCGTCGGCCGCACCGGCGTGCCGTCAAGATGCGGCACCGGATCCTCCTCCACTCGAACCTCGTTGTCGGCAGCACTAGCGCCGGCAACGCGTTCCGCTTTCTCGTGATAGGAGGGTAGCACGGAGGCGATGGAGTTCCGGAGGGGCGAGCGGGGTGAGCCGCCTGCGGAGCATATTAGTAAAGTGGGGATGTTGGGAGGGGGGCGCTAGGGGGAGCGTGCAGGAGAGTGAGACATGCAGGGGCCGGGTATCGGAGCGGGAGTGGTTGTGGAACGACGGTTGAGAGATCGGAGGAAGAGAGGGGGCAACGTACTTTGGAACTTCTCGGCGAGGCTGGCTTCGATGCCTTCTTCGTTGTAGCTTGGGGGGAGAGTGGCGGCGCGGCGTTGGGTTTCGCGCTTTTTGCGGTGGAGGAGGTAGAGCAGGCCGAGGAGGAAGGCGATGGCGGCAGAGGCGCCGATGACGCTGCCGGCGATTTTGGCGGGGGAGTGGGAGGAGGTCGAGTGTTGGGTGATGGGCTCGCTGCTTGTGCTTGGGGATGGGGTAGGTGTTGGCGGGTTGGAGGTTGGTTTAGCTTGCGAGGCAGCTGATGATGTCGATTTCACAAGGGTTGAGGAAGGAGGTACTCTTGATGAAGTCGCAGACGTACGAGATGTCGTTGTAGACACTGACGCAGTGCTAGACACCCCAGTGAAAGGGGGAAAGGACCGGGAAAAGGTCGGTATCGTGGTCAAGTCCATGGCTGAGAAAAGAGATGAGAATGGGCCAAAATGTTGAGTCATAGCCCTGATATGTGCTGGAGAAAGGAATAAATGCCATGGTATACCGGTGATGACGACGACTAACGGCACTGCGGAGGAAGAAAACGTTCCCATACGTACACTGTGTTGCGGATTTGTCTGGGCATGCAGCCAGGTTACACGGATCTACCGAGCAACAGCCTGTATACCCATTACTGCTGCAGACATACCACAGGGCTCCGACAGGGCACTGTTGTCGTAAAACGACCGGCATAGGCATGTTGGGAAGCGGTCTGAAGTCAAAATTTTGGCATTGTACAAAGTTGCAGGCAAGAAGGTTGATTGGTAGCGATCGGCCCAAGGGTCTTATGGCTCTGCCCGCCGTGTCGCCTGACAGATTGTGGCCGAGTAGTACATAGATCAGGTCTCGTTGGCCTTATTGTGCCACCTGCGCCTTGCGTGAGACGAAGAAAGATTGAAAGAGAAAACGAGAGACTAGAATAGAAGAGCCTTGTTCGAACAAAGCGGCACCGTGATTCAGAGCTGCGTTCGGCTTTGTACCACATCCATTGTTCTGTTGGCCATCGTTGGTGGAGGCAAAGAGGAGTGTTTCGGAGAACTTTACATTGACCGGCGCTAATCCCGAAGTGGACCTTGCTTGAACAAATCGAGAAACTCATGAAACTATATCCAGGATCAGACAATGGAGTTCCTCGTCTCTGTATGTGGATAATTCAACGGCATGGATGTAGATTGAGTCCCCTCCATAGTTCGTCGCCCAAGCTCGAAGGTTAGCCACCATGCCGCCGACGTCATAGATTTTGGTCGGACGCGTTCATACGCGTGGAATGCAGCTCTGTCTCACCCAACAACTGCACCCAGCAATGTCGAAGAAGCGAACCCTCGACGGCTTCTTCGCGCCAGCAGTAGCAAAGAAGCCCAAGATTGAGACCTTAAATGAGGTTTCCAGCCACCCCAATTACCCATTCCACATACCTCATCTCCCAGCGGCAATCACAGATGGCCTTGGATTTGCTCCCGCGTCTGAAGGCCGAGCGATGAATGACCAGCCGGATCTCGATCTTCTCTACTTTGAACCATACGTGCCCAAAGACATCCATCGCGAGCTCTTCAAGTTCCTGAGACAGGAGCTTTTCTTCTACCGTGTTCGATACAACATCAAGCGTGGGCCAACCGAGACACAGATCAATACCCCGCGATGGACGACTGTGTTTGGAGTAGACGAAACGTCCTGTTTCGGAGCAGACGGCAATCTGCTGGACAGCAAGACGAAACAGTCTGTTGCAAGGGACAAATATAAATGCAAGCCGCGACCGATTCCACACTGCTTGGACACCCTGCGAACTATCACCGAAGGCACCACCGGAGAGACATTCAACTTCTGTCTTGTGAATTATTACGCGACGGGCAACGACAGCATCTCCTACCACAGCGACGACGAGCGGTTCCTTGGTCCAAATCCCGCCATAGCATCCTTCACGCTCGGCGCAAAGAGAGACTTCTTGATGAAGCACAAGCCGAAGCCGCCGTCAGAATCGGACGCTGTCACGCCTGAGGCTAAGCCTATAAAGCTCCCGCTGGCTTCTGGAGACATGGTCCTCATGAGGGGACCGACTCAGGCGAATTGGCTGCACAGCATCCCGAAGAGGAAGGGCGGAGACAGCGACAAGGGGCGAATCAACATTACCTTTAGAAAGGCTATGGTCAAAGCGGGAACGGAGAACTACTACCAGTACAATGTGGGAAGCGGAGGCGTCTTCAGATGGGATGAGAAGAAGCAGGAGATGACGTCGTGGTCGGCTTCGTAGGTGAATGTAGACATAAATAGTCTTCTCTTGCTCGTGGCTTCGGGAATAAGCATCTAGCAAGCTTTGTGGTGTCCGATCAGGCTCTTGTAATGATGTCCAATTAAGGATAGTAGCGCTCAGTCAGCAACCTGGGTTCTGTGATTGCGATCCGTGGGTGAAGAGCCTGTGAACCTGGGGAAACTTGGGAGCATTACAAAGCGTAACCGTCCCATCCATGCTCGCCCGTCTGTCTAGTAAGGAGGTACTCTATCTACCATGGATGTGATGGCTGTACTGTAGATATACTTAATCGAACGACGGTCAGACGGATGAGGTGGGTGGCGCGCGTCTTCGTGAGGGCGAGGGGCAGAGCTACGACCGCAATTTTGCGCTCACCACCAGAACTGGCAGCCGCTGATACAGCCCCAGCTGGTACATGTAGCTGCAGCAGGAGTGTGAGTCACAGTAGCCCTGCAGGGTTTATCGCAGCCCAAAGGATGCAGACTCGACCTCGTTATGTCATCTCAGATGACCTCTCTTGTTGAAGCTTGGCATCGACGAACGAACGACGGAGTTAAGTCGAGTGTGTCGCTACCACACTTCCTCTTTATCCCCTCCCTCGTCATCCCGCAACCTCACCCAGACTCTCTCCAGTGCTGTGCATCTATTGTCTCGACCAGCGCGGAACCGTTGCAGAGACGCGCCATTGCGACCGTGGTCCCACAGCCTTGCCGTGTTTCAGCAGAGATAGAGCTGCGACGACGAGGGCATTGCGATCGGAGCTGGCTCACGACAGGTATGTGGCCTCGAGGATTGCGAGGGACGCTCTTGCTAATCTGCTCTCTGCTTAGCATTTGAATACCTTTATTGCGCTCGACAAATTGGTCTCGCTGCCCTATCATACCTCCGGAGGAGTTCCTGCCTAACTACCCAAGGTGATCGATCGAAAATTCGGAGGCCGTACCCCTCAAAGCTTTGCGACTTCGTATCGACCACCGTGAAAGCCTCTCCCATCCAGGACACAAAATCGCGCCTTCACACCGGGAAATCAAGGAGCAGCTGAAAATAGTACAACGGCGCATCGGAGGAGAACCACGTACAGAATACAAGACGTGTGATCTGAGCCCTCGGCCTCACCACGAGGGCGTCCTAGGCTTCTTAAGGATCGGACTGGAAAGCCTTGGCGCTGGAGATAGGCAGCTGGCCGGACGTATTTAAAACCGTCGCGTCAGCGCCCCAACGTCAGGAAGAACTGCTCCTTCGCTCTCCTAGGAACGATAGCCCGACGCCAGCTTGCTACTGGACGCTACCTAGGCCTATCCTCTCACCAATCCGCCGAATCCAGCCCCTGTCGCTGCATACACCTCTCCGCCAGCTAAGCGGACTTTACTATTAAGTCCGGCCACTCCACTATTTGCACCACACCCGTAGGCCTCCTCTCGCCATGACGCCTACACCACCCTCTACTGGGTCGTCCAGCGCAGGTCAATCTCCAACCGATGCTCAATATCGAGTTGTCCGTAAGAGAAATCGTGTGCCGCTATCATGCGGACCATGCAGGCATCGAAAGTAGGATCCTCTCATGCAACAGAAGCTAGGAATGCGTGTTGACATAGCCATAGGCTGAAATGCAATCGAGGACACCCCTGTGACAACTGCACCAAGAGAGGCGATACGGGTTCATGTACGTACGCTACTCCGGGCAGTCGCAAGAAGAGTTCTTCAAGCTCTGGCTCCACAAACTCACCAGATGATATGCAAAATCGCATTGACCGCCTCGAAGGACTTGTGCTTTCGTTAATGACAAATGGCGCACAAAGCCAGGGACCGACAGCGGCAGCTGCTGCCATTGCGAATAGCATGAATGGAAACTCCATGGACCAGCCCTACGACCTCAACGCACCCGAGTCTATCAAAGAAGAGACAGAGGACGAGGATGAAAGCGAGGTCAGCCAAGTTACTAAGTCTATTGGGGTGATGAAAGTAGACAACAACAAGGCAATATTCGCGTCCGAGGCGCACTGGTATGCCATTTTGGGAGAGGTAAGCGCGCCACACTATGTCTCACAAAGGCAGATGTTGATTTTTAACAGATATCTGAAGTCAAGAATTATTTCAGTGAGCATAAAAAACAATATGATGAGCATTATCAAAAGTTCAAAGCCGAACATCACGAGGAGTACCAGCCGGGGACTGCCTTTCTATTTGGGGCACAGAAACCTACAACCCATGCTGAAATCTTAGCTTCCTTTCCTCTCAAGCCGACTGCAGACATATTGATAACTCGATATTTCAACACTTATGATCCTGGACTTCATATCATTCACGGCCACACTTTCCAGAAACAGTACGATAAGCACTGGGCAAATCCAGCCGAAACCCCAATCATATGGCTTGGTTTGGCCTACGCTATGATGTGTATGGCTCTTCAGTCATACAGCAGGGCTGGTGATGAACCGCCTGAGTACCGAGGGAAATCATGGGAGGTATCGAGCGAATACAGGACTTTAACAGCCCAATGTCTCGTAATGGCCGACATTACCCAGCCCATCACCAACATGCTAGAAACTTTGATTCTGCATGTTTATGCGGACTACGGCCGAAGTGCGGATACCGAGGTTGGTGTGCTAATCAGCATTGGAATTATCGTACGACTTGCTATGCGAATGGGCTATCATAGAGACTCCGCTCCTTATCCAGGCATTACTACATTCCAAGGCGAGATGCGTAGAAGAGTGTGGGCTGTCGTGCGGTTCTCTGACCTCCTCTTCTCCGCGCAAGCTGGTATGCCTCCAATAATTCGGGCCCGAGATACGAACACGGATCTTCCTAGGAACCTCTATGACGACGAGTTGTTTGAGGATATGAAAATCCTCCCGGCATCCCATCCTGATACGGAAGCGACACCGGTGTCCTATTTGATCATCAAGGCTCGAATGGTTGCACTGTTTGGTGAAGTAGTCGAGCTGACGTCGGCTCTGACCTGTTCATCGTATGAGGAGGTGATGAAGCTGGACCAACAGTTGCGAGATTTACGGGCTAACCTCCCGCCTCATCTTGCGTTGCGATCTTTGGAGGAGTCTGCCAGGGACACGTCAACTCTGATTATGCAGCGATTCACCCTGGACCTGCTCTACCTAAAGAGTCTATGCTTCCTTCACCGTAAATTCCTGCCGGCATCGCGAGTAAATACGCGATTCGCTTTTTCTCGAACAGCGTGTATTGACTCGTCAATGACGATGCTCCAGCACCAAGTCACGCTAGAGCAAGCGTGTCGTCCGGGTGGAAGATTAAGAAGTGTGAAGTGGTTCATTTCCTCTCTCACGACGGTTGACTTCCTACTCGCTGCAATGACAGTCTGTTCGGACCTCTACCACACGGCTCAGGCGGAGCGATCGGGCAGACAGCCTCCATCGGAGATATATGTTTGGTCACAGGATCGACGAGACGAGATGATGGCTGCTCTTGAAAGAGCTGTGGGAATATGGGATTCGCTGAAGGATCACTCTATGGAGGCTTACAAAGCTCACGGTCTTCTCAACGCGACGCTGGAGCAACTCCGACAACACGATACACTTCGTAAATCTCAACAGAACTTTCCTAGCGCCGCCGGTGCGTTCCCAAGTAACGGTCTCATGGAAGACCCGAATGTGGCGCCCGAGCATTCTGCTGCGATGACCTTGGGTATGCTCAGCACAGGAGGATTAACGCCGAACCCGGGCAACCCTTACGAAAACCGGCCGTATCCAGCCTCGATGGGGAACATCTTGAACGATGTCCCGCAACAGCCGGTCGGGTTGACTGCAAATTACAACGGGGGCCTTGGAAATCCCCAGAGCGGACCAGAGAATGCGCCGAGTCCCTTCTCGTCTTTGTTCGGGCCCAGTCTCGGATTCCAGAATATCGATCTACCGTCCACGAACAACATCGACTGGGTAAGCTAGCACTCTAATTCTGTTGTATCTGAAGCATGCTTTATTTCAGGACCAACGCTAATCCCGAGAATAGGACGCATGGGACTCTTACATTCAAGGCCCAGGCTTGGACGCAACCAACCAAGGCGCCACTTGGATGCCAATGGACTTCGGTGGTCTACCAGCTGGTAGCGTTCAATCGTCGATGGGCATGCAGACCGACCAAAATCAGCAACAACAGCAACATCAGAACGGACAAGGCAACTCGAATGCGTTCTCGGGCAACGGAGGGGTATTCATGGGCGTGAGTACCCCTCCCCGTGGTAATATGATGTAGCGCGTTCTGATCTTCCGGCAGGATGTGTTTAAGACTTCGAATATTTGAGACTTCTGTTGCAAGAGGTTCGTTGCGGGATACCAAAATGGGAAGGTCTGGGAAGGGCTTTATGGGGTTATACTGGTTATTTTGATGGATGTATGAATGGACGTGCGAGAAGCTGAGTTATGCTCTAGTGGAGTTTGAAGGTATGGCGAATCTACTAAAGATGGAAGTCGGGATTGTAGGGATAGTGAGTGGGGGCCTCTGGGTATTGATATTTGAGAGCTTTATGATACCACTTTCCACTCTGCGTGAGGGTGTTTTGAAGTGGTGATTAGTTACACGTCTAACATGTACGGCTTTGGCGGACAATGCGGGACTGTGCAGCTCTCTCTAGAGCCTGGAATCTGTTAGATGGCAGCATGAAGTGGTGACAGTATATCAAGGCAGACTGGAGAGAATAAAAGTAGTTGACTACGCGTTCAAATCGCATGTTAGCTAAAAGGATCTATATGACAACCTAGACCAAATTCAGAGTAGAGCATGGTCCGTGCCAACTCGCGAGGTTTACATCGTCCTGGCGCCCCCTGGCGCCCCTCGGCTCCTTCATCCACCCCCTAATTTCTATTCTTCCTGCCTATAGTTGTCCAGCCCACAGCTCCCGGCTTGCAGATATGACGCTGCTCGGTTCCTACTCATGTTCAATCGAGGGGCAGTTCGGTTGGTATGTAGCGGGCCAAGCTTAGCCTGGTGTCCATAGCATCAAACTTTACAGCTGCCTCGGTCTCTGAAAGTCGTGGGGCTACTCCAGTATGTGGTAAAGTGATCCCGCACCAGTGTTAGATGGTATGTAAATGGAGCACGCTGGAGACCATGTATGGAGGTGCCGGACCATTGAAGATGGGCCAGCGCTCTAGACTTTATGACGCGTTTCTCGAGGTGGTATGCAACTCTTCAGAGGTCCAATAATCATAGGTCGTCTAAGCATGTCGCGTGCGGTCTGGTACGTTTTCTAAGCCCTTTCCATCCTTCCCCGACCCTGTTCGAAGCCTTTCGTAGCCCCCTCATGAAAGTCGGACTGTCGCAACGCGACATTCGACATTTCTGTGAGATTCTGACGTCCGCATTTCTTATTGGTATCGTGCTCTGAAACTTGTTCTCTCTTCCATTTTTGGGGATATCTATGCAGGTCATTGCAAACTTCATGCATCATCATCAGCGGTCCTATAGCTCGAACAACAAATAAGTGGGTAAATGGATATTGCCCTTTCGCCCAAAGCGGCGTATTCACCATTTCTCGCTGATGATATCACACGACGCGTACCTATATGTAACTGCCCGTATCACATGCCCGATGTACAGACTAGTGCGTCCTCGAGGCAAGTGCTTTACGACAACGGCTGGGCTACAAATCATCAACACCAACTTTGTCGCGACCTTACACACGCGTGATAAGATAGCTTTAGTTTTCAAGAGACTTATTCCCCCCGACACAGTTGCCTTCGGCTTGCTTCCTATCAGCCAATTCTCCAAGTTTCCACGAACGAGCACGCCTATACCCACTTAGAGCCTCACGGCGCAAACGAATCCCTTGTAATTGGAGAAGAGTAACAGCAAGACCAATCTTTCCTCCGGGCTGCGGCCGAAGCTATTCCTAGCTATCCATTGGCCCGTCGCATTTGGCTCTACGATATCGACAAGAATACAACCAACAGGAAGCTTCGGGTGATGAGAGCTGCAGTGAATTACTTGAGCAACGCATACCCTCTAGGCTTTTCGTCCACTAGCCTAGCAATGCCTGGGGTCCTGTGATACACCATAAGACACCGGAAAAGGACAGTTTGAACGAGACTAAAAGGCTTACGGGCCACCTCAAACGGTGTCAGAGTGTTTCTTAACACAGTGTGTTCAACAAAAAGTCCGAGTGTCGCATCACGGGGACACGACACGAAGCAGAGCCTCTATTGCGAAAGGGCAAGCAAGTCGCAATGGCTACCGCTGAGGAACCAGAATGCGACTACGACTCCACCGAAGAAGCAGAATGTGAATACGAGTGCCTGGTGTGTATCGACACCTTCCCAGAGTCCAAAACGGTGGAAACAGAATGCGGTCACTACTACTGCAAGACCTGCATCAACCAAGTTTTCGACAACGCGTGCAGCGGACAAGGAGTATTTCCTCCCAAATGCTGCCGCCCTATATCCTTCACTGTGGCCGACACCTTGCTCAACGAAGTGACACGGAGCCGTACCGTAGAGAGGGCAAAAGAATGGGTCGAAAAGTCGCCCGTTTACTGCTTCGAGCCGTTTTGCGCAAGGTTTATTCCCGGTGACACCTTCCAGAACAACGAGGGCATGTGCCCGAAATGCCACCAAAAGACCTGCAAGCTCTGCAAGAAAATGGCACACGCTGGACATCCGTGCCTTGACGACGCAGCAGACGTGGCTATGGTTGCGATGGCGAGACTTCGAGGCTGGAAGAGATGTGGCAAATGCCATTTTTTCGTCGAGAAGCTCGCGGGCTGCGAACACATGAAGTGCAATTGCAACTACGAGTTCTGCTATCAATGCGAAAAGGCCTGGGTGGACTGCAATGGCGGATGCCACGCATTGGCGCTCGAAGAAGAGATTCAGGCTTTTATGGATCTTGTCCATCAGCCACGACGTCCGCTCCGCCCAGACGCAGATTTATTGGCAGTATTGCCCGAAAGACACGACTTTATGCCTGAGAGACGCAACTCTATACACGAACCGGAATCTTGCTCTCATCCCCAGAATGAGCAGGAGTACGTTCTCGGCTGCAATGTCAACAAGTGCCAGGACCTCGGGGGCTGTAACCGTTTGTATCCGTGGCTCACGCAGTGCAAGAAGTGCTCGTGGATCAGCTGTGACAGCTGCAGGACATGGCGTTTAGAGAACCTACAGCACTAGGCCATAAGTCTGGGCACACAGACTCATTACAGCTCGGCTCCAACATGCTCATTCGACACCACTGTTCGGGGTAGCCTGGCTGATGGGCAGCTAGTTAGTCAAAAAGCAGTCTAATTTACACTGCTTGACGCTTGACATCGGCCTTCATTCTTCGAGATCCTGTGGGGGTGCCCCAAGCAGTGGCGAACCAGTGTGCGCAGACTTGTGGCATGTCACTGTAGCTTAAGAGAGCTCGAAAAGGGGTAGGGGGATGTCGCTGTTGCACAGAAAAGAAAGCGGTTCGAGGACTGATCTGTGGGGTATCATAGATGTGTTTTGCTTTGATGCAATTAGGTATGTACAGTACCAAGCCATATGTCTGGGCGCACAGATCTATCGCTACTTGGCTTCAATATTGCTCACTTTACACCACTGTGGGGGGTGTTCTGGCTGCTAAGCAGCTAATCAGTCAAAAGGTAGTCTAATATACACCGCTTAAAACTCAACATCGACTTCGGATCTTCAGAATCCCCGGGGATTCCCTCCGCAGTGGCAACCCAGTGTGCCCAGACTTAAGTCCTGTCGCTGTATGTACTTCCAATCTGTACCCTCAAGCCAATGGTAATCAAGACCATCTCTTAAACAAATAGAACATGTGACGTGTCTTGGTGCCACCCTTGCAGAATCTTGTGATTCAATGGACAGTGTGAACCATGGGTCGAGCTTTGAATTAGCGATGCTTCCCACAACTCACCTTATCTTTTGCGAATCTACTTCACTTGCAAAGATCCGTCAATAACTTATCACTTTGCTTAGAAAATATCCGAGCCCGAAGTCGACATGCCGCTTCAAGACCAAGATCCCGTGCCTCCCTCCCCGTCGACGTGTCAACCCGAAGAGCCACATATCGCCATCGTGCCTGGTGGTGTTCTTGACCCCGAAGAAGTAGCTGTCCTACGCGCCTTCAAGATGCGCCACGCCACCGTCAAAGACTTTCTCTCCTTTAAATCAAACTACATCCCAACCGAGCCAGAACTAGTGATGTGGGAATGTATAGGATGGAAGTTCGACCGCGAGATTCAATTTACGGGGCGATGGCACGACACGTGGCGTTGGCAAAGAGACGTAACACACCTGGAGCACATGACCGAAGTGATGTCCGTACTTCCCGTGAGACAACGGGATCGGGTTTCCTACGAACTCTCTCGTTTACACCCTATTATCTTGATTCAAAATGCGTGGGACGAGGAGCTGCGGACACGAAGAGAAGAGCAGATATCTATTATCTACGGAGCAGTCGGGAAGTGGCAGCACGACAACCTCGGCGAGACTCGAGATTTCTTTCCTAACGGCATCCTTGATTCAACATTCCGGAAGCAAAGCACCGATACTACTTACTTAATACGCAAGGGATGGGCCAATGATGCTGCAGCAGTGCGCCGCCTTCTGAGGCTTCAAGCGATACCGATCATGGGGCAAGCGGTTGCTATTAAGAATATCTTAGTGGATCCGGACAGGGCATTTGAGGCTGGCAGAGCCCTTGATGTCTTCTGCGTCCCTACCAGCGCGGTCTGGTTTCGGGAAAACCAGCCCGCCATGTATTGCGGGACCCCAGTTCTAGTTGATGGGGTGTTTCATCTCGCTTGGTGTCCTCTCGATCGAGGTGATGCTGTTCCTTCGCTGTATACTTACCGGGACGGGGGCGTAATATGACGGGCCGCAGAGACCGGGCTGGAGGACGAAACCTTGTGGGCTTTGTATTGTTTGGGATACCCGGCGTAAATGGAGATGCGAGATTCCACGTATGATGGCACATCGAGCTCTCCAATCGGGTGGATGCAGCGCTTCGGTGTCTTCTCACTCTTGCGTTCTCTCACCTTCTTGGTCGCTCACTTCGCATGCTAGAAAGTTTTATCGAGGATACTGTCATCTGCTGTGCCGGTTTGTAGTGTCGGGCCGCCGTTTTGCTAGCACTCGTATGTCACTGTCTGGATGTTTGAGATCTTCATCCTGCACGATTTCAAGTCTCACTCAAACACATCTACCATCGGCAAGTACGAGAGACCTTCTCCGATGCGGCATTTCGCTTGCTTGTGATGTCATTGGAAACGCGTTCGACTTCTACACGACGCGCCTCGCCTCTTCCTCACCACCTTCATCTCACCACCCTCATCCCCCCACGCCATCACCAGGCCTTCGTCATAATTTCCATTTCATCGCGCTGGGCGAGGTGCTCTTGTACCTCAGTATCTCCACGCGCGACAGCAAAGCCGTAGGTATCCTCTTGTCGCACAGGTAAGCAACGACCTCGAAGAACACAATGGTATGATCAGATCAGTCTTTGACGAAGATTCAGGACTTGGACGTTTCGTGCCGCAGGTATGGATCCCGAATCTGCGCGTCTCGTCCTCCAGCTCCAACTCGAAGACATCGGAGCTTTCGTTGATGGATCACACCACAAACAAGATGATGAACTCGCTGCCTTCAACATCATGCGAGATATCTTGGAGGAAAGCCTTGAGCTTGCCGACAGCCAGTGCTTCGCTCTCAACCTTCTCCGCACGGATAGGAAGGAGTGGACTACGTTCGTTGGCCTCATCCACGAAGAACAACAAGCGGAACAAGATCACGAGCTCGCCTGTCGTTTGCACGGAACGCAAGTACCAGTTCCGCAGCACAGCTATCGACCAGAATCCATCATGGCGATCGATAGCGATGATGAGAGACATATCGAAGAGGTCGCTCAAACTACGACGAGCATCAGCTCTGCGTACGATGCAGATTCGGACGAAGAGCGCGGAGAATCCTCGAATCCAATTTTCAAAGGGAAGGGAAAAGCAACGTCTACAGCAGCCACTCATACCGAGTGCGTGGCTTGCCTAGAGACCAAGCCCAACTTCGATATGCTGCATCTCAATTGCCAACCGACTCCGCATGCTTACTGCCGCGACTGCATCCTGGATCTCTTCGAGTCATCTTTGACAGATACATCGCTCTTTCCTCCGCGCTGCTGCCGCATTCCTATCTCTCTGGTTGACTGCGAGCCTTTCTTTACGCGGGACTTTGTTGACCGCTTCATCGAGAAGCGTATCGAACTCAACACTTCGAATCCAACCTACTGCTCAAGTGTAGCTTGTGGACAGTTCATCCGTCCGGAGTTCTACAGCGGAAACAGAGACATCGCCACCTGCCCGAAGTGCCAGCATGAAACCTGCAGAGTCTGTAAAACCCACGGCCACCAAGGTCTCTGCCCGGAAGACCCCACTACCCAGCCGTTCATGGACACAGCCCACAGAAACATGTGGATGCAGTGCCGATCCTGCAAGCACATGGTCGAGCTAGAGAGTGGCTGCTACCATATGACGTGCCGATGCGGAGCGCAGTTCTGCTATCTTTGCGGTTCTAAGTGGAAGACATGCTCCTGCCCTCAGTTCGAAGAACGAGGCCTTCTGGGTAACATGCGGCGTCGTCGCTCTTCCGCGGCACCTCCTGTACGCCTCCCAACACGTGCTCTTCCGATGCCAGAGCGAGCTCCATCCATAGCGGCGTCTGAGTCTGGCGATGCCGAATGCGAACATAACTGGAATCGTCGCTATTATAGAGACGGCGCCAACACTACCTGCGAGTTATGCGTAAACACAAACCACCTCCCCTTCATCGAAGAATGCCGGCGATGCGATCGTCGTCTCTGTCTACGATGCATCAACAATCGTATCTGAGGGGCTTGATACAGCTATACGCACCTTTTCTCCAGTCCTTGTGGTGTCTCGAAATGGTCCGAACCATCAGAGCGGCAATTTACGAAACAGTCGGGAACCACAAGCATTGCCGAAAGGCGTGTACACACTTACCACAGGTTTTGATACAATTGCGGAGGGTTTTTGATACTTGTCTACACCTTTCAACCCCTTTCGTGTTCTATTCTAAAGACCGCTGTCTGTCGATACTTGTGCGTGCCTCTTTTGCTACGGCTTATGATGCCTTGGCAAACTGTCGTCCGCACCCAAGATCACTTAGCCTAGAGCGCGCAGGTTGGGCGGTTGAAACTAGGTAGAACTAATAATTGCCTTGCAGCTGAACCAAAAATTAAGTGTATACGGCAATCGAATGGAATGAATGCACACGTGCCCGCCACTGCTTGAGACTACGACGACAAGAAGGATGGTAAGATAACCACTTCGCACTGCCTGAAGCCAATTGTAGGGCTAGAGCATCCCCCACCAGGATATGTTGTACCTCCTGTTGATCTATAAAAGTTTATTAAGGTATAACCACAGTCATAATCGATCTCACCTCGCAGGATTCGGGTACACTTTAAAAGAGCAGAAATGAGTACATGGCCAGCTTGCAGATCTTTCAAGACAGTTGCTTTGGCTCGAGCTTGGCTGGTAATCTCGCATCTCTTTCAAAAAAAAATGAATGGTGATCTACAATACTGTGCTCTACTGTGTAAGTAACCACCTCGAATTCTGTTTCTTATCTAGTATCAGGCTATGCTTTCTAAATAACAATCCTTCTTTAAGCCAATCTTCTTGTTGCGCTGTGACGAGAAGCCTCACCTATCTACGCTCTCTTGAGCGGTGTGGTGTAGTTCTCTTCTATCTCGCGCGTGGCAGTCACTGCTTCGTGCCAGGTCAAAACACTTCTCGACTGCGACGTGATTTGTCGTGACGGGTGCAAATACAATTCTTTGAAGACCTACTGCGTCCATCTTCTACGGTCCATCATCTCACTTCGTTTCGCTGAGCTGAAGCGGGCTTGTGCAGAATGCTTCTGAGTCCTACTTAGAGCTCCCCCGAAGACGGCCGACTCTCTCACCTCCTCCGCAACCACAACCACATCGCGACGACCGAATCGCCTCACCAACCTCATCGCCGGGACTGGCTTTGGCTCTCACTTGAGCTGTACCTGCGTATACTTGTGCCGTTCTACCTTGTTCTCATTTGCCGCCAGCTCGCACTGATCCTGTTGCGCTCGCGGACCTCTCCCGACCGAGCCACCCATCCTGAGTGGGATATCTTCTGGCTCCGCGCTTGTATTGAGCTCTCACATGAGCTGTACCAGTGTGTGCTTGTACTGCTGTGGCTTATACTCCGTCGCCATCAGCGCGCACTGATCTTGTTGCGTCGCGCGCACCTTTCTCGACCGAGCCATCCGCCCAGAGGGAGATCTCTTTTTGCGCTGCGCTCGCCTTCAGCTCCCGTGAGTAGTCTCTGAGTGTATGGCAGCATCGTGGACATGGGTTCATTTATAACCAGATCTCAGGTCTCGAATTCCCTTCCGCGACCGCTCGCCATGGAGCCAAAACCAGGGAGTCAGGAAAGGCATCGCCGAATGCTGGACCTCGCCCACCGTCTGATATCTTCGGAAAATCCAGCGAGGAGGAGCATTGCCGAAACCATCTATGACATAGTTCAGACTAGAGAGAATCATACTTTGACTCGTCGCCCAGGCGAGGTCACTGTCGAGCAGAGGCCGGACACAGGAAAGCCGCCTCCATCGATCCGAAGCAAGCTCACGGCCGCGATGGGGAATTCTGGGATCGACCCTACCCCTGAAGAGAGGAAGACTGGTGGGGAAGCTCTGAGATTGTCTACAAACAGCGGAAAAGCGCCGGCTACCCATATCGAGTGCGTGGCATGCGGATACGAAAAACCGGCATTCGATGTCGTCCAGCTTGCCTGTCGACCGGAGCCGCATGTCTACTGTCGCGAATGTCTCGAGAAGATGTTCGAAAATGCCATGGAGGACAAGACATCATTCCCTCCAACATGTTGTAGGGTTCCAATCCCTATGGAGGTCTGCCACCACTTCTTTTCGATTGCATTCGTCGAGCGATTCAAGAAGAAGACGATCGAGGTGGGCACGCCAAACCGAACATACTGCGCGAATCTGAGCTGCGGACAGTTCATCCCCCCGAAGTACTACGAGGGACATCTAGCGAGGTGTCCAGCCTGCCGCGGAGAAACTTGTAGGATGTGCAAGGCACATGGACATCAGGGGCTTTGCCCTGACGACCCTTCAACAAAAGGCTTGATGGACGTCGCAGCTGCGAACAACTGGCAGACATGTCCGAGCTGCAAGACCATGGTCGAGCGAACCAGCGGGTGTAACCATATTCGGTGAGTTATTTCTTTCATACCATGTGCGCACTGACTAGCTGCTGCTTATGGGGGCTTCCAAACATGTTCGGAGGTCTGAAAGAGATCGATATCTTTGATATGAAACGACCTTCTTCGCCTTCGAGCCACCATAAGCAGTGGCAGTCAAGTATGCATATGCAAATGACGGCGAGGTAACTAGAATGAAAAGTTGCTAACATTTTTGTAGCTGCCGATGCGGGGCGGACTTTTGCTACCAGTGCGGGAACGGTTACGTCCAGGACATATGCTCCTGTCCGTTGTTTGGCCCACAGAACTACATCATACAACCCTACCATCCCCTCCTAGCTCCGCATCCGATGCCACAGCCTCCAATGTGGTTTCAGTTCCTGCAGCAGATGGCAGCTGCAGAAGCTGTGCGGCGGGATGTCGAAGCCCAGAATCTGGCAGATGTGATCGCAGCCCGCGAAAGACAAGGCCGAGCACCAGGTCATGTCGAGTTTGTTGTTCGCGATGGCCACTGCGGCCGCTGCCATGGGACTCGCTATATTCGACACACCTTTCGTCCCGGGATCGACATGCGATGCCAAAGCTGCTACAATAACCGTCAGCTGTTGTTCTACAACGAATGTGTCCGGTGTGGATATCGACAATGCAATGATTGCATTAGAGGACGAGGTCCAGTTCGCTGAAAACAGCTCGCACTGACTTGCCGACACTTGGATCCTTCAGAAGAAGCTTCGAAAATGTAAAGTTTGGTACTGCAAGAGTCGGGGGCACAATAGACTTGCTTTGATCCAGGAATTTTGTATTAACTGGGAAGTTTTGGTAGGGGCATTCTGTTGGGCTGACTTTTTAGAATGCGGTGTAAAGGGGTGACAGAAAGAAGGCTTGAAATAGAGGTTTGGTTGTCAGTTTCCTAGCTCCGAAAGATCAGCTAGATTCAGAACGAGAGTAGATAGAAAATCGGTGGTATAGACTCACAGGGCTGAAATGAACAGATTCGGAGAATGGTTTACCTGGACGACGTTTGTGTACACGTGGTTGAGTCCATTCGAAGTCGTACCAACACATTATCGGAAATGCGGACACGACGAAGAGAATTTACAAGTGCGAACAGGGCGAAGGGGCGTCGAATGCTTATATATGAAGTCACGTAAGTTCTCCTGAAGGTCACGGTTTCTTCTCCTCGAATCCTTCCTTCTGAAATTGAAAGGAGTCAGCATCACAGCCAAACAACCGCAACCCTGTAACTGCACAAGCAGTCTCCCGGTCTCCTCCTCCGTCTGCCCCACTTGCTGCTATACTCCCAGCCTAGCCAGTACCGCATAAATTAGAACTGGAACTCTTCGAGCAACGCATGGCAGCTCTTCCACAGGCACCGGTCCCACCAGCAGAGACCAAGTTCAGGGCTGGCACGGGATTTTGTAGTCTCTGCTAGGGAGTGCGCTACATTTGCATAGATGCTGCACCTGGTTTTGATACTAGCTGTGAACATTGCCCGTACGGGAATACATTCTAGATGCGTTTCGTGAACGAGTGTACGGAGTGCAACCCACGCCACCAGTGCCATCAATGCATCCTAATTTTATTTGACACTCCTGCGCCGCTGCTTGGGGTGCTTCGAGCCACTTTCGAACTTCGAAAACATGTTCGGAAATTTCGGCCAGGAGTCAAGTCAGCGGATACACACTGGAGTAGAGAATGATTTCGATCAACTTGATGCAAATGAGAATTGGACGTTCACATACCTAAGAAACGGTTATGCAGACATGTTGCAGCCGTTTGAGGCACGCCAACACATTGATAAGGATTTAACTGAGATGCAAAATCCGAAAAGTGCGAATTGCACTAAAGACTTTCGAATGCGAATAGGTACCTGTGCAAGTTCTCCAGACCGCCATCTGCTCTCAACCCCAAAAACGCTCATCAAAACGTCCAATAAAGTCAGCATCCCAACCCACCACATCCCCACCCACCACATCCCCAGCCTCGTCCCCAACCTCTTCCCCAACCCTACTCCCTCAAGCTTTCACAGCTACCAAAAACAACCTCGGATACGTAAGCATAACCTTCCCATCACCCAACCTCGGATACGCCTCCGCAATCCTTTCCAAATACGCCTTCAAAAACCCCTCCCTCATCCCCTCATCCAACGGATCCACAAACGGCCGCAGCCCCGTTCCCTTGACCCACTCCACAATCGCCTGCGGCCCCTCAAGTACATGCTGATAGTGCGTGTGCCAGATATCCACACTCGCACACAGCGGCTTCAGCGCATCGTAGAACGTCGCCGGCGCCGCGATGGGGTCGCGCTCCGGGTTCAGCTTACTGAGAATAGGAGCCCATGGCCCGTCTGCGGCGGTCTCGCGCATCAGGCGGTGCGAGCGCTCGTGGAAGTTGTCGGGGACTTGGATCGCGATCACGCCGCCGGAGGGTAGGGTCTTGATGAGGCGCGCGAGGGTGGGGATGCGCGCCGGGCCGGGGAGCCATTGGAAGACGGCGTTGGAGAAGAGCAGGTCGGTGCCGGCGGTTGGTTCGTAGGTGGTGAGGTCGCCTTTGACGAAGTCGATGTTAGGGAGGGCGGCGCCGGCTTTTGCGAGCATGTCGTCCGAGGAGTCCATGCCGGTGATGGTGGCGTTGGGGTAGCGGGCGAGGAGGACTTCGGTGCTGTTGCCCGGTCCGCATCCGAGGTCGACTATGCGGGAGGGGGAGGTGAGGGGGACGGCGGAGAGGAGGTCGCGGACGGCGCGGGTGCGTTGGTCGCCGAATTTGAGGTATTGGGTTGCGCTCCAGTCTTTCTTTTGGGGGGAGGACATGTTTGATGGGGAGCTTTGAAAGGTTCTTAAGTGCGAGAGGGCCGTAAAGGAAATTCGTGGATGAAAAATGGAGGCTTTGGAGTTGAGAGGTGCGAGAAAGCGTGGACAATGATGAATAGAGCTCATATCCGGTGGATACTCAGGAGGTCCTCAGTAATCGTGGACCGAATGCCTATTCATGAGAATCTACCTGGGATAGTGCTCTCTGTGGAGGTGTATATAATTTGGTGATGGATGAGTCAACGAAGAAGTTCGGCGCCGGTAATGAGAAAATAAGCGGTCTAGGAATGCGAGTGCCGAAATGCGAGTGCTGATCTTGTTGGAGATGTCCAGAAGTGGATGTCTGTGAGCAAAGTCTTGATGGTCTGCAGGTCAAGTTATGTCAGCAGAAGCAGGAGTTGTCGTTGGAGTCGCGTGTAATCGCACCGAGGACCGAACCGCGGCGACGCTATGCTGCTTTGGTCACTGATCAATTTGGAAGCAATTCATTTGGGTTGAAGACTAGTATATTTCAAGCTAAAAATGCGAGACTAACACATTAAATACTGCAATACTTTCAACTATATAAGAGCTAAGGAAATTACAGCGTAGCAGTCAGCAAAATGACTAATTCAGAGCAAAAAGAGATAAGAGACGACTACTAAACGACCAACTATCAAGAGCCCTCTCGACCAATTTGAAGACTTCAGTTCAATATCCCATCATGTACAAGCCAATATCCGCCTAAATCTCCATCTCAGCCATCGCGCGTGTGACAGGATTGACCATACCCATCTTCACAGCAAGTTTGGCACAATCTCGCCTCGCGGCTTTCAAAACACGTCCCTGTTCAGAAAGACCTACAGCCTCGAACTTGCGCTTGTTCGTTGTAGCTGGACACCTGTCAAGTTTACCGCTCGTTAACTCGATCACAGTTTCGTCCTTTCCCGCACACTGCTCGCCAAAGGCAGCTTTAAAGTCCAACCGCAGCGTCCTAGCAATGCCAATCGCTTCTTCTCTCCAGAGTTCCAGTCTCTGAGCTTCAGCAGGATCGAAAACGTTGTTAGTTTGTGCTGCTGAGGCGCGGGTGGTTCTGTCCTTTATCCTGTCATCTATGATCTTCAGGAACGGTTCTCTACAACTTCCTAGCGAACGGAGCATCTTGATACTGTAATACAACTCGATATCCGCAGTTTTCTTCCAGACACCTGGGTAAGCTAATCGTAGGGTTTTGTAACGGTTGGCCATGAGCCCGTGGGTAAGCCCGTACAAGACTTCCGAGAGATTCTCAACATGACGTTCATATGGTTCGAAGCTCCTAGGAAGCTGAACCGTAATCGTGTCCAAGTCCATCGACACAAGTTTCTTTGCCAGCGCATTCGTAAATCCCCATCCGTTGTTCATAATGAAATGCGGTCCTACAGTAATTGATTTGACCTTGCCGGCCGCATCTGCTGGTATACTATCTAAGAACTTGATAGCCTCATGAGGCGGTAGGTCGAGATGAAGGATGTTGTTTCCGAAGAGGAACGACACCACCTCACGGTAGGTCTCCCGATTGGTGCGCATCAATGCGACAGCAATAGGAGCGCTCAGCTTAGGTTTGAGCGTCCTCGGGTCCCATTGTACGTGAAGACACTCGTCGTCGTTGCAGAATAGCTCTGCATATACTTTGTTCTTAAGCTCGCCAGGGAAGCCGGCCCAGGTTGGAGTCGGAAAGGCCATACTGCTGGGTGACATCGAAGACGGAGCCGAAAATATTTTGTGAAGGTTTGCAAAGACGTTGAAGGTTAGGATGGAGGGCGACATGCTGGTGTAATGGGCGGGGTTGATTCTTGCCCGTGTAAATCGAAGACGAGCTTATGAATACGCACGATGAGTAGTTGAGTGCTGGAGAAGGTAAGAGGAATATTATATTCCCAACTCTGATGTGCGATGGTAATTGAGAGGTGAGCGTACTGAGCTCTTGGGGGGAAACAACTTAGGTTTTATACACCTCGCGTAAGTATATTTACTAATACAAGGGTAGTTTTTAACTATTTTACTAGTATTTCAGTTATTTACTAGTACTTCGGTATATTTACTAGTATTTTAGTATACTTAATAGTATTCTAGTATATTTAGTAGTATTAGTCTATCTAATAGTATTCCGGTATATTTAGTAGTATATAATAATATTTAGTAGTTAGATAGGATAGTATGGAGTTAAAAACTATCTAAACTAATAAAATATTGTGACCGAAGTCCCTTAGCGTCGCCCTAAGCCCTCTACTTTCTACACCACTCCATTCTCCCCAAACTCTCATGCCCTCCTTCCCAAACAATCCCATGGTCGTTGCCAAAATGACCGGCCTGCAATTCCGAACCTGTGCATACCCATATTGATGCACTTGATGAAACGTGATGTTTGAAGACTGCGGTAAGCATGCCTCAAGGACGACTGTAGCAGCACTCAACCAAGCATAACCCTCAGCTTTCGCTCGCAATATAAGCAAGCGCATCGCTGTTTCAGCGTTGGTTCTTTAATGTCTCGCCGCTCAAATTTTAGGGTTCTCTAGTCGCTTGACGGGCTGGATACAGTCGAGCTGAAGAGGAGGACCTGTAGACATCGCTGAGCTTCGATGCGAAGATGTTGTATGATATCTAGTGGTATTAAGGTGTCCTGGGGCACTACCGAATAGTCTAAGGCACAATTTTGATATCATCCATAGTGCGTTATCGAAGGTGTCAATTGAAGTTCGCCGGCAGGTGAAGAAGCTCTCAATGCTAAGGCCTTTCATACAAGGCATTCGTGACTGCACTACTTGATTCTGGCTAAACTATGCATCCTTTCCCTTTTCCTTCCACGCCGACGCCCTCTTGCTCCCATGCTTTGTCGGCTTGCCAACGCCCTTCTTTTTCATCGTCTTGCCCAACTTCAGCCCGCTGTGACCCTGCTTAATGCTTGCGCGATGGCCCTCAAACACGATCTGCTCTGGCCTCTTGAAGCCAGACGGGAAATCCTGCTTCTTGTTCCCAGAGAGCGAAATTTGTCCTTTCCGGACCTGTGCCGCACCAGCCCGACCGAGCAGCTTCTTGGCGCGCCCGGCCATCGACTTCTCCTCGGCGGAGACCTTGGGCGCATAACCACCTGTCGAGTTTGGTTTCGCAGATGAGGATGTATTGGGCTTTGCGTTCCGCTTGAAAGCCTTCGCGCGAACGACGCGGAGTTTGCGGGGGAGGAGGGGTGGGTATCTCTGGTCGTTGAACTGGAGGGCTGCCTCAACGCCGTTTTCATCCTAATATTCAATTAGTGTGATGCAAGTGGGTGAGGAGTAGTCTCTAGCATACCTGAAATTGCACGTAAGCAATGCCTTTGCTCACGCGTGTCTTCGCATCTCGCACGACCCTCACGCTCTCAACTGGCCCAGCTTTACTGAACTGAACCCACAGCCCTTCCTCCACGTCACTGGGAGCTTTCTGCTTACGACTTCGCTTCCCGTTCTCGAGCTCTTCTACTGCTTGGATATTGCTCTCGTCATCCACGAAGCCGAGGTTGCCGACGAACACACATCGCTTGTGGTCCTGTTTTGCCGGATGTGCAATCTCGTCGACCCTCAAATGTCGATCTAGCACGATTGTCCCGTTCAGCCGCTTCGCTGCTTCCCGTGCGGCTACCTGCGTGCTGTACACGGCATAGGCATTTGTGCTTTTTGTCGTGGCGTCCATGACTTCCTTCAGCGCGAACGCTGCCTTCTTAGGTATAGCACCAGCGTACGCAGTAGAGCGGAAGCGGATCGTCTCTACTTTGTGCGGCGGCGTGTGCGGTGCAAGCTTGGGGATGAAGGAGGCAAGGTGAGCGAGGAGGGTCTTCTTGGCCGACTTGGATTTGATGGCGGTACTGGAGACATTGCCGAGGAAGACAGTCCGGGCTGCTTTCTCCAACTCTATAGCATCTGAAGAGGGCGCTAGAGATTCGTGGACTGGTGGTGTGTATGGTGTTGTGGCTTCGTCCTCAGCTTCGGACCCCTCCTCTTGCTCCGATGCATCATCGTTACCACTGCCCTCTGCCTCAGTTTCGGAACCTGATCCCGAGTCGCTAGCAGACTCATCCTCCTCGTCTGTTGTCTTTAGACGCTTCTTGCCCTTCTCTATCTTTTGCTTGGCATCCTCTCGTGCTTCTTCCCTGGCCAGCTTGCGCATGTAGACATCTTCCAGCTCGGCTTCCGGCTCGTCGTCACCTCCACGCTTCCTCTTTTTTTCCGAGCGCTCTGTTTTCCCGCTGATCAGTAGATCTGCTGCGGATTGCGCCTGCTTTGCTTGTGCGCCAGTGGCCTCGTCGTCCCCAGAATCTTCATCCACTGAATCTTCTGCCAGTTCCTTCAGTTCTTTTATAGCTGCAGGGCGGTACCGTGATTTGGGTGGAGCTACGACTGGTCCCAGCTGAAAATTATACCCATTAGCTGATGTTTGCACGCTGCAGATGCCGCATAAAACTCACACTACTAGCAAATAACGATGCCAAGCTTGGGTCGACCGTTTTGCTTTCGTTGAACAACGAGCCGCCTTTGGCTGCCTTTTCAGGCTTGGCTTTCTTCACGCGATTGCTCTCTTTTTTGGCCATGGTGACGTTGGTGATTTCGGTTGGTTGCTGCAGCAAAAAGCGTGAAGAAATTCGTCGGCGTCGGCAATGGAATTGATCCGCGATCACCCAAAAGCAGCTAGCGCGGCCGGCAGGTCATCGGATTGCCTGCGCGCAAAACGGCGGGTGGAGGAGGTTGTCGGTCGGCATACACTCCTACGCAGCAGCACACGTCTACCACCTTCTCCGCTGTCTCTGCCACGCACGCGACCCTCATTCCTACTCGCAGCAGTGTCCGGCAAGCTGTATTCCTCGTCGAACTTCTCCAAGAAGCGTGCCCACTCCACCGAGCCGCGGAACCTGCCAACCCCCCAACGCGCACACCCTCTGGCCGCCTACTCAGCCAGCTGCTCCGTTTCCACGCCAGAAACACTTGTCACCACCATCATATCACCCGTCGACAGCATTGGGTCCGGTTGGATACGATTTTTAGCCTGGGCGCACCATGAGCGCGCTCCAGCGGACCAGCAGGAGCAGGTCCAAGACTGCCCCCGACACCAGCGGTGACCACGCGGGCTTCAACGGTAAGTCGTACACCTCTACACCATCAGAGAGGGCCCTGTCCCCTATGTTGCTCCTTTTCGCATGCTAGATCGCCCGGATCTCGCGCCGTGGTGATGTGGAGCCGCTGGCAGTCCCCACCGTACTGAAAACGATCGCGAGAGCGCAGCACCCTCCCGCGTCTCCCACAACATCTCTCACTACGAGAACAAGTCTATAAGAAGCTAACGCTGAACTTATAGGGACGCACCCTGTGACGTCGACCCGCCCTCTCTCCACCGAAACCCCAGCTTCGACCCAGCGAGCCACCCCGCACACTTTCTCCTCCGAGAACAACCCCCAAATACCTGCCAAAATCACCGCAGGCATGCTAGAAACACTTTCTGCGGCGAATTTGCCGGTCGGACTTGTCCAAATCAATGGCGATGCCGCGTCCGGCGAAGACCACTTCGACGACCAGAGCGACAACCGGTCTAGCAGCCTCAGCGAGCTTGCAGATGGCTTGGATGACCAGGATGAGCCAACTCCTATAGCTGACCCAGCTTCGTTGTACGAGGAGAACGACTCAGAGGCTGAGACCGAGCGACTCGAGCGCACGCCGCGGAAACTGGTCCGCACGGGCACGAACACCACAATAGCGTCAGAAACAATCGTGGAACGAACACCAAGCAAGCTCTCCAATGCGCTTTTGCTAGATCAGGACGAGTCTGGGCCGCCGTCTCCATTGGCTATAGTCGAAGACGGCATCGCAAAGGATATAGCGGACGGCGAAACGGATATGAACTCTGTGTCATTGAAGCTTGCCGAAGTGGTCGGTTCCTCAACAGACAGTCTTGCCGATATGGCTGGCAAGAAGCGGAAACGTGCAAGCGACGATAGCTCCGACGATGAGCTGGAAGCTGAGGAGCCCGCAAGAAAACGGAGCGACAACGGTAGGGAGGACCCCCTCAATGCCGAGCAGGCCTCGAACGCCGACCACTCCGACCAGGCAGATTTGGAGGAAGAAGGCGACACCCCAGAAGAGCCGGCGGTGCCGACTGCTGCGCAACAATTGGACATAGAAGAGACAATTGCCGACGTGGCGGAGGAAGCAGTCAACGAACTAGCTGCTGTCGCCAAACTTCCTAAGACACGCAAAGGGGGGAAGAGGAAAGGCCGAAAGCCTGCAAATGACTCCGCCGAAGAACTGGCAACGAATGCCGAGGATGGCGCTGAGCACGTGGAGGGGGAGCACGACGAAGACGACGGAGGCGTCATGGACGAAGAGCGTAAGTCGACATGTCCAGCTACAGAAGTTTTGAACATGCCATTGACTTTATTATACAGTGAACAAGAAGAAAACGGCCATTGAGTCCCTTGCCGAGATCGAGAAGAAATTCAAGATATTCCGAGAGAAGTAAGCGAGCAGCCCCACCCCGGCATCTGTGGATCATGCAGTAGACCGGAATTGCTGACATTTCACCAGATATTGCGATGAAAGCTTGGCGCAAATAACCAAAGAACTAGAATTGCTCAAGCAGCCCCATTGCACACATCCAGAGTACCTAACAATGGTACAATGCGTGGACGAGAGACGCGATGCGAAGGTAGACTATGAAAAGAGGCTTGCTGGTTTCAAGCAGAACTCTCTCAACGTTAGGAGCATGGCCGAACGCCATCAACTACACGGCCAGTACTTCCAAGCAGTCCGCGAGATCAGGGAGAAGTTCATCTCGGAGTGCAACGAGCGCATATACCAACTCCAGAAGGGTCGCAGACAGATGGGCGTCGACGAGACGGTCTACGCCTATGCCTTCCCAGAGAAGAGATCTACTCAAGTCCAGCATCAAACCGCATACAACCACGAGGTGTCGGTTCTCTCTGGCATCGCCAAATATGTTGGCTTTCCTGCTGCACCCAACATCACCCCCGCTCGGTCGTCTGATATTGATGACGATCTCCGTGCCATGAAGGTAGACTGCGTTATCTCCCAGCCACATCGCATGGTGCTGACTCAATCGGCGTAGATACCCGTTCGACCAGCTCCACCCACTTTTCGCCCAACGTATCGACCATCACGAGCTGATGAGGCGGCTGCTGAAGAGCAGTTCATCGAGCAGACTCCTTGGGCTAATCCACGACACCCTGACCACCAAGCCCATTACCAGGCCGTTCCAGCCTCGGCATCGCGGAATATCAGCCAGACATACCAAACTCCGGCAGGCCAAAGGCGCATGATCGACGTACACGTCCCTAATGGTTCAGCTTCGACCATTGACATGGCGTCAAATCCTCCCTCCTCAGCCGCCGCGCAAGGCCAAGGAGGACATGACAGGACCCCGGCAGACTCCCCAGTCATGCAGATGAAGCGAAATGCTGGCCGACCTGACGTTCCTAGCCCTGACGACCACCGACTCAACTCCTTCGCCGCCATCTCGCGAGAGGCTTACCAGAACAACAACCACCACCTCTACTCAAGTCCAGCCGGCGTCCATGCTGAGCATACCCCCGACGAGCGCGAACCGACCCACGCCGCCTCTGTCGCGCCCCGCTGGAATGGAGCCGGCATGCGCCACCTCACCGCCGCCGCCCCTCCCCCCGGACGAGCTCAGGACCCACGCACCGACCCGGGGCGAGCACCGCTCGGGCAGCGAAACAGTCTCGGTGCCGTCAGTGTCGGTAGCGGCAGCGCCCTGTTCGGCCGATAGCCTTTATGAAGCTCTAGGAGTCCGACAGATCTAACTTCCCATCTTTAGAACAGCCTTGAGCCCTTTCCTTAACCTATTACTATGATACCAGGTACGGGGGATATATTTGATCGGAACCTTGCGGTTTTTGTTGCAAGGGGTTTTCAGCACTGGGCGTTCGTGTGGGTGGATGCCGCCTCCCCCCTTTTTAGAAATGGGCCTTAGCGTCCGTTGTTGCATTTTGCGACGGTTTCTCTTTTTCTACTTCTTTATTTTCGGTTCTTTTCTTGTGCACACTTTCTGGGTCAACTTTCTCTTTTCTCCGGGGTTAATGGCGGGGGGCGGGCATGGGAGTTGCTCTACGATTCTCATGAGGTTGACGGCGCGGCGGAAGCTGGTGCGCTGGCTGCTTGTTGCTGGCTTACCCGGCTGTGTATACTCTGGGCTTTGGGTAGACGAAGCGAGCGTGTGAGCGGTATCTAATGAACTGCGGCTTAGAACTCTTTACAATGTGGAAATCGGCGTGATATGCGTGTGATTTGTGAACTTGGATCACCTGCTGAGGCCCCCCTCAACTATTCGAAATGCGACGGTCCTGGTGGTGAAGTTGCGGGGGTGGGAATTGGGAGTTCGTCAACCGAGTCCTAGAGCTGATCGACAAATAAGCTGTCAGAGCTATCCTTGCTCCGAAGAGAACCCATAACGATCGAAGTTCGACACTGAAGACTACATAGAAGGATTTGCAGGTGCGTAACTTGGTTGAAGGAACAAGTCATCCTTTATAAGAAGGGGGTGCTAGAGGTCCGTGAGAACAATGACCCAGCAAGACGTGAAGTCAGCATATTCTCACCAACAGCCCGGATTCGCCAGCTGTCATGTGCTGTTTCAGATGTGGTTGAGTTTTGGGAGACTCTGGTGTACGAAGAAACATCCACGAAGCGAAGCGCGCGCTAGGACACCTAGGCCCCGAATCACTACCAGGATTAACACCCCTTGCCTACTATTCCATCTAGACAAACACGGGCTTGTGCGCGTTGCTTAGGGCCTCACTCCTGACATCTGGCTCCTCCGAACATCCCCTATATATCTACTTACTTTCGTGGGCGCACAGATATGCTAGTTTGAGAGACCGCAGTGAAACCTACGTCTCGTGAACAACCCGCTGTTGCGCGCGAGACCTCCGCACCACACCACCATGATCATTTGATGGAGAGCATTATCTATGAGGACTCGCCGTTGGCCGAGTATCTAGAGGGTATAGCAGCATTCCCGACCTCAAGACTCCATGGAATCTCGCAGGCTAATACCCTGTGAAGGTGAGGGACAAGGCAGGGCTTCGTCTCCGGCAGCCTCCACACCGCCGTCGTCACCTAGGACCACCAGTTTCGCTCCCCGAGGGCCCTCCACCTTACAGTCCCGCATTCGAGATAGGCTACCGCGGCCTTTGCGGATCCCGATTCCCAAGAATGGACCTATTGCGCGGATACATACGACCTGTTCGGTGAGTTGCGGCCAGAAGCGGAGGCAGATCAGGGCTGACTTTTGGGCATTGTAGCGGGCAGTCAATTCGCGACTCGGACGAGCAGACAACCAGCGCTTCATCGAACACTTCCGATACCTCATAGTCGCATCCCAACTACTCAGCGAGCATACTGGGCAAAGCAGCTTCAGAACCGTAGCAATCCCAAACTTTGGTCTCGACAAGCAATCCCAGGCACCGAACTTCAAGGCTGGCAGTATAAAACTTACTGGAGCAGCTGTGACCGGAGCGACAGCTTTTTTACTGGTATGGCTACTACACTGGTCCCGAAGCAGGTCGTCGGGCTTCAGCAAAGGGAGGCTGCTACTCGTATTCCTGGTGTTTGCGGTGGTTGCAACAATATGCTACGCATACATGAGGCGACACTGGCTTCAATATCTGAGACAACAGGCGGTGGATGGCGCCTCGAACCTTATCACCAACCTGCAGGCATTCGATGCCTCCACCGCTTCAGCTTTAGCGTTGATCCAAGAAGTGGAACTAGTCTCGCGAGGATATCGACTGTAAGGTTTTGATTGCAATTGGAACGAGTTGTGCTAACTATGTGGCAGTAGCAGTCCACTTCCACCAATCACACGACTCGAGGAGAAAGGACAAACACGGCGGTGCCACCGACTACGTAAAAGCCTCAAGAGCGCGTTCGCAGCCACCATACCATTGCTCGCGGAGCAATGCGCCACTCTACGACAGCTTATTGAAGAGGATGACTTGGAGAAATACCTGGACGTGTATGATATCAATAACCCAGACCTTCAAGAGGCGCAATTAGGCTACTCCGAGTCGGAATTCGAAGACGAAGAAACTCTAAAAGCTCTCCGCACATATCAATACCGTCTTGCCACGCTACGGCGACTATTGCTCTGTTCACTTTTAGCGCTAGAAGCAGATGGTGGGAAAAATGACTTCACACGGTGGCGTGTGGCTATCCAGGCGATCGAGCAAGTTACGATCCCTACCGGAGAATGGAGCGACAAAATAAATCGCACATTAGGAGAGGAAGAGCGTATGCGTCTTCATCCACAAATTATTATTACTGAGCTAATGCCATCTTCAGAGTTCGTGGTACCTTCCCCAATCAAGATTCAGTCGAATCCAGGGCGCGAAAAGCTCCGCGCTTCGGTCCGGAAGCTAAGTGGTCTATCTCAAGGCATCAGAGGACTCCAAGCCAAGATGCAGATTCTTAGGGAAGAATCCAACAAGAGTCTAGAAGAGTCTGAAGACATCTCAGAACTCGGTACTACTCTCATGACTCAGTACGACTCGATCGGTGCGGATCTGAAAAGTCTCGTTTCGGCCTGGGAAACTGGTAAAGCTTCGCTAGCGTTAAACATCGACAGACACGAACGGCGTGTCTCCCAGGCGTCTTCAGGCGGCATGCGCTCACCTGTACCCAGCCTAGGCGGTCTTACCGTGGTGGAAGAGGGCACCCCGTCCGACGCTCTACGGGCCTTGACTGGCGCATCACCAGCACACTCAACCACTCCCAGCATTTCTGGCAGCAACTCCGATGACGAGATCTTTGAGGCTATAGCGATACCTCGCACACGAAAGACACTCTCGCGCGAAGAGCGAATGGTGAAAATCCAGGAAGATCGCGCGCGGCAAGTCTCACTCCGAGAGCAGAGAGAGGCAAGCAACAATATGATGAAAGAGCTGGAGTCTGTGATAAATCTTCGGCCACAAAGAACCAACTACTCGGGACGAATTACCTCTATTTAAC
The DNA here is from genome assembly GCA_010093605.1 of Lophium mytilinum. Classification (NCBI taxonomy): domain Eukaryota; kingdom Fungi; phylum Ascomycota; class Dothideomycetes; order Mytilinidiales; family Mytilinidiaceae; genus Lophium; species Lophium mytilinum. The sequence goes on along the minus strand of MU004185.1, from coordinate 1,617,155 downwards.
GATACCAACGGTAGCACCGTGCTTTTCACTATTTGGTCGTGCTTCGGAAAAGGGCGCAGGACGGTGCATATATGTGACACGGATTTCCTTTTTTTCTCAGTTGGGTCGGCTATGCTCTTCCAGATACCATCCAGCTACAAGGTGCATTTAAACAGGACGTCTGTACTACTATTACGCCTTTGAAATATCATAAACACTTTCAAACATAGTTGGATGTGCTTACGTGTTAGCAAACATCCAGGGGTGAAATTTATCAAGGTGAAGTGGTTTTTGATTCCTTGTGGTTGGATTTCACAATCGCTCAGTTTTCAGGCATGTGTGGAGTAAGTCTTAGATTGGTATCTCCCAGACTTGATTGCTATCTACCAACCATCCATTCTAAATCTCAGCCCCCATCCTTCAGCCTCGTCTGCGTCCCCATGTGTTCACGGCGCGACAAGGGGTCGGCCCGCTAGCGTCTCTCAGCCTTGGCCAAAAAGGATCCACTCGGTAAAGCTTGTCGCGCCTTCACCAGCTCGGAACCCTCTCGCCCCCTTATCAACCTACGCCCCCCAGCTGCTGGGCTGATTATCGGCCAATGACAGATCGGGGACATCAGCACAGTCTGCTCCAGGAAGGTGTTAAAAGAGGTAAGGGGCCTACTAAGCGCTCTTGAGATGTGGCTGCAGCAAGGCTGGAAGCAGGCTGGCGGATGTCGAACCGCATTCAGGCTCCACATCTTTTGGTATGGAGGGATGATCACAAGCTTCATTGGTGAACTTCAAGAACTGTCAGAAAAACAAGCCGTGCCAATATTGTAGCTTGGCTTCAGCCGCACGGGGGTGGGGGACATAAGTATGGAGTATTTCATCGAACGATTCTCCAAACATTACTACACCCTGTAAACTCACCCACAGTACCGTAATCATGCCCCGACGCGATCAGAAAACTACAAGCGAGTCAGAAGAATCAGAAGAAGAACTAAATGAATACAAATACAGCGACCTCGAGAAGCCCAATTCCATCCGTCTCCTAAAACTCAAACCCGGCGGACGGAAATCCGGAGAAGTGGTCTGCGACCTCGTCGAAGAGGACCTTGACTGGCACGACGCCGAGAAAGCCGACAAATCTAAGAACAAGAAGACGGAGTATGAAGCGTTGTCCTGGAACTGGGGAACCCTCCCCTGGGACCAAAAGATCCGCGTCAGCCACAAAGGCGAAGACTACTACCAGCTCGTCCCTCCCAGTCTCGCAGCCGCACTGAAAGCGCTCCGCGACCGGCGCAATGTACGCGTGCTCTGGGTGGACGCGATCTGCATGAATCAGAAAAATACAAACGAGAAGAATCGCCAGGTGCCTATGATGTCGAAGATCTACGGCTGCGCTAGTAGTGTGTGTGTTTGGATCGGGGAGGTAGATAAAGACAGCAAGATCGCGCTCGACTTTATCAAGGACGAAGTGCTTCGTCTGGAGCGCTTCGATGAGCTGTGCGAAGATCCTACCTCCAGCCATAAGTGGGGCGCAATGCTGAACCTGATGAAGCGGCCGTGTTTCTCGCGGCGCTGGGTGGTTCAGGAGATTGCGCTGGCGAACGAAGCGGCTATATACTGCGGCAATGATTCTATCCCGTGGAAGGACTTTTCGGATGCTGTGCAGCTGTTCGTCGAGGTTGAGACGGCGACGCACAGGCTTTCGGAGGTGATGAAGATGGATCCGAAGTTCTATCATGTGCCGGGATGGTTCGAGTATGTGTCTGCGCTTGGTGCGAGCTTGCTCGTTGATGCTACGGGGACGTTGTTCCGGGTGTCGAAGCGTCAGAAACGGCAGCCTTTGCTCAGTCTGGAGTACCTCGTGTCCACACTGTCTGTGTTCCAGGCAACAGAACCGAGAGACACGATCTACTCGCTCTTAGCAATCGCCAAAGACACCGCCCCAGTCGCCGTCATCCACGGAAACACGGCCTCAAGCGCCACCCCAGCGAAGGCCCAGCTGAACGCATGGGCGTACCGCAACATGAAAGCCAAGCCCTATAAAGTCGACCACAGCCTTCCCTTCATCGCCATCTGCAAAGAATTCATCCTTTTCTCGATCCGCCAGTCCGAGAACAAAACCCAAGCTCTCGACGTCATCTGCAGGCCGTGGGCGCCCACCCCGACCCAAAGGAAGCAGAAGAAAATCAAGAAGCCACTGTCAAGCGGAAAGGCCACAGCAAGCCAGACGATGTCCCCGGCAAGGTCGAAGACGACCAGGCCATGCCCTCTTGGATCCCTAAACTCTTCGGCGCCGCCTACGCTATGTACACGCACCCTAATGGCGAGCTCAAAATGGGCCGCCAGAACGCGGATCCCCTCGTTGGCCTCCCCAGCCTGAGCCACCGGAACTACAGCGCTGCCGAGAACCGGGAAGTCGATCTGGATGTTCTCAGGTTCCGGAAGCGGGAGGGCCATTTCAGCATGTATGTCCTCGGTTTCGTGCTCGACTAAGTCGGCAAGGTCTCGATGGCGTCGTAGTCTGGCAATATTCCTGAGAAATGGATTTCCCAGGGCGGCTGGGAGGACATTGAGGACGACCCGCCGCAGGAGTTCTGGCGCACTTTGGTAGCGGATCGAGGGAGGCTTGGCAGGAATCCGCCGACGTATTATGCGAGGGCGTGCAAGGAGAGTGTTACGAAGGGGCTGACGAGTGGGAGCTTGAATACGACGGAGCTGATTAATGATGGGCGGTGTTCGGTTGTTGCAGAGTTTTTCCGGGGAGTTCAGGCGGTGATTTGGAATAGGAGCCTGATGCGGACGAAGAGTAGTGACTTGGGGATTGTGCATGAAGATGCCAAAGAGGGCGACTTGATTTGCATCTTGTATGGGTGCAGTGTTCCTGTGGTTTTGAGGAGGTTTGAGAAGACGGCTGAGGAGATGGCGAAGGAGCAGGCGGAAGACGAGGAAGAACTCGCGAGACAGAGGGAGATCGCTGCAACTAAGATCCAGCGAGGGTTCAGGGAGAGTCGGAAACGGAAGAGGGATCCTCTCGAAGACATGGGAAGGACGACGGAGATGCCTGTGCCGCATATGAATGGATCAGCACCGAAAGCTGCGGCTGGGCCGAAGACTGCTCCTCCTTTAAAACCGAAACCCAGCTCGAAGCCAGTGCAACAGAAACGAAAGAAAGATGACGATGAGTCAAAGCAGAAGGATAAGGCTAGAGGCGTCTATTATCAGCTCACTGGAGAGTGCTATGTCCATGGCTATATGGACGGTAAGGCCATCAAGTATCAGAATGACCATGACATCAAAGCGGAGGTATTTGAAATGAGATGAACGGTATCGAGTAGGAGCGACCTAATTTCGTTTGGGATGTTGGTTTAGGTTTCGCTAGATCAGCTCAGGATCTCGTAATATACTTGTCTGCAAATATTCTGTATTTCTCCTCCTCGGATGCGATGCGTACCCTTGTACCCCTGGTTAATGGCTTGAAAAGCTTCCCTGCGTGTAGCATATGTGCCTTGCTTCAATCTCCAGTCGAAAGCAGACTTACTTACAAGGCTGAGATGGCAGCCTACATCCCTTGTCTTCGCGTCTGAGGTCTTGGGCCATGAGCTCCTGGGTCTGGCGAATACCCCGCTACACCCTCCTGCAAGAGAAACACCAATAGAAGGCTCAAGTTACGCGAACGTACATCAGAACCCAATAAGAGCAAAGACTAAGATACTCCGTACCCTGTACAGTTGAACGGAAGGCTGAGCTGAAAGGAAGCATAAATCCTGCTTGATACCCTCCTCCGAGTCCCAGGCGGCCCACAAACCACCAGCCTCGCGCACCATTCTCAACATACTGTCCTCATTTCTCTCTTTCTAGCCAAAATGATCGACCCCTTCACCGCGGCAACAGGTCTCAGCGCTAAATGGGGCTTCTCCAAAACCGCAGCGGTCGGTCTCAAGAAAGCAAGCGCGAAGCAAGTCGGTCACGTGGTCCAGAACTACGGAAACATGAGCGTCAACGCAGCCTCCCAACAATCCACCGCGTACGGCGCGGGGAAATCTGCTGGCGAGTCCATCGGGTTCTTCTCTGCCGTTGCGTCCAAGCTTGGCGGGGAGTCTAGGGAGCCGCGATATACGCCGCAGGGGCGTGATAGAGATTCGCTTCAGCATCTGAAGCGAGACTTGGATTCGGCGAAGCAGAGGAAGATGACGAGAGAGCGGCAGGATAGGGTAGAGGCTGCTAGGCATCGAGAGGCCGTCGAGTATTCTGACAGGAAGAGGGCCAGAGACCATGAGGCGGAGATGAGGGGGTATGAGCGGTATCAACGGCAGATGGCTGCCCAAGAAGGTATGTTCTACTAATATAGATTATAGAAGGTTGCCGGGAAGCTGACTTGTGCTATAGCAGCTCGTCGCACGGCGAGGGCGTCCGCAAATGGGTGGAGAAGTGAAGTTTGAGAAATCATTGTCAACGATAATACCTCGGGCTGCCGACCACTGAAGCGGAGAATGGTTATAAACGCTGGCCTGTTCTTTGAACTGAGTTGTTTTACGAGGAAGTACGGTTTGACATGAAGAAAGCAACTACAGTGTCATGAAGGGGTACGCAGATTCTACTTATCGAATGCATACAGTTACATCCCGCTATTTCTTCGCTTCATGATCCACATACTCAACTACCATCCCATCTGCATGTCGAAATCGCATCTTCCTGCCGACGGGCGTCTTCTGGATCGGCTCTAGCGGGGTCGCCTCAGCTTTTGTGAGGATATCCACGTAAGGCTCCAGATGGTCGACTTTGATAGTCAGACGAGTCTCCGTGAACGATGCAATCTGCTCAGAGGAGCCAGCAATGATTAGGACGCTGAGGTGCTTGGAAGAAACTGCGGCAAGCTCGAGTCCCGTTTCCGGATACGAGAAACGCAGGGTTTGTTGCCCTGATAGCAGCGAGGTGTAGAGCTCGATGGTGCTTTGCAACGCGTCTTGGTTGACAAATATCCGCGTGAAAGTTTCGAGAATCATGGTTTCGGGCTGTTAAACTTGTGTACTGGGAGGTCTTGTTGGTTGAAATCGCGCTGGTGGAACGAAAGAAAGTAGCACAATCGCGTATGCCTCGAATAATTACAAATGTACCACCAACATGCTTGTCGGGAGTGAATCCGAAACGAGTTAGAATACGTAGGATCACCGTAGATCCTATCATATGACGCTACCGCCGAGGATAGAATACTTTGATGCAAGCCCAAGCTCTACAGTTTCTGTGGGAGTGAAACGCGCAGCTCGAATTGATTATTGTTGACTGTCAGACTACCTTGTGATATCAGCTGAAGTGCGTTTGTAATGAAAGAGTTCAGGGTCCAAATTAGGGAGGAATTGTAACATCCTCAAGTGCGGCACAGCTTGAACCACCACAGCCCTCCACGGCCTTCTTCACGCAACACCACAGGTACTGAACTTATTGGATACCGTAAGTAGCACTCCTAATCGTGCGCCGAAGGCCAATGCTAATACTATCTAGGTAGATAACCCAAGACACGAGAGATGCCCTGCGAAGGGCCAGATTCCATTGCAACGCAGCATGCAGCCGCCTCATTCCCTTTACTAGAACTACCCGTGGAGCTTCGCCTACACATATACCGCTTCCTGGCACCCAACAAGCCAGTAGAACCATGGACCATCTATAACCCAAAACCGCTCCGAGACGACGGAGAGAAATGCCATCCAGTCATCCTTCGCGTGTGCCGGACAATCTACAACGAAGCTCTTGGGGAATGGTACGGCGGGGTTGAATACCAGATGTTTGCGTGCAATGAATCTATAGGGCTTCATCCGCGTACGGTGATCCGGACTGCAGCAATTCACGCTGGGTTGGCCTCGCCTCATCCAGGCCTGCGGAAGATGAAAACATTGCGACTGCATATCGTACTCCCGACTCAGCCGGTGTTGAAAGTCCTGGAAGGAATAGATCCAAATGATTGCGCATTAGTAGAAGAGGTTTTACCAACCCTGGTCAAATGGCTAAGCCATCAGGAGAGCCGGCTACGGGAGTTTCATATAAGAGTCGAATTACCGCCACGATTGCTCCATAACCTACGCCTACGTCCTCAAGATATTTCGAAGATCTACGCATGGTTGTTGAAACCTGTACATGCTATGAGAGGGCTGGAGAACGTTTCGCTAGCGTTTGTGTTCTGGGGAATGGGAAGAGGCGTGCCGTACTCCAGTGCGTCAGCGAGATATCGGGTCGCGGAATTCCGTCGTCTTGGAGACGAGTATAAGCAATTACTTGTAGCAGACATATGTAAGAAGTCGCAATGGTCCTGTGTACGGAGCTAGTAGAATAGCTTGGGAGGCTTGATTGATAACCAATCCTTCCGTTCGATTATATCCCTGTCGCACAGCTTCCCACTTTCAGTCAAGGAAAAGCTCCTCGTAACCTTTCTTCTCTTCCGCACTCACACTTTAATGCCTTTAAACCTATTATCACGACAACCAGCAAGGTTCTACACCGTTCTTTGGGGTCAATTCCTTCTATCGTTAAACTCTTGGAGCCTGCGATGATCCAGCGCCGAGAGCAAGTGGAAAAGCTCTAATCCCAATGGGGGTATGGCAATCCCGATCCCCCCGACCAGGCCGAACGCTAAGAGCTTTACTTCCTATCACAGTCAATCAAACCAACAGGATGCGGTTTTAGTCACGCCTTAAAACAGGTTCTTTGCAGCAAAACTCATTTCCAAGTTCTTGCAATGGTCCAATGGCGCAGAACCATAGAGGCTTAGAAATGCGGCGCTGAATAATGCCAGAAAACACGCCCGCGCTTCGCTCTTTGAAGGTGTTACAAAAATAACGCTCATCGACAGTCTCAAGCTCGGAAGATGCGGTATAAGGAGGTAGATTTCGTTGCTTAACACCACCGCATCACAGTTTATCAATCCAGTCGCGAACCAGCATTCTCGACCTCGTTGATTGACACTCATTTCCCTCAAATCTCTCAATCGTTCAAGATCAATTTCTTACATTATTCAATGGCGTCTACCAAAGTCCTTATTACCGGTGTGACAGGATTTATCGGAGGGTCGGTGCTGAGCACCTTACTCGAAACCCATTTCCCATCTCTCAAGAATATCAAACTTGCAGGACTGGTGCGCGGCGAAAACAATGCCGCAGTACTAAGAAGCAAGGGTATCGAGCCCGAGATTATCCAGGGAATTGAGGATTTGGATCTACTTCGCAAGATTGCAAGCAACTATGATGGTAGGTTCGCGTTTGTGCTTTTCTGCACTTCCAGAGTGGATCCCTCTAATATATCCCCTGTAGTTATCATCAATCCTGCTTTTGTGTTCCAGACCGAAGCCGCGAAGGCTCTCCTCCGCGGTCTCGGTGACCGAGCCAAACAGACTGGCAAGCAGCTGCATTTCATCCAGGTCAGCAATATCCACGTCCCTTGTATCAACTAACTAAACCATCACAGGAAAGTGGAACTTCGTGCATCGCCGACCGCCCCGTAACTGGTACCTACCGCGAAGACCGCGTCTTCTCTGACAAAGACGACATCTATAGCTATCTACAGGAGCGCAATGCAGCAGAAGAATACGCACCACGAACCACCACTCTCGTGATTCCTCAACTAGGCCTCAAACTCGGCGTCAAAACGTACATGATCCAGTCACCAACGATCTATGGCATCGGGACTGGCTTTTTCAGCAAGACTTCTATCCAAATCCCAGTCCTGATGCATGCGGCTATCAAAGCTGGGCAAGCATTGCTGCTTGGTGATGGGAAGGCTGTGTGGGATTATATCCATATTGCCGACCTGTCGACGATGTTTGAGCTCATGCTTGCGAAGATCTTGGATGGGGATGATATTCCATCGGGCAAAGAGGGGATATATTTCTCAGAAACAGGGTATTATGCGTGGAGAGATCTCATGCAAGGAATTGCTGATGCTGGAAAGGAGCTGGGAGTTCTCAAGACCAATGAACTCAAGCCCATCACACTGGAAGAGGCTGTTCAGGTAGGCTACGGATTAAGTAATCCAGTTCTTGAGCTGTCATATGCTTCCAAGTAAGCTCTTGTGTTCCCTCGAATATTTCGATTGCTAACGGATTGGTTTTCAGTTCTCGGAGCAGAGCCCTTAAGATCAGGGAGCTGGGCTGGAAATCTCAGAAGACCGAAAGGGATTTCCGCAAGAATTTCCGCGATGATTTCGTGGCTGTGTTGGTCCAGCAGTAGACCAGTTTTACATTTCATATATAGCATGTGGTCCTGCCAAGACTAGAGTACCAGCTCAGGCCTCCAGGCTAACGAATCCTTCGCTCTGCAACCAAGGCAGCAGTATTATACCTGATAACTGCCACGTCTCTTGAACGAGATTCTTCTATATATATCGTCGTTCGTTAGGTTAAGGTAATGTGCAACCTTCTCCGAATTACGGATATCTGAGTTGGTATTTCATCTCACAAGTCTTCATACGCGTTGTTCATCCTCGAAATCCGCTCTATTTGATACTTCCTATTTTCATTTTTCGGCTCTGCGCTGTAATGCTTCCTCAATTAATCTGGGGATGTTTCATTTTCGGTCTTGCTTCAATTTTGCTATGCGTGACCTTCATCCCAAACCCTTCGCATGGCTATATCCGCATGAGACAAAGCTACAACTCCTTCAAGCTCTACATTTTCGGCCCATCCTTTACTTATTTGAGTTCACCAGGTTTGCGGACGCCGATCTCGTTCTCACCATCCACGAATTGTACTAAATGGCTTCAACAAACAATCCACACGATCATCTATCCCTTCGGTGTGCAACCTTTTACCACCGGTGCACTCGAACTTGCAGCATGTATAGCAAGAGAGGAGGCCTTGGGAACAAGAGCGCGCATAAAACACATTCAGGTCGCTTTTCCATCTTCAGGCGCGCCTCGGGATGACCTGACGCCCTTGCTAAATATCATGGATGTTTTACCGAACTTGGAGACTGTCAGGTATGACTACCTATGAGATTAGTTCTTCAACAGATACTGATGCTAATGCTGCATTAGTTGGTCGTCGTGGAACCGCCCCGTCATGGACGACCTCACACATTGGGCTCAAATCCACAAGCCGACCGTCATCACACAGATAGTCGACCAGGAGATACGCCCCTTGAGGAAATGCCCCAGCAGTTTGAGAGTAAGCGCTTCTTACGATACCAATCACGATGAGCTATCTGTAGTCGATCAAGTCTACGATATTGTCACTGCTTGTCCGAAGGTCAAATCACTGTCGCTTTCCATCACACAAGGCGGGTGCTCAATTGGGAGTAATCCCTGGTCCTTCAATTTTCACGGTTACGACACCTTCCACGCACTAGAGCACTTGGAGCTATCCGGCTATAACTGGGACGACACGACGCGAAACGAAGAAGGATCCACAGCGGCCTGGAAGAACCACATGGACTGGAGCAAGCTGCGAACTCTCAACATCGACCTGCCTCCAAACTCATTCCTGAACGCGTTCAAAGGCGAGGATATCCTCCAGAGCCTTGACTCCCTAACCCTCCGCCCCAAATGGGGGTTTTGGGGCGACGAAACCACCCTCTACAATTTCGACGACGAAGCACATCAACTCCGCGCAAACTACACTTCCTTCATAACTTCCCTACGTCCCCTGGGCGAACTTAGCGTTTCAGGCATGGGCGAACACCTCGACATCATCTCAATACTAGAGCGTCACGGCGCCACGCTTCGTAAACTCAGTATCCACGAGTTCGAGGGCGGTTGTTTCAATCGCACGCGCCCCTCCCTCGTTCATCAGCTAGATCGGATCCATGAACATGCGCCGGACCTGCACACTCTTGAACTCGACTTCCTGCGTGACCGTTCCGACTGGCCTAACCCAACGATGGAGCTGGCCCGCTTTGAAGCCCTACGCGAGCTGCATATGCATTTTGACCTCGAGGATCGGGGCCAGCAGGTGCGGAACACCAAATGTGAGGCAAGGGAGGCTGGATACGAGGATCCGAGGGAGTGCCCACTGGTAGCGGCACTCGCGGAGCCGCGCCTTACCCTAACGAACGCCAAAGACATGCTTTTGAATTTGGGAAGGGTGGGGAGCAAGGTGAACAGCTTGACCGTTACGACAGGAGATTATGGGAGGAGGGAGGGTGGGGGATTGAGGTTTCCGGATGACTCTGTGCCGATGCCTAGGAAGGTTGTGTGCTGGTGCAATGGAGAGGGAGAATGTAGGGAAGAGAATGGCGTATATTGCGAGGGGTGGGATGATGATAAGTCCCGCTTATACCATCGTGACATTCCGCTTGATGATACGACAGCCTGATAGATATCAGGGGTGTGGCTCTGATTCTAGCCAGGACAGCGATAAATATAAGAGAAAGCTGGCTACACCGTGCATGAGCTAAGCTCCACCACGTATTTCCATGCCCGTACACATACAACCTTGCTCCTCTTTCAAAGCCTCCGCTTTTCTCATAAGGCCAGATTCGAGATTTAGACACTCTTCCCATCCATCTCCTTCAACGTCAAGCTCTTCAAATCTACGTCCTCCAACGCCCTCACCTAACACCCCATTAGCCTCTCCTTCCCATCATCATCAACATCACCGGGGCAAGCACTCACATTAACAGCCTTCATATCCCCCGTCGCACACATCAAGCTCGTCCCACACGTTGGGCAAAAATAATGCGGAAATTTCCCACTGCCGAACTTGTACTCCTGTGACAGCGATCAACATCAGCCTTATCTATACCACTACCACTCCACATCCACACATCCAGAGGCCGGGGGTGCATACCGTCATCTTATCCTCCCCACTACTAAACTCAACCGAGCTGCTCGGACACACAGCAAGCAAATACGCATTCCGCACACAGATCGAGCAGTTGCAGCTGATAGCCGCCTGCGCGGGGTCGTCGAGGGGCGGGGAGAGAGTCGCCGTGAAGGCAACGAGACCGCAGTGGCAGCTGCCTTTATACGTCTTGGACGCAGCGGGAGTCGCAGCTGGGGTGTCGGCCATATTTGCTGGATCTGTATCTGCTGCTATGGACAAGGGAGAGGGTTATTCAAAGAGCGGGAGAAGGCAAGGAAGAAGAGTGAGGCGGAGCAGGGCGGTGGTGGTTCGAGGAAGGCTGAGGCTGCCTTCTTTGCCTTTTTATACCCATGGGGAGATTAAGCTACCGGTGAATGGAGCTCGATAAATGCCTTGATTTTTAGGGATGTTTCTGAGGCGTGCAGCGTGGGACGATAGTTCAGCTGGACTGCTTTAGCGGAGTTGTTGTGAGGGGCAGCGACGCGCCATCATGCAGGTTTCGGAGCGGTGATAGGCGACGCGTATGCGCGGGGTCAGGTGAGTGGCGGTTTTGGCGTTTCGTATACGGGCCAGATGAGTCAGGTCTTATCGAAGCGATTGACGGGACGGGGAATGCCCTGGTATGTGGAAAGGACTGTTTTCAATGTAGACACTGGCTGCGAGACTTTGAGCAAGGCAGTATGAAATTGAGCAGCTTCTAAATCAAATGGAAGAAGCGTGCATAGCAATTGAACGATCCCTCTCTCCGTGTTTGTTCAGGTGTGTATGTTCACAAATATATATGTACAGATTAAGTTTCTGAGTTCATCGAGGTGCTTGAACCGAAATTGGATACCAATTGGCTCTGGCTGAGAGGGGCACATGCGCGGCTACCTTATCCCCGCAGCCTTCTGCATGAGGAATCCTTTTAGTGGTCCTATCATGTTGACTGCTGAAAGCCCAAGACTCCTCAGTGGGACGAGAGGGCCAGACTGTACGCTGTACAGCTTGTGTAGCTTATCGCACACCCCAAGCAGAGCATTGTTCTCTGCATAGCGCTCACTGTTGTACGGTTCTAGTGAGAGAACAGATCCGATGTCCTGGCCGTGCAGGACTGCGGTCTCGATTGTGCGTACAAGAGCTGCGGCATCGCCTTGACCTTGGTTGAGGCCTTGGCCAGCGAGAGGATGGATGGTATGGGCAGCGTCTCTACATTTTATCTGTTAGCTTTAATCTGTCTTAATGGTAAGTTTAAGAAGAACTTACCCGACCAAAGCTACCCTCTCTCCGGTATAAGTGTCAGCATGCCTCATCTTCAGAGGGAAACTAGCGACACTGCCCTCCTGAACGTTCAAGACCTTCATAGGAACATTCCCATTGTTAATAGGCGTATGTTGTTCCCGCCACGCGACCTCGTCCTGCTGGCCTTCCGGTAGTGTATGAAGATAATCCAGATCCACGGTCGAAAGCCTAAACGCCGCGTTCACCATAGCTATGAAGTCTGCCGAAGATAACGACTTCAACTTCGAAGCTCGCTCTGGTGTTGTCGACCACACAAGCGTAGCCATGTTGCCCGGAAGAGGGAGCATAGCAACCGGGCCAGTGGGTAGAAAGCGCTGGTACGCGATTTTGTGGTCCTTTCCGCCCCAGCCTAGGCCTTCGAGCTTCAATGATGCGACTACGCCATGTCGATTGTAATCAAATCCACGACTTGGTATTCCTGCGAATGTCCTGACAGGGCTGTTCGCTCCATCAGCACCCACCAGAAGCCGTGCTGCTAGCGTCTTGCCGTTGCTCAATGTCAGCACTGGCCATGACCGCAAGTCTAGTTCAGGTGTCTCTTGCCCAAGCTCGATCGACTCGACGCGCGCTGGGGAGTGTGTTGTGACGCCCCCAAGCTCCGAAAGCCGCGAGAGGAGTGTGGTGGTGGTATTAATGTTCTCGATCATATACGCAATCGTGGTAGGCTGTGAAGGCGTTCGTGGTTTCCACGGCGTTCGTGCGGTGTCCCAGTCGAATGAGATTCTAGAGTCGCTCACACCATCCCAAACTTGCATCTCTTGGTATGGCTGGACGCGTGATAAGTCGACGTGCGACCATGCCCCGATGTCTATCAAACAAATGTACATTAGCACCCATGAACAAGTATTTAAGGGGTAGCTTCTTATACCTTGCAAGTTCTTGACAGAAGCTGGGGTAAGGGAACTGCAACGATTCGAAAATGCATCGGGCGAAGCATTGTTGAGTTGATTGTTCTGCAAGTCTTGTCCTTCAATGAGTGCAACTTTGAGGTTTGAGGTTGTTTTCGAGGCGCCTGAAAGCCATTAAAACTAGTACATCGGATGAATGATTTTCCACTCTGAAAATTACATACGCAACGCTGTAAGTAAACTTAAGCCAGCTGGGCCTCCACCTACACACACTACGTCGTAAAGCTCCGGGTTCGCCGCTGTAGTCGCATAGCTGCGTATCCGGACAGCCTTTAATGCGCGGAGGGGCTCATGTAACCGGACAGGTATTCGAGGCGGCATTACAAGCCCAATTGAGTAGAGTTCATTGGTGGAAGGGGTAAGTTGCTTCACAAGAGGCTTGGTGGTTTGGTGGTGTCATGGAAGTTGAAGCTCGGACGACGAATTGCTAGCTTCATTTCTCTAGTACGCCGTAGAATATACCTCCAACTTCATCCCATCTCTATTCAGCATGACACCTCAGATTTCAACTTGCTCGAGCTACTCTGGGCTTTCCAGCCCCCCTTGCGTAGTAGGGAACAAGACCGGACTTGAGTTTCTCGGTCGGGTTCTTCTAAATTCCTTCTGGAAGTGGAACTTTTCTACGATGACAACGTCTGGAATCCAGGTGCAACGCCGAAGAAGACGTCGAATAGGCCTTCAGACAACCATCCCTGAAGAGACCGAATACTTTGGACGAATGGCTCGAACAGCTACGTCAAATACACCCAGTAGTGTGTAAGTGTTGTGCATGTTTGGTTCAATGGCTCGGTCCGGAACCTTAACCCCATCATCGACCCAGAAAACTGCACTTGGCAAACCCACAACTCCAAATTTCCCCGCGTCTGGAGTTTGCAGTTGCGGGATGCTCTTTGAGTACTTTCAAGGTTCATTATAGCGGGAAAAAACTATGATCTCATGTGAAGAGGTGTCATTTGAACCTGCATCCCTAGGAATCTTAATATCATTTGGCTCTTGACATGCCTGTGGATACGTATGAAACTGAGTCGACAAACCGTCCATCTACCTCCCAGAATTTCGCTTAAAGATTTGTGCGTACTTGGCATACATACTGGCCACAGTTTAGTGGTCTCGTTGGCGTCCGAGTCCGACGTAGTAGCATCACTGGCGCTGGTCCCAACCTCCTGTATTCTCGCACTCAAAAGCATTACTTCTAACCCCCATGTGTGCCTTCTACTGTATTCTCAAGATAACCCAAGAAAGTTTTGTGTCTCAGTTTAACTCATCGACTGCACCATCTCATAAGATCACTCTCACAACATGGCTGTGTCTTATGCAAAACGACAACGGATCATGGACGACCTATTTGACGCAGACAAATCTCCAGCAAACTCTCCCGCGCACTCCGTAATCGCCAAACGCGATACTGCAATCGCCAGACTGCCATTACGAAATGACTTCGACTCGCAGCGAGCGGAACGACCCAGTATAGCTCGTTCCCTACACACCCCAGATACCGATCCATGGTTAAAGGCGCCGAGCCCGAAACGGAGGAAAACCTCCTTCCGTCGCCGAGCAAGCGTATGGGTCCTCGGCCCCAAGATGGACAAGGGGAAGGGAAAGGCCAAAATGGAGGATGGCGTCGAGACCGTGATACCAGATCCCTTGGGCAACGGAGACCCACTTGCAGTGTATGAGCAAGACGCCTTGATTACGGACAATCTCCCGAATCGTGTGCGGGCGAAATCTTTGCCGACTTTAGCTCAAACCGTTCCCAAGCCGTTAGCAGATGCCCCACGCAGATATACAATCGCAATTACCAACTTTGTGTACGATGCACTGAAGAAGCTCGGGATTAGAAAGGAGACTCAAGAGCAAACTTCGCAAGAGCGCACACCATCATGTGCCTTCGAGGAGCACGGAATGGCTGGTGCCCTCCGCTTTGACCCAATGTACTTCGACTCGATTCGACCCGATGGGCCCAGTACATTCTGGAAGAATAAAGAATATCAGAACCAGCCCTACGAGCTATGCCCAAAGTACCGTTCGGAATTAAAGCGAAGGAGTGGCGATTCGATGCGCACCTACCAGAGCAGCCGAAACAGCCAGATCAGTAGGATTAAAAGCATCAGGAGCACTCTGAGCAACTTGACCAATCATACCGGCAACAGCAAAGCAACCTGATAGAGGTCGCGTGCCAGCACTTCACTTGCTGGAACTCTCGAAACCTACGTCGGTGACGTCCGTCACACAGTTCAACCCTCACCCACTATTTTTGCGCTTCGCCGCTGAGACCTCAAAAGATACTCGATCTCCATTCCACGAGGCCATCATTTGAATCCGCTTTTCCACCCGCTTTGTTTCCAGGGGCATCGACCGCCTCGTGTACGTGGTGTAGTCCTCCCCGATTACCTTCCTTGATCCGAGGCCGAAGCACAGAAGCCCGAGAACGCGATAACGATTGGAGCCATTAGAACGCTGTCAGAGTCGACTCGACACCCCGAATGGTTTCAGATTCATGGCTTCGGACCAGCGAATCTTTCGAGCGCGGTGTGGCGACAGATGGGCTCCTCGCGCTTGTGGGATAGGAAGTGAAGTTTGGCAGACGGCCTCAGACCTTGCCTATCCTATGGAGCTAGTGAGGTGAAAAGTCAAACCTTGTCCTGGCGCCAATGAATACGACAGAATACCTTAAGCAGAGAAGGCTCGGAGTCGCGTGGTATGAATGGATTACGAGGTGCGAGGGATATTCGTGGGCGCTTCCACGTGGAAAGTCAACGGAAGCATCCCCGGGCATAACAGCATAACCGCATAACTTATGCAAATGCCCAGATTCCCAAGTCAAGTGTATAAGCCATTTATTTTCTGGCATTTTTCACCATAAACTCAACAAAGAATCGGACTTTGCCCTGTATCTTCGGATCCAGTATGTAGCAATACCAAGCCAAGCCAATGCGGCCGGTGGTTCACAGTCAGTTTCATGATGAAAGAAACCTCACAAGAGGTGGCTACACCCTCCTTTGGGAGGGTGGTGTTTTGCTTCTCGGCGCTACGCCAAGGTCGTTAGTTCGAGGCGCGAGGTTAGTTTTCTTTTTGCATTTTCTTCTTCTTTGGGATGAGATAGCGGGCAATGGAACATTCGACATGGAATGGTGTCAAGCTCGGTAGTGAGCACGAGCAGTTAAATCTATCTTATTTCACAATGTATGCCTTGATGCCGCGCATTCTATTGAACCGATTCTCTCGCATTCACCGTTCGCCTCAACCGCCATCTTCAACCGGCTACGCCACCGCGCAGTTTCCTGGCATTCAATGTTGCCTGACACTACGCTTTACATTCACCCTGTTCCTCAATTTCCGCCCCGGCAGCACTATTTAAACCCCCTCTTTCTTCCTTCACAGCACATTCTCAACATCACGCACCAAATCGAATCCATCACCACCACACCACCGCACCCACTTACCTTTTCTCAAATATATATCCACTTTCCATCCCCCCTTCCCCTACCCTTTTCCCTACCCTTTCCCCTACCTTCCCTTACCCTTTCCCTTACCCTTTCCCTTACCCTTTCCCTACCCTTCCCTTCCCATATTCTTTCCCACCCTTGTCCTGCTCTTGCCCTACCTTACTCTTTATCCCCCCCTTCCTATTCTACCCACTAACGCTCTGAACACCCGTAGACCCTCTACTCCCCACCACATCACCATAGTAGATGGGACCCTGCATCTAGCTGTAGGCTGGCAAGGACCGGAGTGTGGCGATGGCTGGGGCTCGCTCCAAGGTAGGTTCTAAGTCTCCTTTCTATTATTAAGTAATGGGACTTTGCATCTAGCTGTCGGCTGGCAAGGACCGGGGCGGGCGATGGATGGGGCTCGCTCTAAGGTGATTACTAGATTCCTTTCAATGCCTAAATGTGAATGGGACCCTGCATCTAACTGTCGGTCTGACAGGGACCGGGGCGGGCGATGGCTGGGGCCCGCCTCAAAGGTAGGCGCTAGATTTCTTTTCAATCTCTTAGTATTAATGGGACCCTGCATCTAACTGTCGGTCTGGCAGGGACCGGGGCGGGCGATGGATGGGGTCTGCCCCAAAGGAGGTGCTAGATTTCTTTTCAAAAGAAAGAAAGAAACGCAATATGAATACGAGAAATGCGACCAACGATGGGAAATTAGAATGAATCGGCTATCATAGTATCAGAATTCAAGAAAAATTACCGGGTGGCCTCAAGAGAGAAAAGGTAGAGTGTGTTACCATATCTTATCCAGCTCTTTATTCCGGGTTTCCGAAAGAAATATATTATAAGATCCTCCACAAAGTCCAAACACCATTTTACAACCTTTCAAAGAGGCTCACTATACTTTAAGCTGCAATGTAAACCTGGCCACTATTCTACCCTTAAAACGCTATCTTGATTGCCTTCTCAAACACTAGGGAGTTTGTCGTCACAAAGTTCATGCACATTCCCAGACACCCGCCCGGGGACCATACACCTCTCTGCTGCTCGCTCATGTAGCAAAAGAGAAAGAGGATGAAATCACCACCAGCTTCGACACTAATTCGACCTCGGAGGTGCGCCACTGCTAATATCCTTATGTTCCAAAGTCACTTTGTTATTGGTCCTTCGAACCCCAGATCTTCAAGTGTCTTGACATTGACTCGGTCCTTGCCCTGCTCCTTGAATGCTCTTCTAATTGCGAACGATCGCGCCCTCTGCCAATGTTCGTGCGGCCCCCATGGCCTTGGTAATCTACCTTTTCCATTATTGTCTAAGCCCGGTCGAATCTCAGCCCGCGAGGCCCAGTCAATGAGCATTTTTATGTATTCCGCATCTTCGGGATACTGAAAATGATGAAAGCGGCGAGCATCGGGATCTCGTTCGCTTGTTCGTTCGCTCGTTGGTGTTTCCCAAGCTTGCATCTCATGTATAGACGGTAGTTGCAATCGTTTTGCATACACTCGCGCAACAACAGCGGCTTGTGCTTCGGCCACCGTGAAAGCAATTATTCTCGGTAACGCAAGGAAGGCCAAAGTCGGCTTCGGCGCGTAGAATAAGTGCTGATATGTGTGATTCACTTTATGCCCGCTTTCGATCGGATTCGGTTCAAGCTTCCTCAAAAAGGGCATGGAATGAAGATAGCCGGTGCAGAAGATTATACAGTCGACATCTGTTGCTTCTGTGTCATCTTCAAACTGAACTGCTCTTCTATCAGGGCAAAGTCGCGCAATCGGGGGTCGCAGATTAGCTAGCAGGTCTACTGGGAAATCTTCCAGAAGTTGTGGGCTGCGCCTACTCGAGAGATATAGCTTATTACATAATGGGAGAATGCGGCTGGAGATGTCAAGACCAGATACACCAGAACCGACGACAATTACTCTTCTCTTGATAAAGTTTTCGGCCGTTCTGAAGCACTTCGAATGTATGATGGTGCCAGGGTGCGATACGGTCCATTCTCTGAGACCAGGTAAGTCCGGCGTCCAAGGCACCGAATACTGGCCTGTAGCAATGATGACGGCTCCATATCGCTCACGAGTAGTCGTACCGGTAGCCAGACTACAGCTTTTAATCTCCCATCCCTCTATTTCAGGCTTGATTTGTACGACCAGCATGCTCATGCGAACCCTATCCAGCACTTCTTGGCCATAGGCCTGGATATAGCTAAGAATCTGATGGTGCTGCGGTAGCAGTTGCAGATCATCCGGGAACGGAAAATCGGAGTATCGCATAAGCGTACGTGGTATGTTCGCCTCTAGATCCTCGTATATCGGAGAGATAACATTTTTCAGCGTGAAGCTTTGAGGAATATCGACGTGGGCGTAATCCTCGGGAATATTCGTTTCGTGGTTCTCTTCATTTGCCGCTGCAGTATAGTTCCACAGCCCGCCAATAGATCCTCGCTGCTCGAAGACATCTATGGTGCAGAAGTAGTCTTCTGCGATGAGAGATCTAAAAGTCCCAGTCAGGAGATTATTGTTATCCAGAAATTAGGCTGGACATTACTTTGCAGCTGCCAGACCCGACGTCCCGGCACCGATGATTGCAACTCGACGGTCTATCATTAAGCTGCCCATGCTCTATACCGATGGACTCTGTATGTGCGCAAGTATGGACATCATCTGTCTGATGGTAATGAGGCTCAACCATCTGCCGGCCAATCAGTATTGTGAGAGAGCCGAAACTGGCAATTGCGGTTCGATTGGCCCATGTTCTTGCTCATGCAGAGCAGACCCGCTGTGACAGGACAACGATGAAGTGTGGCTGCATTGCAATCTATCGAACTGACGTTTGCGGAAGCCAAGGCAACGGGCTTGCTGATCACACGCCCCCTCTATGACCCCAGGTGCTTACGCCGGATCCATCACGGAGGTGACACGTGGATGGAGAGACAAACTTACTTTGCCGATGATTGCAGAGCCTCAATCGACGCATTTTCGCCAGCTGACCTTGTACGCCGTACACCCTGGTCATAACCCTATGCTGTATCAGTTGTGTGCGCCCCGGAGTGTCTCCGGAGCGTACAGTCCGCTCGTACAGTAACTCTCGTACAGTAGGTCTCGTACAGTCATATGCACGCGTTTATTGCATCACGTCTGCGTATATTCTATCCCCCACAGCTAACTCTATTACGCTGTGCGTATATTATATTACAGTCTTAAAATATAAAACCTAATATACTAGCTATCTCTAAAGGCTTATACGCCCTATTACCTAGTATATAGATAACCTTAATTATTAGTTTTTTCTTCTTTACCTTATAGGCCGTATATCTTTAAGTTTTATAAATACTACTATTCTAGAGAAAGATAAGAAATATAAAATAGATAAGTTAAGTATTTCTAAGTAGCGGCTATTAAATTTATAGATAGAAAAGGCCCCGCCGCAGCCTATAGTAAAGGCTAGAAGTGCGCCTAAGTCTAAAAAGACTAAAAAGGTAAAAAAGGTTACCTATAAGGCGTTTAAACTTTTATAGATATAGTATTAATTTTTAAATCTTAAAGTTATAATATAATATATGCCTATTATACTATAATAAATATATATATATAACTATATAAAACCTACTATATAAGTAGACTATATACTCTAGAGATACTCTATATATACCTCTAAATACTAATTAAGAAATATTACTAATTTTTATAGATTATTACTAATTAGAAATAAAATTAACTAATTATTTTAATATTAGCTAATTACTTAATAGGGGGGCAGCGCTCTAATTACTAAATAGAGTTATATAAGCTAAAAATTACTAATAATTAAGGTTATATATACCTCTAATTACTAATTAGAAGAGAATATAAGCTAATTACTAGAATTTTAAGGCTATATAACCCCCTAATTACTAATTAAAAGGTAGTATAAGTAGGCCCCTAATTAGTAATTAAAAGAAAGGATATAAGATAGTCTCTATTTAGTAATTAGAAGAGAAGTATAAGATTATAAGTAGGTAATAGTATATTCTATAAGTTAAAAGTAATACTAATATATATCTCTAGGTAAATTAGCTAAGTATATTTTAGATATAGTAGATATTTAGAAGGTAAATATCCTCTTCTAATTAGTAATTAGAGTTTTATACTACCCTCTATTTACTAATTAGCTTAATTAGCCTAATAATTAAGCATTAGCTAATATTAAAATAATTAGTTAATTTTATTCCCAATTGCTAATAATCGGCGAAAATTAATAATAATCCTTGATTGGTGTTTAGGGGGGTGCAGTTGCATGGGCGATAGAAAGCCTAGAGTGCGCGCCATCGTGGCAGTTAGGGCGATCTTTGCTTTCCTGTTAACGTAGACAGCTATCTGCCATCGACCGTTAATTGACTGGCAAAAGTAACATGTTCTACCGCGGGGGTAGCGAACCGCAGTCTGATTGCTTGTCAACCAATTATTCGACCGTTTTCATGGCACCATAAATCAAGATTGGCTTGTGGCCAGCAAGGCCAATGTGAATGAGCGCCGAGATCACTCCATTATGCAGGCTGATTGCCTGATGCACCCGGTTCCGCCCCGTTGGAATGATGTGGTATTAAATGTATCTTCCCAGTCATTGGTATATTCGAGAGACAATTATCGCAGCGTGCGCAGCCACGGTACTGAGTTTTCGTCGCTTAGTTTACCTGCTCACCGGAAAATAAGTGAGGGTTTGCAGTACCTAGGTAGTGTTTGCAGGCCAGCCTGAACCTCGCAGAGGTATACACACAAACCCCACCTTCTACGAGATCTCAGCTGCGTCAGTGAAAAACGCAATGCTGGTCCCTAAAGACTCATGGAAGGCTAAGGCCGAAAAGAAGACGAGCGAAACTTTAGCCAAAATAGCTCCCGAATGGCGTTTATCGGAAATCGAGCTAGCCAAAGCTGCTAAGCAAAGGGACCTCACTGGTGCCTTCTTCGACCATTATCTCGAGGCTCAGGAGATCGATATAATACGGCAAGATGCAACTTGTATTGTCGGGAAAGTGCAGAGAGGAGAACTCAGTGCGATGGAAACCACACTGGCCTTCTGTAAAGCCGCAGCCATTGCGCATCAGATTGTAGGCCGATCGCACCCCATTCTTGCTCCTCTTTGCTCAAGCTTACTTAAATAGAACAACTGCTTGCACGAGATATTCTTTTCGCAGGCTATTGAAAGAGCTAAGGAGCTAGACGAGTACTACAAAGAAAAAGGAAAAACCATGGGGCCACTCCATGGGCTTCCAATCAGTCTCAAGGACCAATTCCACGTCGAAGGCAATGACACCACAATGGGATACATTGGATGGATCGATACCTATGAAGGCCGCAAGGACAAGGAGCTCATACACAAGGTCAACAGTCAGGTTGTGTCCGAGCTCCTTAGTCTGGGGGCAGTTTTGTACTGCAAGACTAGTCTACCCCAGACGCTCCTCCTTGGTGAAACCGTCAACAATCTCATAGGCCAGACTCTGAACCCAAACAACCAGAACCTATCATGTGGGGGATCTTCTGGAGGAGAAGGAGCCCTTCAAGCTCTGCGAGGCAGTGTTGTGGGCTTTGGAACTGATATTGGGGGATCTCTGAGAATTCCGGCAGCGTTCAACGGAATATTCTCTCTCAAACCAACTCACACGAGGTTATCGTATCGAGACGTGGCGAACGTGATTCCAGGAGAAACGACATATGCATCTACCGTCGGGGTTATGGGCACTTCTCTGGAGGCTATACATCTCGTTTTTCGTTCAATCGTGCTGACCCAGCCGTGGCTCAGAGATCCGAACGTGGTACCGATGCCTTGGCGGGAGGATCGTGTTGAAGAGACTATTTCAAGAGCAGCAGGGGATGGAAAAGCCAATGACAATAAACCACTCAAGCTTGGAATCCTGTGGACTGACGGCGTGGTTACCCCTCAACCACCAATTGCGCGTGGGCTCAGACTTGTGGTAGATGCTGTCAAAAGTGTTGGCCATCAGGTAAAAGAACCAGTCATAGTCCGATTTTGGGAACTGCGCTTACAGGAGTTTTCTCACCAGGTCGTAGAATGGAAACCCCCGGATCAGCAGACTGCTAAACGGGTTCATGTAAGTGCAGATGCCATACATCACGATAACCATCATTTGAAGCTCACAGACAAATAGCTGGCGTTTCTGAAGGCAGACGGAGGCCACGACATTCACCGGCAGCTTGATCTCTCTGGAGAACCTCTCGTGGCGCCTCTTCGAGAAACTTTCCGTCTGAAGGATCCGATGTCACTTCTTACTTATCAGAGTTTGACTATCGAAGGACGAGATTACGAAGCAAAATACTCAGACTATTGGAATTCCACTGCGGATGATGATGGTAAGTGAGACTCTTCCAGATGGAGTTTTCTTGAAGTCACCACTAACAGCTTACAAGGGCAGCTTGTTGATGCAGTAATCATGCCCGTCGCTCCACATGCCGCAGTTATCCCAGGAAAGTTCTATCACACAGGTGAGTTGAGAAGATCGGGCGAAAACTAGACGCTGACATTTTGAAGCTTATACTGAAGTCATCAATTTGATGGACTACAGCGTTGTTGTAATTCCAGTCACCAAGGCCAACAAGTCCATCGACAAGGCGGACCCCAATTACACGCCGCTTAATGACGTGGATGCTAAAAACTGGAAAGCATGTTAGTATTACCGAGCATCAACCATGACGCCAAAGTTGACCAAAGCTCTACGCTAGATGACGCTGAAATCTATGATGGCGCTCCAGTAGGCGTTCAAATAGTCGCGAGGAAGTTCGAGGAAGAGAAGATCTGGGCAATTGGAAAGATTGTTCACGGGATTTTGAAAACGGCTGGGATCCAGTAGTGCCGGGCTCTACCCTCGGGGATTGTCTGTCCATATGCACTATATGTATGCAATGAATCAACGGCCACCTCAGTCACATGCTCTCTGTTGACTACCAAGACTTGATATGCCTGAGTACAGACTGGTCAACAACAAATCTGTATGACCTGCCTGATTGAATTAATCGATTCTTTTTCGCGTGGTCCCAGCGCGTTGTTTTCCATCCACCACGCCTTTATTGTAAACCGCGCCTCTACGCTACCTTTCTCGCTATAATGCCGCCGGAAGCCACTAGTTACCCGCTGGTACTCGTTTCATGCTGCTCTCGAGCGCTCCTCAAACCTGCAAGCCGCTGTCGATGCGTACGTCAAACCGCACTTCAATCTGAATCCAATTCACCCTCCGCAGACTGATTGAACTGATTGTTGAGAACTTAGGCTGAGTGAAGCTCTATATGATGTTTACGATTAATTAAAAGCTAAGGATAGGTTCTTCAACATATCAACAGCATGACTTGAACATACAGCACTGACTAGGAAACCATGCGCGAAGCTCAGCTGCGATTTCATACAGCAGCCCTTAGGCAGGGACTTGATGCGATAGTTCTTTGGGGAAAGTCGCATACCTCTCGCATGTTATCCTAAGATGTTTGAGCTGGTCGAGCGAAGAGACTCCAAAACAACTAAAATCGAAGTTCGGCCGTTCTCCTTTGCAATCTCCATGGCGGTCCTGTTCAAAGGACTCCGTGGTTCGCAGTTCGCGCCTGCCTCCAACAACAGCCGTACTACATCTTCATGCCCGTTTTGACAAGCTATCATGAGAGGTGTCCAACCTAGCTGATATGTGCGTTCAATAAAATCTGTCGTTTGATGGACATGCAATCCTGATGGAACCATCTTGCGCGCCCAAGCAGCATCGGGCAAACCGCCCGCTTCAAGAAGAGCTCGAACTATTTCAAAGTGTCCTCCAGCAGCAGCTAAGAGCATCGGAGTCTCGTCGCGCTGAGACCCGCTCTCCATTTCAGCGCCTGCATCAAGCAACTTGTCGACACAAGCTTTGTCGCCTCGATAACATGCATGCATCAGAGGGGTCCAATCATGAGACGATCGAGCCTCGGTATCTGCGTCGTGCTCAAGCAGCAGTTTCAAAATATCGATGTGTCCACTTTGCGCGGCTTCCGCCAATGCGGTCCAGTGATCAGGCGACAGATGGTTAGCATCTGCACCGTGACTCAGCAAAAAGTCCACCACCGACAGATTGCCATCGCGGACTGCTGTCATCAGTGCCGTCCATCCTTTCGAGTTCGTGGCATTCAGGTTGGCTCCGTTTCCAAGCAGAACTTCGGCCGCATCAGTGTTTCCTTTCGACATAGCGATCATCAAAGCAGTGCTCCCGTCTTTCGCTGTGTCTTCAACGTCAATGTCCTTTTTGAGACATTCTCGTATCCCGGTGGCGTCGTTTCGTGACGCAAGGTCCATTAATTCGTTCCAAGAGAGCGTTAGGTTCTCTGATCGTGGTTCAATTTGGAGATGCGGCTTGCTGAGCAGTGGGTCATCGAGGCAACCTAGGTAGACCTTACGGAATGTTCTAGAATCATTGACCTGAGCGCCGTTCCGGATCAGTAAGTCTGCAATCGTAGTGTACCCGGCATGGGACGCGTAGTCTAAGACGTTTTTGCCGTCCCTGGAAGCGATGTCAAGACGGGCGCCTTCTCGAAGCAAACACTCCACTACTTCTTGATTTCCCTGTTCTGCTGCGAGCATCATCGGAGTAGATCCTTTCATAGTCTGTGCATTTAAGACACCTGAAAGTCCATGAGCCAAGTCCAAGCTGCGCACTATTTCCAAAATGTGTCGAACGAAGTCAGATTGCCCAACTTCAGCTGCATAATGCAGTAAGTACTTGGAGTCGCTGTCATATTGGGTTGTGATGGCTGGATCCCTTTGGATCAACGTTTTCAACGCTTCAAGATCAGATTTGCGTATGCCCGCGATGGCTTCTTTCATCCTTTCCCCTTCAGGGGAGAAGGTTATGACGGGGGCACTTGGTGAGAGTACGGAAACAGCACTGATTATTGCGTCATGTTCCTAGAAACATAGTTAGTCATTGTTATGAGAAGGGGCTCTTGTCAACGTACAGTAAGACAATGTCGCCACCAGTTCCACCCTCGTTTAGTTTTCCTCAAAATACGCCACCCAGAGCATATATCGCAAAAAGCCTCCCAGGTTCCTGGGCTGTCGTTCACCTCCCGGATGACAGAAGGCCTCGGAAGGGGGAGTCCTGTATTCGGCAGGCCGTGTAAATAGGTTAGATGGAACTCGTATTCTCCGCTTGGGATGTTCACCCAGTGTCCAACTTCACAGCGGGCGCAATACCCTTCCTTGTTCCTATCATAGCCTCTTACCCAGCCGGGGGTAAAGAGATCACCTCCAAATGTCGATTCTTCCCGCCGAGGAGTAAGATTTTCATCGTCTGTTTCGAAGTATGTCGCCGGAGGAGTGAAATCATGAGGCGGCTGCCAGCCCAATGCTAGCGCAGGAGCGACTGGTAACACATGGGGCGTACTTTCTGAGTGAGAGGCAAGAATACTTGCAATGTCGTATGAGTTTTCGTCGAGCTCGAAGTCCAGTCCTCGGGGTTCATATTCCTGCTCTCCAGAGTCCAAGTCTCCCGGATTGGAGTATTGATCATCTTCCTCGTTCTCACCATCGTGCATCAATGCGCTCTTAGGAAGAACAAAGAGAGCCAGCTGTTCGAGATGACGTCCTAAGTGGCTACGTAGTTGTTCTGCCTTAATTGTGACCTGCTCGGGAAGGTCCGATGTCTCTAAGCGACTTCTTAGCGTTGCGTCGTAGTCGCAGAGCGGGCAAGATGCTGATAGACGCTGCAGCGGAAGGCTCCCCTGACGTGCTATTGCTCGCATTTCTCCAGTAGGAATACGGTCAGCATGTTAGTCCTGCAAATGACTTTCGAGGTCGTTCAAGTTGGTTGTCCATAGATCACAGAAAACGCAGCTCCACGCTCTCCGATGGCTTTGCATCTCATGCTCAAACCATTGAACCCGATTCTCGAAAAGTGGAGAAGCGCAGTTCTCAAATGTGCAAACGTCGGAAGCCAAATCCGCGTGCACATGCTTTCTAAGGCATAGTCAATCTTACTATCGCACTTCCAGGGTAAAGCACTTACATCCAAGACTGCAATCCTGGAACAGCTATGATGCCGAAACATAATGGGCACTCGAAAGGATCCCCTGAGGCTGCCTCCGAAGGAAGGCTAGGGATCTGCAAAGGCGTCTTCTCTCTACCAGAAACTGAAGACGCGGAAAATGAGATCTCGGAGGACCCTTCGTCAGTACCGAATTGTGGATCAGTACCTCTATTGCTGTCGTAAAATGTTGTAGCTGTAGTCGAGTTATCTGCAGTCATGTAACTGAACGCTGGATGGGAAGAAGAGGACGTGGTGGAGGCAAGATCCGTTGGCAGCCGACTCCTGGTCTCCGCTGGTTCCGTACTCGAGTCTTCTAAGTGACCGAACGTTGACCCGTCATGGGAGGAAAGCCTATCGCGATGCCGTCGTCGATACGACAACCATTGTCGACGCTGGGCGTTTGCTTTTCCCAATTTTTCGAGAAGAGGTCTGTTATTGGCAGCGTACGGAAAGGACTCCAAAGTATGGAAAATATCGAAGGTCGTGTCGTATGCCTTTTCGCGGGAAGAACGCGCAAATTTACCTCGTCGTGAAGACTTCTGAATAACGATAGATAGTTTAAGGAGACTTTTGACCAAATCACCCAACATCACTACCAACTGACTGGATTCAGTGACAAGCCGCGGGTCTTCTTCTTCAGGCGTAGGTATACCATCCGACCCTACCGAGCTGCTATCGCTGTCGCTATCAATATCGCTATCGGTGAATTCGGTCGCTATGCCTTCCCCTTCATACCACGTTTGTTGCTCTTTACTCCCGTTCACAATGGCTGCCACTGCAAAAGCCGTCAGCGCTTTAAGTCAAGGTATGCTATCCGTGAAGGAGACCTTACAATCTCTCAAAGCCAGTACAGCTTGGCCGAGGAGTCGCATGACTTCATTGTGGACATGAGTATG
This sequence comes from Lophium mytilinum, assembly GCA_010093605.1. Lineage (NCBI taxonomy): Eukaryota > Fungi > Ascomycota > Dothideomycetes > Mytilinidiales > Mytilinidiaceae > Lophium > Lophium mytilinum. The sequence continues at coordinate 1,589,857 of MU004185.1, read as the reverse complement.
CCGAATACGATAGTCCAAAGAAGCTTTTCCTTGTTGAAGTGCTCCAATGTTTCCTGTCCAGATTCGAAAACGCGCCACCACATCTAGGAAGGCAGACGCCACGAAGCCCTCAGGCAAAGACAATGCGCTGGATGTAGATGATTCGGAAATCACTTTTTTGATGCTTGTGAAGCGCTGAGTGCATTGCAAGGATAGAGTAGCAACGGTTGAATTCGATTGAGCTGTCTCTGTCATTGTACAGGCTCCTTGAGTTTTCAAAGATCAAGTATGAAGTATGACGTTTCTAATATCGAAATGACTGATGCTAGTTGGGACTATTGTAGAGCGGGAGGCATTCGATTATCAATCCACTCGGTTGGTGGGGGCGCGATTCCTATATGTGAGGCTCTTAAGAAGCAGAGATTGGGCCCCTTGATGGCTGTCGTTCAGTTGATGAAGGCGGGGCAAACATAGGTAGGGATATTAGTATACCGTACTAGTATGATTGTTCGAAAATAAGCTAAAGCTCTCTAATCTTGGCGCCCTCGGACCATACTTTTCTTCTCGCTTCTCTTACTAGCGTCGACTACGACATCGAATGCAGCTTCTAGGGCGCTCAAACTCAGGAGATACAACGTAGAGTAGATAAAGCGGGCAACGTGGATTGGCTGAAACCTTTAGACATGCTAGCGGGAACGCGTTAGCGACCGTGTTGATTGAAGCATCCAAATCCATCATTGCGGAAATCAAGCTCACCGGTAAAGGCAGAAAAGCCACGAGGTGGTACAAGGCGCTTCCCTAGGATGTCCAAGTGGTCAGTGGATATACGTCTTCCGTGGTGTAGCTGAAAACCCTGCACCTGAGAAGTCATCGTATTACTCTAGAGATAAGAAAGAGGCTCAAATGTAGCATAGTACGAGCAAACAGGTCAGACGTAGCGCCACGTCGAATCCTAAGGTTGCTGTCCATGTCTTTTGCCCCCAGTCACCTTCCGCTCTTCCCGTCGAACATCCACCCCCGCCTTGTCTGTCAAACTTACACATCCGCCTTGTCTTTGCACTCCACGTTCACGACAATTTTACATACGCTCCTTTGTCACTCTAGTTGTGTTCCTATTGCAGTGTTTGAATCTTGATTGATTGTTCATCTTTTCTTAGCCCAACAAGCACTTCCGTTGATAGTGGAACGCTTTGACAGACCACTAAGTAAAGGCAAACATCGGGTTGCTGTCAACATGTCAGGCGTGGAGATTGCGGGTCTCATTCTTGGATCATTCCCACTCATCATTAGCGCATTGGAACACTACGGAGAAGGCTTGGAGACCATGCAGGAATGGGTTAGGTTTCGAACTGACTTCAATGGGTTTCTCAACGACTTCATCCGACAGCAGATATTCTTCCGTCAACATATTGAAGATCTACTGTCTACAGTCGTCGACTCTGACTACCACATGGGATGCATGCTAGATGATCCGGATGATCCTCAGTGGAAAAACTCCGATCTAGAAGGAAAGCTAAAGAGACGACTCCCAGGAAAGCAGGAGTACGAAAGCTACATGATTACTGTACCAGCCATTCTCGGCATTTTGGAGAAGATTCGGAAGAAGCTGAGCATTACCGACGACAAGGTCAGTCCTGTACTATTTATCATGTAGATTGGCCGAAGCGTTCAGAAGACTAACACGTCTATTAGCCGCATTGGTCCCAAAGCAGGGCGAAAGGACTCTCACGTCTGAGCTTCGAGTATAAGAGAGTTGTCTACGTTCTAGATAGGAAACGGAGGGCGCGCCTTATGGATACGCTCGAGCGATACAACAGCAACTTACAACAGCTTCTTGGGAACAGCGATCGGCTCCAACCTACGCGGCGTAAGCGAAACACCACTGTCCCAGCATTGTTTGAACATTTCCGAAGACAGGCATCTAGCCTACACAACGCTATCTACCGGTCCTTACAGTGCGACTGCTCCTCCATTCATTCTTCGAAATTGTTCTTACCAGAAACCCACCTGTATTCATCGTCCAGTGGGAACACCACAACAGAGTCGCTTAAACTCAAGGTCTACTTTCCGCGAAAACTGAGATCGTGGTCAAACTCTCACACCCTCGTCGGCCCAGAGGATGACTGGTACGCTGCTGATATCGAGATGGCGGAGCTGGATGAGAACATGGCACTTACGTCTCGCCTTCCCGACGTTGCCGCAACCAGTCCAACGAGGGCACCAAGTATCGGCACCATAGACGCCAATCGAAATAGCCGAAATGTGTCATTTCAACAAGAAACAAGCAGACGATTGTCAAGCGCGTCCATGGTACCAAAAGATGCAATCGAGATTCAAGACCTCTGTGCGGCTTTGAAGGAGTATGATCCGATCAAACCACACCTAGGGTACCTGCGAAGTGATGGCAACGACTGCCATACGTTGTATCACTCCCAGGAAACAATTGCTGTTGACACTCAATGGCACGATAGTGTCACGCTCATGGATCTCATCCGTCAAGATACACCGTTGTCCACCAATAATCCTACCTCGTACGGACTACGTCGTCAGCAAAGACTGGAGATTGCGCTGACAATGGCAAAAGTTGTTCTGCAGCTATATCATTGTCCTTGGCTCAAAGAGGATTGGACGAAGGATGACATATATTTCTTCCGCGACAAACAAGGCAAAGTCGATCTTGGGTCTTTATCTCTGGATAGTACCTTCTATCCCTCCAGCTTACCACCAACAACTGCAGCGCTTATTCCAACAACATCAAATATGAACCGTAAACGTACCAAGTCGTCGCTTCTGTCCCTAGGAATCCTTATACTCGAAATGTGGTTCAATATGTCTATGGACACATGTCTCTTCTGGTCCAAATACCTCGGTCCTGACGGACTTGAGAATGATTTTACAAGATTTAACACAGCACAGAAATGGCAGGAACAGGCTCTCGAAGAGGGTGGGCTTGATCTGGACAATTTGACGTACCGGTGCATCCATGGGGATTTTGGGACAGCGAAGCAAGATCTCAATGAAGATGAGTTGAGGAAGGCAGTATACTCTGAGGTGGTGGAGCCTCTCGAGAGAATCTTGGCGAGGTATGAGTGAGAAGTTGTCGTCTCTTACAATCAGAAAATGAGTATGGTCGAATGCGGCAATTTTCTCCAGCGTGGGCAGTAATCCGTCCAAACCTCAATCCGTCCATCGGGCGGGCGGTTAATCCGCACCCTAAGTCAATCCAATCAATCAATCCACAGGTCGTTCAATCTTCAATCAATCTCAATCGGATCGGTAGATTGAAAACACGTCTTTTACGCGTTGTTTTTGGTCCGTGCCACCACTATACCCCCCAGTTCTTACCCCACTTGCCCCGTACTATATATACTGCTTTGGGAGGTATTGGCAGTATTTATCAATCCACCTGCATTCTAATTTAATCAATCTTAGAATTAACCGTCTCAATCCAATCCAATCCAGGCCCTCGAACTCAAGCGGCCGGATTACTGCCCTCGCTGATTTTCTCAATATCTGGTTCGCCGGCTGCGGCCTCGGCCTGCACGCCTGCCTCAAAATCGCCATTACGTTCTGGCACATCATCCCCGCCGTTCGCACCGTCACGCTCGCCTTCCTGGTCCCGCCAGGTGCTCGCCTGCTCCTCGCAGTCTGCACGACCAGGCCTGGTACCTCGATGCAGTGGGATGTGTGCTGCGGTGAAGGTTCGCGCGATGTTTCCCAGAAGTGGATTACGGTGGCTGTGGGTCTTTTCTTCTTCTTTATGCTGGTTTATATGGACTGGATGCTTGCTGCTACGAATGGGAACTGGAGTGGTGTCCCGCCCGATGGGTCGGGCTCTGGGGCGGTGTATTAGGCGTACTCCTGCTTGAAGAGGTTGTCGTTGCTTGTTAGTTAGTTGGGAGGCATTTCGGTCGCACATTTAGACTAGAATCCCATAGGACGATTGGGGGGAAACTGAAAAGTTGCGCCCGTCATCATTCCGGACCGTGCGCGAGGCGGGGGATGGAGCTGCAGTCCCGGAAGCTGAAGAATCGGAAAGGATTGAAATATGAAAGCATTAACAGAGCCCGTGGTTATTCACATATCCATCCTTCAGAGAACGGTAGCTAGGAATTGACTTTTGCGTCAGGTGGACCTCATCCTTGCTTAATGGTGTGGTTTCATCTCCAACATCCTCCCGTCTTAGGGCCATCCAACCCTCGTCCTGCACTTAAGTTGAAATCCTGCAACGGATATACATTCCCCATCAACCTCCTCCACTCCGGCTTCATCGTACTATACTTCTCCGCAAATTCGAACAGCTTCCCAGCTAGGCATGCTTTCTGCAAATCCAGCGGGTCTGCTTGCTGCAGCAGCCGCTTGTATATTTCCATCAGCGTACACGTCTCCTCAAAGCTTCTGCAATTCATGAATCCATAATCAACTGCCAGTGCTGGACTAGGTGGATGCTCTGCGGGCTGGTTAATTACTAGAAATTGTTTCAGACCCCACACAGACGGGTGTGAAGCCGGGGTGGAGAGGAAAGACTCGAGGTGTCGGAAAGAGGATTGGTCCTCTTTCAGACCACAGGAGTCCATGAGCTCGATGAGGGAGCCTGCCTCGAACGCTTGCCAGAATTCTGTGAATGTGGGTATCTTGAAAACACGGTTCCACCCAGCACCGGGGAAGAGTTTGTCGCCAATGAGGAGCTTCTGATACAGTCCTCCAAGTGTCCTTTCTTCATAGTCGTCAAGGCATGTGCAAAAACCAAAGGTGTACCAGTTCTCCTCAACAGGGTTCGGATGCGCAGAGTGCAGCACCTCCGCGAGCATAAAGTAGCATGCGGCTTTGGCGTCCGGTTTCAGTTCTTGCGGCTTCTTGCCCTGGTCTTCGGGGGTTAGGTAGGAATTCGCTTGGTCGAAGAACGTGGCGACCATTTTCTCGGTTGCTTCTTTGCCGGATAGGGGTTTCTCGAGGATGTGGGTGTGCTCCAAGAACCAGGGGAAGTAGCCGCCGCGATAGGCTTCCGGGATGCGGAAGAAGAAGGCCTTGATGTTGGCGACGAGGGTTCCTTCGGTGCGCCAATTGTGAAGATCCTCTTCGGTCACCTTGTCTGAAAGATATAGACCTTTGTAAAGCCCCATGAGGTTGGATTGGTCGGCGAAAGACGGGAGATGGTTGAAGCCGAAGTCTTCCAGGACGTCCGCGTCTGTGGGGAGGACGTCACTGCCAAGACTTCTGTATAGGGAGTCGGCGGTCGTGAGAGGGCGCTTGGTACACGTGTAGAGGTGGGGTCCGGATCTCTTCTGCTCGCAGATCTCACTGCAAAAGAGATCTCTGTTGCAAAAGCTGCACGTTCGGGAGGTCAGTCTAGGGCATTCCTGGCACTCGCCAAGTTCGTCATCGAGCTCTTGATGATCGTCCGCGTAGGGGTTTTCCGAGGAACGCGTGGTAGTTGACCTATGGGAAACAGACTGGGTATCTTCAACGGACATTCTATTAGTGTGTTTAGCCCTGTAATGAAACTGCTCTCTAGTTGGTAACTTCATGGGGCATGTGTATCCGCTTACCTTTTGAACATCTCAGTAACCCTTTGCTGCTCAGCATCACGCTCTCGACGCTGGATGTCCGACCGCTTTCGCGTGTCTCCAGCTTGGTAGGCCTGAACGCTGCTCCCACCAACAGCTGAAGTTCTCTTTTGACGTATGATTCTCTTCAAGTTGGACTTCAGTTCTTTCTCGACGTCCTCCTGTAGTTGTATCAAGCTTCTCACTAATCGGTTAGCTTGACTAAGCCGAAGTCCTGCTGCCTCAGGCACAGTCCATGGCCTAAAGAGGCGCCCATGACATCCTCTCGTCGCAAACTTGCCATGAAATTTGAGTAATCTCGCACACATGAAGCAACAGTACTTGCTGCATCCAAAGTATGGCAATGAAGCCCGATTCGCCGGCTCGCTACTGCACAGAAACAGCAGCATCTGGACCTCAGCGTGGACGTTGAGCTTCTGTTTCTGTCGTGTTGAGAATTCTTGACGAACTCGGTTGAGTGTACACGTTTGATTCATCACGCTCTTGACGGTAGAGTCATCAAGATCGAGCCTGAGGATATCAAAAATCTGCTTCAAGCCTAGAGGGCGTTCAGAAGGCTTGACCGAAACCGAGCCTCGGGCGAGCAGAGTGATGGTGACATTGTGGAAACTCGGGAGTATGTGTGCAGTCTCTACAAACTTTTGGAGGGCGACTCGGAGTCTGGCGAGCAGGCATATATCCACCCATAGTTTCTTCGTTCTCGAGGTAGCATTTGGCGAGATGTGCATTGTTTCCTCGGCTGTCTTCGTTATTCGCAGCTCGTAAGCGGCTGTGATAAGCTTGCTGTAGTGGTTGATTGTAGATTGCCCTGGATTCACGACGCCGAAAACCAGCTGCTGCAAAGCTGAGAGCTTGTAGTCGATCGGCACATCGTTCCCCACAGCCTTGAAATCTGCTCTCAAACTCGGAATGTAGTCACTCTGGATACGGTCCTGATGATATGCGAGCATCTCATTCCAGAGTTCTTCCTTGGCAATTTCATCTCCTAGGCATGCAGACGTAAGTATCGCTCCGAGTTCTCTGAAGTGGTTTTTTGGTACCTTGCTTACCCTTGCTATTGGCCAACCTCCCCAGCAGCTCGCTCAAGTTATCATAAACTGATCTGTCGAGCTCCGGAAACCCCTCATTCCGTGAAATCCATAAGGTCACACTATCCTCCGACTCTTTCATAGCTGTGGTTGCAACAGTCCTCCCGCCTTTCTTGTTCGCTGCAAATTCAGCTAGGCAATCCAGAAACTTCCTTTTTAGGCCATCGTGCCCAGAATAAGCAATTTGATCGGCTTTCGCAGTTCTAACGCTAGCCACATCTGACTCGTCTTCATCGTGCTCTTCTAGTAAATCGGCGGGCAGCGGGGCATCTTCGACTTGCCCGCCATTTCGAAGGGAGAGGAGGTTAGCGAGAGCCGTGAAGTGAGCTCTGTCAAGGCCTGGGAGACTCCAATGGAAAGTCTCACTCATGATGGTGAGATGGCTGTGAGCTTACTTCGATGATATGCTAACCATAGAGCGGGAAAACAGTGTGTAGGTCTGGTGTTGTGTGTGCGGCGAGGTGTGCTGGCAGCCTTGGAGGACACAGCTGTTAGTCAGCAACATGCATCAGTAGGCATGCTGCATGCATAAGATACACTCAGATTCGCATACCTTTCTCTCAAGACTTCCATCCTGCGATCGATGTTCCTAGAACCAGACTCCTCGTTTCGGCCAACTTCTACCCTGATCCCATGGCTCGGGCACAACCTTTTTGCTTTATATCCAAACAAAACTTTCCTCTCGAGGATACCTTCCCATGAGGCCACCAATCGGATTCCTGGAAACATCATCCCGATAACACCCCAGATCATCATGCCATCCCACGAACATCGCAAACTAGATTGGAATAATCTGAAGGAGAAGGTATCAATACCACCAGGCACACCTCCTCCATCCTACTCCCACACAGCGACCGCAAGACGCCACCTATCCCAACCCACACCCAAACCCCGACCAACTTCCAAAGCTACGGATATGCAGGCGTACCCCCATACCCGCGTTCAGCTACCCCTAGCATACAAACCAAGGGGCAGCTTTCGTCTGAACCAGGTTCGAGGACACTACGGTACCATCACCAAGGTCAGCGTGTGGTCGTAATGTGTTGAAGGCGGAACTTGGGGGAGACGTACCTGATTATACGGGGCTACCGACTCGCACAGCTCGGGAGGGGCGGATGAGAGGGAAGCTAGTACAGCTGAGGTCTGAAGATCGAAAAGGGAGGCTGCTCGACGGTGGATCGTGAAGTTTGTTTTGAAAGCGGAAAGAGGGTTGACGAGGGGCTTGGGATGTGATGCTTGAGTTTGCCTGCATTCCGGCAAACATGAGAAGGAAAACGAGAGCACGCGTAATCAGCATCATAGACAGAAACCCAGGCTAAGAAGAGAACGAAACAAAGGGTTAAAAAAGTAGTACTTTCACACCGCCCAACCCAGGCGACGCCTCAGTATATCCGTGCTAGCACCTATAATACAGCGCAACCATACCAAAATGCCGGATCCAACCCCCGGCGGAGGCAGAGCACGCACTCCGCTCCCTCATAGAGGTATAAGAAAAGCTAGCGTGGCTCCATCCACACGCTCTTGAACACATGACCGCCCATACGCCATGGGATATCCCCTCAAGCAAACCAGGCCTCAGTGCGAGAGCCGAAGCCAGAACGCCGTACTCCAAAGTGATGACATAGACACCCACACACCCACCCCTTATCCACCCCCCTTTCCGTCCGATGCCTTCTCTTTGCCTTTCCCGACTGGGGTACTTGCGCTGCCGCCTACGCTGTCTCGGTCTCTGCGCACCCGCCTTCGCTTTCGCGCATGTGCTCTCAACGCCTCTTCGGTTAGGTAGTCTGGTGGTAGCGCGAACTCCTCTTCCTGTGGTTCTGGTAGTGGCTGCCCGAACGCCGTGACATTTCGACCATGCCGACTCTTCCCCATAGCCGCCTCCCGCAGATGCGGTTTCGCGTAGAAGCTCGTAAAGGGCTTCGGAGGCTCCAGAGGCGGGGGCGGCAGAAGTAAAGAAGAATTCTGATGTGCCGGTCTCCGACTCCGTTTCGTCGGCGGCTGCGACGACGACGCCGTCGCCGCAGCCTCAGTCTGCAGCTGAAGCGCCGCCCACGCATCAACATCCGAAGAATTTGGGACCGCCGCACTCTCAATTGGGCTGTCGCCGTCCTCGTTGCTGTTCGCCTCCTCTTCTTCCTCTCTCGCGAGTAAAGCGGCTTCACGCTCAGCCTTCAACCGCTTCTCCTCCTCTTTCCAGATGCGGAATTTGTCCACCAGCGCTTTCACCTCCGCAACGAAGTAGTCCCGCTTGGGCTCCCAGTCTTTCCGCTCGCCGTCCGTAACGCCGGTTATCCCCATCACTTTCAGCCAGTCCGGGCCCTGCAGCCCCTCGAGGAGGCGCTCGAGCTGGACTTTCTCGTGCATGGCGCGCTCCTTCTCGATGTTGCGGAGCTGCTTCTCCTTGCGCTCGGCGCGGCGGTGGGCGGTGAAGAAGTGCGTGTCGGCGAGGGGGTCGGCCGCAGGGTCATTAGGCGCATGGCGGTCGCTGGCGGTGTAGTCGACGACTTGGTAGAGGGTCGAGGTGCGATCAGGCGGTTGTTTACTCGAGGACGCGGCTCCGGCGACGCCATTCGGGAGCGAGGTAATCGACTTCTTCCGCGACCTCGCCGGGCTAATCGAGGTCCTGGGCGCGGGTGTCGAGCTCGCATTGCGCGCTTTCGGGGTCTTGAGGGCTTCATCGACGATGTAGATGGGGGAGTCTGGCTCGAGGAATTCTGCGCGTTGTCAGCGTGACGGACTTCAGACGGAAGCGCGAAGGAGGCGTACCGGGCTGCTTGGGCGCGTCCGCAATGATGTCGTCGTAGTTGGGGAAGTAGATGCTGAGGTCGCTCTTCAGACGTGATCCGCCGTCTTGCGACCTCAGCGTGCGCTTGTCCTGTTTGTTGCGTGATGTCGAGGGCACCGCGAGCAGGCTACCCTCGCCATTGGTCTGCGGCGTCGAGCGGCCAGAGTGAATGTCATCGTCGCGTAGCGGGAGCACAGTCTGCACGCCGTTTGTCGTCTGCAGCAGCCCCGTGTGAGGCTGGGCGACGGAGACCTTGGTGGGTGGTTTCGAGCGGCCGGCGGGCGCGTCGAGCGAGGGCTGAGGTCGCTTGCGGGCATTGTTGCGCGTGGGGATCAGGACCTGCGCGACCGTGTTGGAGGCTCGCGGCGCCAGCGTCTCTTCCAGCGTCCGTTGCGTCTTGCCCTTGGGCGGGCGTCGCGGCGCCGTCGTGGTGGTGCTGGTCGAGGTGGATAGCGGCGTGGGTGCGTGGGAATCCGGCGCGGGAGGTTTAGGAGCAGAGTTCGCAACTCTGCGCGACGACCGGGACTCGTCTGTCATGGTTATGTTGTGTTGGACGGGGCATTTTACTGCGACGCCTGCGAGGGACCCGGCAATTGGGTCGTGTTTGGCTTGAAGGGCCCGTTCGGCGATGGGACGTTAGGGGCTCCCTCTACGCTGGGCGTAGGTAGGGAGCGAGGCAGTAGGCGAAAGGAGGTGAAGGAAGCTGGAGGCTTCGCTGCGTCACAGTGGCAGTTCACACATCTTCTCATCTACGTCTTCACCGAACTCAGCATTCACACCAGATTGTTGCAGCAATTCTGCGCTGCTGGAGGTGCTGGGATCAACACCACGGCTAGCGGTGACTTTGGAGCGCCATAGAAGCATTGATCAACGGGGGAAGACGAGGCAAGTTTTTCGGCTCCACCAGCCGCCACCAAATTGAGATGCATCCTAATATAAAATTGAGGTCACGTCTGGTGTGATGTGAGATGGGTCTGCGCAAAACATCTGGGCTGGTCATTGATATATATACTTTGTTCCCCACAACACAACTTTACCGACAGTCGACTATTATTGTTCATGTGAGACATCCAGCCGTGTTTGATCGTGCCCTCGGATCATCCTGACACGTTCCACAGACTCGTGTCGCACATCAACGGTCAGTCTGTCAGTCCATCGACAGTGGCGGCATTCCCCCAGCCCTATCCAACGGTCATGTTAAATTACAAGTTAATGGTATCGCTCTCGCTCACACGCGTATTAACTATCGACAGGAAGGATTATGAGAAAAGAAACTCCTTGAGCACGGGAGAGGCAGAGAACTCGGGGTTGAGCAAGACACAGCTATTTATAGTCAGCGGGGATGCATCGATATCGCTAGCCGCATATCACGGCAACGGCGGCCAAGGGCATGTACTTGAGAAAGTAGGAAAGGCCAGCTTTCCGGCGCTCCAGAAACCGCGGGCGGAAGCGTGCTGTGTTCCAATACATTAGATTGGCCTGTTCAGGCAAGTGGGGGGAGAGGGGTGGAGCAAAAGGGTGGCAGTCCGTACAGATGAACTTTTTGGGTGGCAAAGGCGGCATCGCAGCGCCGGCGTGTGGGAAGGTTCGCACCAGCTTGTTGCGCAGGTCGTCGAACTCGGAGTATCTAGGGACGTGAGTCGAGGCAACGGTGAGACAGACGGATGGTGAGCTCTATACCTCTTCATTATCTTCATGGGGCCGCCCTGCAGCTGGTTAGCACGGAGGCGAGTTGCATATATATAGCGTTTCCCCGGACGCTATCAAAACGCACAGAGGGCAGCAGGAGTCCACTCACATCCAGGGTCTCGACGGTGCAGTTCCAGACAACATAGGCTCCCACGCCCGGAGTGGTGCCACTGACGACGACATAGTCGTCAATCGACACATGCTTTGCCCACAGGGCCTTGCACTGCTCGGAGCCCTCGTCGGTGTGGTCCTCCAGGGTGATCTGGGCGGACTGGGCCTTGTCGACGGACACATTGCTGGTAGTCCGCTGATGCTGCTGCCAGTAGGGCGGGATCACGATGCCCGCCTGGTCGGATGGCAGGGAGGATTGGGGCGCGCCATGACCAGCGTGGCGGCTCTGCGGCGGGGTGTGAGAGCCCGCAGACTCCATCCATCAAGTGGAACGCGTCAGACCGGCGTATGGCTATTATCTATGCAGCTGCGGGGCCGCGATACGGGATGTTGAGCGGTGGGATGGATGCAGAGGTGGTGGCATGCAGCTCGGCGGCGACAAAGAAACATCACCACCACGGCCCACCCTTCGGGATAGCTGCGTGCCGCTTGTCGCGATAGGGTCAAGAGCGGCAGACCCTGGAAATATCGATGCGCGCCGGGGTGGCTTCGACGATTCAGGCGGCCCGCTGATTGGGCAATTGGTGTTCTCGACAGCTGTACGGCGTCCAAAGGGGCCTCGTGCCGAGCAGCATCAAACCGAAGCACCATGGCCGGCCACTCTCCACCACCGCAGCTAGCCCCGTGCGGCCAGTGGCGCCTCGCATCCAGCCCGCTGTGCTTTAGGGTGCGGAGAAAAAGACCACAGACCGATCATGGCGCGCGCTGAGGGCGACTCAGACTGCAATGCCAAAGCAAGGGTGCGCGATCGATCAGGCGCTACCCAAACCCACCTCCCTTTTAAACTCCCAGCCGTCTGCTCCATTCACCCCATCCATTCACCACCACACTCGCTTTGGTGCTTCGACCCCCTGTGCAGCTACTTCTTCTTCTTCTTGTCACCACCTCTCGTTGTTTCAGCAGCTCTCCGTATCCTCTTGTAATATCCCCTTCATTCCACTGTCGTTGTCCGTGCCTGCTGGCCGTGCTATCGTTGCCAGCAACAAAGTGAGCTCTTCATTCCTCAACTCCCCGGCAACCACTCAGGCCTCCCGAGCCCATTCTCCTGGACCTTTCAACCTTTCAAGCTGCCAACACCTGCTAACAACACTCTCCAGCTTCAGTACAAACCCCCAACTTCACATTAATACCACCATGCGTTCGACACTTGCCCTCGGCGTGCTCGCCCTCGTCAGCTCCACCTACTCCCAAGAGCAATACACCATCGATCCCGACTCCGTCTCCCTATCCCTCAGGCGTGAGTCCATCTTGTGCAATATCAGCTGAAACATTTCTAACACCTGGCAGAGTTCTGGTGTAACCAGCAAACGAGCGAGTGCCCATTAATCTGTCTCCAATACCCCGAGAACTCCGCCTCGACTCAGTCGAACACCTGCGATCCCGTAAGCACAATCCATTCAGAAACTTCTATGAGGGATCTGGTTACTCGATGAAGCTGTTCGACAACCTTGTCCGCCTGCGGGTCCTTCTCGTATCCGGTACAGAAGATACAAGGATATACCTGCAGGCAACAGTAGCGTCGATGAAGCATCGGGTAGCAGTTTCTAGAACCCAGAAGCTTTCCTTGTGTTCATAACCCAAGCTTTGGGTCTCAGTCTCTTCATCAGCTAACATCTCTCAGGCCTCCCTCACCTTCAGCTGCGTCTGCCAACAAGGCGAAACACCCAACGTCACCGAGTACTCGCAGACCGTGCCCTTCTACATCTGCCAGGAATGGGGTAACCAGTGCGTCGCTGGCTGTGGACAGGACAACGCTTGCTCCAATGATTGCAGGTTCGTACTCCCCGATTTGCAACCCTCAAGGTGGCCTTTGAGACCTCAATCTAACTTCTTCACAGAGCCAACCACCCCTGCGGTGCTCAGAGCCCCGTAAAAGCCAATAGCAGCACCCTTTCCGCAACCTCCAAGCCCACCGGCACCGGCGCTGCTGCGACTAACGCCCAAACGACCGCCACCGGCGCCGTCTACACTGGGTTCGGCGGAGCAGCGGCCACGAGCACTGGATCTGCGAAGAAGGGTGCTGCTGCGAGTGCCATGCAAGTTGGCAGCAGCTACGGTCTTGCCATCGTGTTTTCTGGGCTCTTCGCTGGCTTCGCACTCGTGTTGTAGACAACCAGCACCCCTAGGCTCGAGATCTAGGTCTCTCCATATTCCTAGCAACCGCGAGTCACATCTCGGAGGTTTCCCGTACACATCCTCCCGCGAGGACCTCGACGTCCACGCCGATATCGATATCACACCCACGACTCACTCCTCTATACCACACTCCCTTCGATGCATACACAGCGAGCGCGTCTACCATTTGATCCAGTTCGTTCCTTCTTTCTAGCGTCCCGGCGGTTCTTATTTCCGGGGGTTTATCTGGTTCTATATCACACACTTTCTCTTCATTTAAAGGGGGGGCAAAAGGGTCATGTCTTGCATTTTCCACACATTTATTCGGGACAGAGTAGCGATTTAGTTAATTGGAGAAAGCGAGGGGGAGGAGGGATGATGGTGCGAAGTAGGTTCTTTTACCGAACTGTCTCTGAGATTATAATTGAGACTGTTATGGTAGTCTGGGCTTGTGTGTGATGTTGTTCGTGTTGATGACGCTTTGAAGGGTTTCCATCCCGTCTTCATTTGCTGGCTTCTTCTTTCATCTCATCTCGGATGTGCCTTTTGGTTCCACCTGATCTTCCCTTACTCACGTGCCTGCTCACTCTTCCTCCCTTACTACGCATATAAAAGCCCCGCCTGCCGTCCTCCAGGCTTCTTCTCTAGAGGAGTTGACACTGGGACGATGAAAACTGAACCGATTGTCACGCAATGCTGCGCGCTGGGTTTGGGGCGTCAACCTACGCACGCAGAGCATTCATGGGTGGTGGGTGTTGGGGCGTTGGGGCTGTTCAAAATCGGTAACGATACCAATCCATGAGCACCAGGCGGGGAAGAGAGCGATGGGGAGGTGGGGGATTTGGCAGTGATGATAGCGAGCATCCTTTTCTGTTCATACTATCTGTCTTCCGCTCTGATCAGTATTAGATATCATCACGGCCATGACTCGATCTCTCCTTGTAATTTCAGTCAAGCACTACTCGCAAGCTCCATCACTTTCAAAGACGATCGGCATCGTTATGAAAGTCCGTGTACCGCCGCTCCGATCACCTCTCCATAATGACGACAGGTGCGTATGTTTTGGTCCTCCTCCCTTCCCCTCCACGTGCATGTGATTCGTAGGATGTTGTTGATCCTCCTCCTTCCCCCTCCACATACGCGTCGTCGTCGGTTCTTATTACTCTCCCACATGTAGGATAGACGCCGTGACTTTGAACACCCCGGATGTGATCCTCCTCACTACCGAGCTCGAAGACCGAGAGAAGGACCTCTTTTATACGAAAGAAATAGGACAGCCACGTGATCCAGACGGTTAGTCAGCTCGATTGGCTCTGTACCCCAGGCAAGAGAACTCGACTGTCGTCACGCTGTCGTCACGCTCTATCGTTGCTAGTCATGTGCGCGCTGAGTAATCGCCAGATTCTTTCTACTGCTGGAGGGTATAAAAGCTCTTCCCTCCTCGATCTTTGTTTTGTTCCTCAGGGTAGGTGAGGAGAGGAGGAGCAAAACAACCGAGAAGGAATCACAATGGTGCGGTCGGTGGGAGATGTCAACTGATGGAAGGAGAAAGACCATGGGCGGTTGGGGAGTAAAACTAGCAAGGAAAAGCAGGTCCTGGCGCGGGTCGTGCGCTGTGTCAAATTTCGCCACGACATACACAATGGGTGTTGAGAGTGGAGGGACGGCGTTCAAAATCTTTTTGAAAACCATCCTATGGGTCGAGTGGTGGAAGGAGTTGGGTGGAGGAACTCTATAGGGTGATGGTGGTGAGTACCGTCTTCTATTAGTACCCGTCTTTATCACCTCTGATAGATAGCAGATAAGTCTGATACCTCTATCCATGTCCAGTAGTAACGTAAGATGCTCCTTACTAGCGTTAGCCTCTACTACTCTCGCGCATTGAAAGGAGGAAACGAAGCGCCGCATTACCACGCCCTGGTTGGTTCCAATCACGCCATTGAGTCCAGTCGTCTGGCTGTTGATCCTCCCTCCCCTCTCCACTCCTCCATTCCGGGGAAACATGAAATTTTTTGCTTCGCCACATGGGATGCGCGAATCGGCCATTTTGCATCCCTAAGGACCGCAGTCCTTCTTCTGCCGAATTTCAGAATCGAAGAAAACCGAAGTCTTATATAGCCGCAAAACATCCCCGCACGTGTCTACTCCCGCTCCAGTCATGAGGTTGTAGTCTTAGAGATCTCCCCGATTATTCATATGTCACCTTCAGTCGCCCCCTTATTCGGCCCGCAGTCACGTGCCGCTGACTCATCTTCCCAGATCTTTTCTCCCGGGGGTATAAAACCTCAGCCCGCTGCGGACTTTGACATTTCTTTCTTCAAGGTGGTGTGGGGGCAGGGTGTTCAAAAACTCAGATCCTCACTGCCCCGTGGGAGGACGTGGGTGGAGAGCGGATTCGAAAATACCACTCAGCCAGGGCGATGGGAGGACGTGGGCGGAGGGTGTGGTCAAAAACCAGGCCTTCAACGCCTTATGAGAGAGCTTGGATGGAGGAGGGGTTCAACAACCAGAACCACCGTGTACGATGGGGAGAGAGGGAGGATTTAGAGGGGAGTGATGATAAGTATCTTTCTCGCTACGTGATGTCCTCCATTTACTGGATCTAAGGTGGGCTACAGCATTAGCTTCTTATAAAGTCTCTCACAATGATAAAAGAGTGCTCACTGACTTCGTATATTATTACCACTTCTAAGTATTCACAGCTCGGTGAAGCTGTGCACCATCACGTTCCCACCGCCTCCTCTACTCCATTGGGCTTCTTCCTCAACCTTGTTGAGTTCTCACCACTCTCGAAGCCCAATCCCACAGGGTCTTCTGCAATATTATTTCTCCTCATCCTCCCAGCTCACGCCATAGAAAGACCGATACCCTCTTTTTAATCCACCACCCAAACAGCCATAACGCTGCGGCGGCTTCAGTGCTTTTAAAGCCCAGTCCAATCCAGCCCAGCCATGCACTGTCTCTGTATACCATTCTTAACTGGGCTGGTCCCCAAACTCCTCCTGTCGAACGGAAGAGAAAGGTGGAGGGGTGCTGGGTTTATATAGGTAGGGGAGTCGAAAGAAAGGGGAGTTATTAGTAAGAGGCACGTGAGTTGGGCGGGCATCACGTTACTCAACCTTTAGAATATCGCAGCTCTAACTAACCCCTCGTAGGGTATAAAGGGGTATAGTAGAGGTACACTGCGTACCCCTGCGCGTTCAAAAGAAAAACTCTTACATGCTTAGATCCGTGAGAATTTACAACCGGTCTTCGGATCTGGTACGCGGAGGTGTTCCAGCAGCTTTTCCTAAGCCTTTTGGCGACGGCCTGATTTAGGGCCTATTGCTTCTTGATTGGAAAAGTGCTATTAAAAATGGCACGAGGCGCACCCCTCCGCGTCTACTAAAAAAGCTCTAGTGCGGTTGATTCTGTAACGACTTGTAACCGGGCTCTAAATTTAATAGGCAGAGATGCTCTAGCGGCTACTCTTAATCCTCTTTCCCATGGCCTGATTTAGGGCTCGTTGCTTTTAGGTAAAGAAAGTACTATTAAAATTGGCACGAGGCGTACCCCTCCGCGTCTACTAAAACGGTTCTTACGCGGTTGATTCTGTAACAACTTGTAACCGGGGCTCCAAATCTAATCAGTAGAAGCGCTCCAGCAGCTATCTTTAAGTCTTTTGCCGATAGTCTGATTTAGGGCCTGTTGCTTCCGGGTTGAAAACCGGTTACTAAAGTAGGCACGCGGCGTACCCATCCGCGTCCAGTACTTTCCACTTGCGCAGTTGATTCCGTAACAACTTGCAACTAGACTTCAATTCTAAAAGTTAGAGGTGCTCCAACAGCCTTATTTGATTCTCTTAACAAGTGCCTAATTTAAGGCCCGTTGCTTTCGAGTTAAAAAGCGGGCACGCGGCGTACCCCCTCCGCGTCCAGTAATTTCCTCTTGCGTGGTTGATTCCGTAATAACTTGCAACTGGACATTATTTCGAATGGGCAGAGGTGCTCCAGCAGCCTTCTTTGATCCTCTTAACAAGCACCTGATCTAGGGCCTGTGGTCGGAAAGAAAGTGAGGGAATCGCAGGAACCAGTACTTAGAAGTTGCGTTCGAGGCCATCGTTTTTATCTGGCGATGGCGGAAGGGCACGTTTTCGAATGGGACATTGCTGTAGAAGAAGGGCTTTGGTGTGGTATCGCGCAGGTGTCGTGGTTGGAAATGGGTGGGGGCGAATGACGGAGGAGAGCCTGAGTACCAGAGCCATTGTGAAAGCGAAGAAAGAGATACGCAGAGTAAATTCAAATGTGTAGTAGCACTAGGAAGTGCCTCCAAAGAAAGATGTTTGTAGATGGAGATATGACACAGGTAAGACAAGCGGGCTCAGCCTCTCAAACTCAAGAAGAGGCCCCAAACAGCTTCCTCAATCCTCTCATCTTCTGCTTCGCCTTCCCTGGGTTAACTACAAACGCATACCTCGCCGCCCACTCGAACACATCGCGAAGCCCTTCATTCGTTACCGCGGAACACTGTAGATATGCGTGCGCGCTGATACTCTGGCGCACTGTCTCTGCTTCCGCGCGGGTCCGGAGCGCTTTGAGAGTCCTTTGAGAACTTTTGACAATATGAAACATGATCATTCTGGCCGGCCAGTATTTCGAGGTAGCGTCCGATGGAGGATTGACACTACGGCCCCTTCCTCGTCCCCATCGAGATCAACGAAACTGAAGTTATGCGGTTCGATATGGGACTCTTTCCAACATTACTAGGCAATGCGTGTCTTTCAACATAACACTCCGTGTCTGAGGAAAACTTGGCTCACGTGGTCAGATCTAGTACTCTTTGCAGCTTATCTGACCAATACGTCGCGAACGCGTGCCCCTCGACGTTCTAGTCGATTCTGACGGGCATTAGTCTTGTTTAAGAAGAAAGAGTGACAGATCGAACCGCGTGAGTATTAGTTCTAGTTGGGTGGGCGCTGAGTAGGGCCGTGGTGTGTCGTCTTCGTTAAAAGCAAAGAGCTACATATTGAACCGCCTGAAAGGAATTTCTATCAACTTTGGTGTCAACGCGGAGAGGGCGTATAATGCAGTCGTACTGGTCAATTTAAGAAGAAAGACTTGCAGATCCAACTATATAACTTCAGTTTAATTAGCCTTGATAATGACGCCAAGGGGGCACGCAAGGTTGTTGTATCGGTTAATTTAAGGAGAAAGAGTTACAAATTGAACCGTATAAAGGATATCTGTCGACCTTACTATAATGCTAAGGGGGGCTGTAGAGTTAATGCTCTAGTTGAATAAGTCGCAAAGTGTTATATATTGGCCTGCGTAGAAGTTTTACCTTAACTTTAGAATGGACGCCGAAAAGGGCCCTAGTGCGGTTCTATTAGTTGGTTTAAGAGGAAGGACTTCTAGATCCAACCGCGTAGATCAATTGTTTATAAGACCGTGTCGAGGTGATCGGGTATCTACGTCGACTATCGGTTAGTCCAAGAAGAGAGACTTACAGAGCTCACCGCATAAATCAAACATTCATTTGACGTAAAGTTACGCCCCGACGGGGGCCGTAGCGTGGTCGTATCGGCCAGTTCAAGAAGGAAGAATCACACATCGAACCGCGTAACTCAAATACTCTTCAAACATGGAGGCGTACGTTGAAGGGGGACGTAGACTCTAGAGTTAACATACCGGTCAGATGAAGTGAAAAGAATCACACATCGAACCGCGTGAATCAGATCTCCAAAAGACGCAGACTCACACACCGAGGGGGGCGTGATGTGGTCGTATCGATTAGTTCAAGATGGAAGAGTCCCACCTCCAAACGCGTGAGAACATTTCCGCATGAACTTAGAGGGCGAACAGTGAGATCCGCGATGTCGATACTTTTTGGTCTATACCACAAGACGTGCACCATCTCCCATCCCCTCCAAGCTCATCTACACATCCGCGTCAGCACCACTCCCTATACTCCCAGCTATGCACTACGAACTCACCTCGCTACCCATCTCATCCCTCAGCTCCCATCACCTGCGCTAAATTCACACGACACATTCATCAAATCCGAAAACTCACTACCTCAACACTACTCGACATTCTCTACAAACGCCCCCAGGGCCTACCTAGCATACAAGCCTCGCCACTCCCAAACATCCCTTTCCCACCTTCCCACCCACTCCCAAAACACCGGCTTTTTCCGCTAGCTCACGCATCTACAGGGACCCCCAAAAACGCCGCGCCCAATGCTGTATGCGTATGCGAAAACGAAAACACCTATTCCCATGCTCCACCATGCTCCGCACACTCTACCACCCGCCTCCCCCAGCAGCTCATGTTCGAGCGTTACGCTTTCGTAGAGAAAGGAAGAACGGAAGAAAATTCGGGGAATTGGTAGGCGCTCCCCCAGAGCAACCCCCAACGGTCTAGAAAGACTTTTCTCTTAGACACAGACCCAGAAAGGAAAAAAGAAGACATCTGCAAGACCAAAGAAAAAGTCGACATCTGCAATGAAGAAAGTAATCCCTTGTAGAAGAGATATGAGAGTATTTAGAGATGTAAACCAGAAGGAAACAAGGGGGAGGGGTATGAGCTAAGACATGTATCAAATCCAGCCATCCAGGCTTTCAAATACTCCCTCCGAAGTTCCCCTGACATCCGCTTGCATCCACACTCAAGTATCGCTGCCACAGTCACGGTCAAAAATCAAACATACAGCTCCTCCAGCCCCATCCCCCTCCTCTCCCTCGCCTTCCTACAGCCAACAACCCTCGGATCCTCATCAAGATCCTCCTCGGCCACCCACTCCCAAGCGCCCCGCGGAAGCCGCTCCTCCCGCATCCGATGCCCCTTCCACGACCGCCGCGGCTCCTCCACCCCCCACGGCTCCGCGAACTGGCACCGCTCAAACTCCATGAGCCCGCCGAACTTGCCGTCGCCGTTGGCGACAAACAGGCTCTGCCCGTCCGGCGTGACGCTGATGCCGGCCGTGGCGCCATAGAAGTCGAGGACCTGGCGTTTGTCGAAGTCATAGCCGTCGAAGACCGAGACGATGTCTTCGGCCTCGGCGGCGAAGAGCACGCGACGGCCGCCTCCGACGGGTGAGAAGCGGAGTGAGCGCGGGCAGGACATGACGGAGGCGAAAGTGGCGAGGGGAGTGTCCCATCTGCGGGCGTCCCAGACGACGATTTTGTGGTCCTGGGAACCCGTGGCCACGTGGATGCCGTCGTCGGCCCAGGCGCAGGCGAAAACGTGGTCGGTGTGGGAGGGGAGGTGCTCGAACGGCTTGCCGGTCTCGGCGTCGGTGATGAGGGCTTTGTCGAAGTCGCCAACTATCACACGCATGCGGCCGTTAGGGGATGTGGCGGAGCAGTTGATGGCTTGCTTGTAGTGGAATTCGTGGGTGAAGGTGTTGGTGGTGCAATCGAGGATACGCAAGCAGCGGTCGTTGGAGCAGAACACGCCTTGGGGTAGGCCGCTGTTGCGAGAGTCGAAGGTGTGGGCATGGTTGGTGATGCCGTTGTACTCGTGTGTCACATAGCCTTGCACAGGTGGTTCTCCTACTTCTGATCGGAGGTTGGTTAGTGCGTATTCGCCGTAGAAGCCACCAGCAATCAGGACTTCGTCCGAAGCCGTCAGAGTGGTGATGCTGAATGTAGACGGATGCATAGGATCCCCCATTGGCTTCGTCAAGTCCATTGCACACCTAGTCATCTGGCCTGACGCATCGGTGTGCATGACTTTTGATTTGCTGGCATAAAATATGTCGCTCCTCGAAATTGCTGAAATTAGGTTCCGGAGCTGGAAATGTGCTACCGAGATTCGATGAGTTGTATTCATTTTGCGAAAGCGGAAGTAGTTTTCGGAGCTGGGCAGCTTGTTGGCCAACGTCCCCTGCAATGATTACGTTAGAGATGCCTAGAACGTTTGAAAGGCGCGAGGGAGTAGATGATGAATTAGACAATCACGGGCAAAATGGCTTGGGATGCGAAACATGATAAAACGTGATTGCAAGGTAGTGGTGGCAGGGCAATAACTAAGTATGTGTGGTTTCGATGTACAGGGCAAAAGGGAAGTGCTCACCGGTGGTGGTGGAGTGGCCTTCCGGGTCGACAGCTTTAGTCTTGCTGCTCTAGCGTTGTCTCTAGTCGTGTCGAGTTCCTCCCAGTTGATACCTTGAATATCATATCGATCGCCTTGTAGTTCGTCCTTTGTGATTTCCGCTGGCCGTTTCCAGTCGCGCACTCGGGAAGCTTCTAGGCCAATAATTCCGAGATCCCCCTTCAATCCACCCGCCACAGCCCAGTGGTCGATGAACTTGCACACATCTATAACGGCTTGGTGGTCACTGACGGAGGGAAGTCCGAGCGCATCTTCCAGGGCGTCCTCAAAATCCGAGCTTTGAGAGTACTGTTGCAGTGAATCAGCGTCGCCGAGAGCGGCTGCCATGATAGTGGGCATCATCGAGGCGGTTGAGGTGGTCAAGTACGGCAGTAGGCCCTCGTTGGCTTGCAGGATCAATGCGTTCGTGCTATCAAAAGGATCGGGATAGTCTGCGGCGCCGTTCGATTCGTGACTATGTAGAGGCGGCAGCGTCTCAGTTTGCTCTATCTGCGTAGGTAGTTGCCACTCCATGGAATCGATGAGGTCGGTGATCGAAGGGGCACTCGGGGGGGCAGCTTCGAGTGAAACTCCGTTGTTGTTGTCGTCCTCACTGTCTGAGTCATCTTCCTCCTCTTCTAGGCCTGTCGGCCGGTTGTCCATGGCGATGTCGGGTGAATGGGCAGATGGCGGCATGATCGGTGAAGATATGGGTGACGTTGGCGGGGAGGTGTCCATGTCATCGGCCGCGGCGTGCTTCACAGAAGACACCGTGGGAGGAGAGAAGAGGCTGACGCCGCTGGAGGAATGAGCCCCGGGCGAGGGCGAGGATCCAAAGTGGAAGATGTCGTGGGAGCTGGCCATGGCGGTCATGTGTGCAGGGTCCAAGGCGGAAGGAGGGGTCGGACGTGAGGCAGGTCACCGGCAGTGCTGTCTTATATCACGACACCGACTGCCAGTGTATGCTGCCCCAGGTGTGGCGCCGTGGCGAGGGTATCCACGTCGGAGGGTGACGCGGGGGTGGTGATGCCGTGTATGTGCAAGCTTCTGGAAGGGCACGCAATGCGCGGTCTGTTCAGACGGTAGGGCGCAGACCTCCCAGCTCGCGCCGACGGCTTGGGGCATCCAGCAGAGCGCCAGGGCGTACTTGGAGAGAGCGGCGAGGGGCGTATGGTGAGGCTTAATTCAGGTTGCTGCACGGTTCTCCCGCGTACTGACGGAGCAGCGGCGAGCTTTCATATGCCGGATGCGAGGCCTGTGTCGCCCAATATATGCCCCAGATTGCGGCTCGGAGAGGCTGCAGCGTGTCAGAGCCTGTGCGCGGGACTGGTGGGTATTGCGTGCAGCAACGGGGGGACTTGCAGTGGCGTGGGCGGGCAGTGAAGCTGTAATTGAGGTCGGAGGTGCCTCTCTCGGTGTCTCCAGTCGGCGGGCTCGCGGCGTCAGGTGTGGAGGGTTTGTGGGCACTGAGTCTGATGGCGGGCTCGTTTCATGGCCCAGTCGAGTCGGTCAGGGAGTGTGGACAACGTGGTCGGCAACGGCGCACCACGGTGTCTGTATCACAGTGAGAGTTGGTGGAGTAGAAAGAGGCGGGGAGCTCAAGGCCTCGGTTGGTAGGTAGGACAGCAGGGCCTCCCTCCACGCTCCAACACGCTTCCCTTCGACTGCGCTGCCCCGGGCGCGATAAATGGCTCTCTCCAGCGGGCTCGACGAAAGCAGCCGGTCACAGGGCCGGCGCTGCTCAAGCCGCGCTGTGCGACAACGCGGCCGGCACGCTGAATGGCACTGGTCGAAGCGAGTGCCAGCGCCGACTGTCAGCCTCTTTCCAGCGGGCTCTGCAGCTGCTCGCTCTGATCGTGTGCCTTGCGTGTGACACGTCTTAAAACACACCCAGCCGACGCCCTGCCCGTGGCCGCCCGACGCGCCCGTTGGCGTCAGAAGTCTCCACGACAGCCAGTTTCGCAGGCCGTGGCCTCAGGGACAACCTAGTCGAACGGCGGCCTCACATCACTCCAGCACCACGATGCATCACCGCACAGGCACAGCAGCCCTCTAGCACGCATTCTAGCACAGATTACCATTGCAAACGACGCGCCCGCTATACAGGGACCGCCGACGCAGAACCTCCATCTACAGGGATCCAAAAACGCCGTCCAGGCCTATCAATGCACATTTAACCCCGAGCAATGCAGAACAACCACGGCCACGGTAATACAGTAATGCAACAGCTCCCCCCCCCGCGGCTCCTCTCCCGTCCGCGCTGCCCGTTGGCCTCCCGACGCCACCAGGCCCGCGGGACCTCAGTTCTCAAAGTACGAGTCGCTTGCATGCTGTTGCAGGGGCCAGGTGCCCGCCGCCGTCGTCGACTGCTGCGACCACCCGTTGCCTCCGCTCGGCGCCTTGAGCCTGCGTTCTGTGTTCCCACTGTCAGCAACTGCAGCATCGGACATGCATCAGGGTTTGCTTACCGGCCTCGAAGTCATGCCACCGTCGCATCGTGATCTTGCTGCTGTCAAACTCGCCCTCATACTCCAGGCCCCCCTTCTTCGTCTTCTCCCCCGCCGTCTTGCGCGTGTCGCCCCAGCTGAAGTCGTCAAACTTCCAGTACGAGTACGTCGGCAGCACAAAATTCCAGATCGGCAGCGAGCAGAGGTAGACCAGCATCCACGCCACGTACGACCACCGATGTGCTGTCAGGACAATGAGCACCGCCGGGAGACCGAGAATGAGCGCGAGCAGGACTAGGGGGATCACGGGCGCCGCTGTGTGCTCGATGCCCGCCTTGATCGAGATCGCAACTGGATACTGTTAGCACGTGATATGAAAACGTGAATGGCGATCTTACTGAGATAGAGAGTGAATGCAATGGCAGCCGGGAGGACGAGTGTCCCCACCAGCTCAATGAACACGACAAACTGCATGCTGAAGCAGAAAGTGCCGCAGAGATCACGCACAAGCACTAGCTCCATCAGGTTGTGGACCGTGCTGTTGATCCATCGCCGGCGCTGCGAGAGGAGCACGCTGAACTTCTCAGGCACCGTCGTCTTGCATACAGCCTGCGGGACAAACACCTGCTTCCGCTTCGGGAACGTCTTCAGCATTAACGTCGACAAGTATCGATCCTCGCCTAGAAGAAGCAGGTTCTTCTTGTGCAACGTGTCCACCACGTTCTCCGAGTAATGCTCGACCACATCCGGGTTGGCCAGGATCGGGACCCAGTAGTTCTGCCCCCCCTTGGGAGCCTTGATGCGATACATGCAGAAGCACCCGGGCAGACAGGTTACACCGCCGAACACTGACTCGAACGACTTCGACAAATGATGAGAGATAAAGTACCTAGCATTGTTAGTGACACCCTCGCACCCATGTCCAATCAACTTACTCAAACACCTGGATCATCGTCACCCACGACTCTCGCTTATTGGCAATCTTGGTTTCGCCGCAGAGTCCCATGATTTCGGGGTCCTTGACCATTGCCGACACCATATGCGTCAAGCTGTCGTTGAACACCTTCGTATCGGCATCCACCATGAGCACAATCTCGTAAAAGTCGGGCGATATGCCAGTAATCTTCCAGATACCGTTGAACATTTCAAACTCGAGCTCCGTCATGCGCTCGTCGAACATGACTTTCTGCAGGAATGACATCAAGATGATCTGGCTGTCTCGCTTGCCACGGTTTCCAGGCTTGCTCTTCTTGGCCTCGTCCGGCGTTCCCGTCTTAACAACAACCATCATTGGGACGCGGTGCTGCTTGTCGAGCGGGATCAAGGAGTTGTCGCCGTAATCGTAGAAACCGGAGTAGATCTTAGCCATGTTGTGTCGCTTCGAGCCGCTAGCCACCGCAACGTACGAGAACGCTTGCACTTCATGCGGGAGAATGGCGTGGTCCTTCATCATAGCAAGGGCAATCTCTGGAGTTGACAGCTCCTCCCCTTTGCCTTTAATCATACCATCACAGATGACTAGGAGAAGCTTGTGGCTATTTGGGTAATCCGTAACGGCAACCGAGTCTAGGGTTGTTCGAAGACCATCGGCACCTTCAGAGTAGGCGGTAACGAGACAAATTGCGTGAGCGAGCGGGTAGCCGAAAGGTTGCCATTCCGGAGGTGGTTGGGGAACAACAGCTTCGTGGATGAATCCGGCGGGTCCAGGGCCTTCACTTTCGCCGACAGCGCTTGAGTATCTTTGCTCGGTGGTCCCTGAAAGCATCACACTAGATCTGCTCTCCCCCATTGACATTTTCCCATCAAAGGTCGGTAAAGTGCCTTGACTGTTGTTGATTTTGTTGTACATTGGATTCGCGGAAAGAAGACGCGCAGTGGAGCTTTGGCTGGTCATGGTAGTCGGAGGTGGGCGGTTCTTTGCCGACATCTTCTCAACCGCATAGGGGCTGGTAAACCTGGACTGAGTTGGGAAAAACTGGCTACCGCGTTTGCTGGACCTATCAGGAGTGCCGGCAGGGTCGTTGAGCTTTGGCGGAGGGCGATAGATATCATCACTCCATTCCTCAATCTGCTGGTTCCTCTTCTTTGAATCCGTCCCAAGTGAGGTTTTATCAGCTGCGAATTTCTTGCTTAGAAACCACTGAAACGAGAGCGCTAATATGAATTTGGCAACAACGATAGCGAGAATGAATACGAGCGAAACATAGAGCACAACCTTAGAGGCAATGCATCCGATTGTGGCCGTGTCGATGGATCCGACCTTGATAATCTCGGTGAAGCATCGGGCAACCTGCTTTTCGTAACTCGAGGAGAACGATCGCGTTACATCTATACCGCGAACCGCAGGATTGTTCCGGATCTCATCGAATTTAGCTGGGACGCTGACCTGAGTCTTGTTGAACCACTCGAGAAGATCCAGGTCCAGCACGTCTGAGCCCCATACCATCAGATTCCGGCTTGAGTTTCTAATATCGTCCCAGGTGAAAAAGACATCACCGGCGGAGTTAAGGTCCCAGAAAGCATCGCGAGACTTGGATGAAGTGTGGCATGCGTATCCAAGATAATATGGGTATGACATATTAGGCTTGGTGGATCCATCTTGGTTGAATGTATTGCATGGGAAATACCAGGCCAGATCCTTGTTGTTGTTTGTCGGAACGTCGGAACCTTCGGCCAGAGTGATCAAGCCTTTGCAGGCACCGTTGACATTTTGGAAAAGGAAGCTTGCATCCTGTCCGCCGTGCTTCTCGGGCAAGTCGAAGAGAACATTGGCATTTTCGGGAATGCCCCTGACCCATGGATGTTGAGACTCGGCAAGATCGTACGCTTGACCGTGGATAATCATGAAACCCGAGTCGACGTGATTGATCCTTAATCGTTCCCCTCCTCCATTCGGACATACCGTTGCGGTGAAGCCGAAGGTAAGATATCCGACGAAGGTACATATCAAGAGGATGATACTGACGAGGCCCATCTTTTCCCTCCATGCGCGCTGCTGTGCTTTCTGCACCTTTCCAAAACAGCGGAGAATGGCATCGGGGGCCCAGAAGGTAATAACGGCACAATAGACATTCCAGAGACTAGGTGGCCGCACAGAGTCTCTATCCTTTTGACGCTGCTTTTCAAGGTTCTCCATCGTCTTGCTTCTTGTGAGCTTCCGCTGTGGGCGGTTCTCGAAGAGAGTGTCATCGTCTAAAGGAGCAGATTTGTCGGTGTATTGGGCCGAGGAGTTGTGGTGGGCGTGCTGTGATGGCTTCATGTACGTGCTTTCGGAGCTGATGGTCTCAGCTTCAATGTGATCCTCCAAAGCTGGCTCGTTTCCGGTCGTTGAAGGCTGCACAGCCATGTTTTGGGCGTGTTTTCGGTAGTAATAATTAGGATGGTCGGGATCGATACGGTTGCGCTCCGGCCTGATCAGACT
Organism: Lophium mytilinum; assembly: GCA_010093605.1. Lineage (NCBI taxonomy): Eukaryota > Fungi > Ascomycota > Dothideomycetes > Mytilinidiales > Mytilinidiaceae > Lophium > Lophium mytilinum. The sequence goes on along the minus strand of MU004185.1, from coordinate 1,562,520 downwards.
GCGTTTCCTCCCCAGATCGCCGCTCCCTCCACCTCTTTGTGCAGACATCATCGGATCTCTATCGCGCTGGCCGGGCGTTCCTGGTGTGCCCGGTGATGGAGGAGGCTTGGGGTAGGAGGAGGTGGACTGGTGTCGGCCTTCGAGGTCGGAGGGCCGCCGGCGACGCGAGGGAGAGTCTCGGTAGACATGTCGCTGGTCATGCTTCGGAGACGTAGCGTTGGGTCGCTGTGGTAGAGACATGATGCTGCAAGGAATGCAGGGTCAGTCAAATTCCGCAAACAAAGCTTGTTCGAGTAAAAGTGAGGGCTGCCCACCTAGCGAGCACCCGTCAGGCTAAGTCGGCCTGACCACGAACAGCGCTCACAGCCTCAGCAGAGGCGTGGCAGACCCCACGGGCAAACGAGGGTCAGAAGTGAGAAATGGGGAGCCGGGCGAAGTGTGAGGCGTGAGGCCTCCGACGGCGAGCGGCGTAGCAGGTGATGTTTTGGGAGAAGTTGGCGGCACCAGGCTGAGTGCACAGCAGTAGCGAATGGTGAAGAAAGTACCTGTGTAGGCAGGCACGGTGAACGATGGTGGCAGGCGCAGTGGCACAGAACGAGCGTCGAAACAACAAACTTGGAGGACTTAGGCCGCCCAAACACAGGCAGCGATGGGGTGAAGGAGAGGGACAGCGGAGGGCCAAACAGCCCCTGGATGGCAGAGAAAAGCTGCAGCGAATCGAGCGAATTGGGAGGCGAATTGGCGGCCGCGGCGCAGCCAGATCCCCGCACCAATGCTATTTAGGGACCGCGTCGGTTGTCCGAGCGATGGATCAAAGACGGCGTGCTTCTAGCCCGTCACAGGCTGGCGGGAACCATCGACTTCTTGGTGTTGACTTCACCACCGCGATCCGCCTGCTTGAAGCGTGTCACGGTATCGCGGTCTGCAGCAGCGGACCTTTCCTGCCGGCTGCCGCGCATGCAGAAGCCTACAGCTGCGCTCAAACGGCGCCGGAGTCGGGCTCTCCCTGTCGCGAGAGAGCGTCCCTTGGTCCCTGAGCAGCACAGGCACCGCTTCAACCGACAGACATCACGTCACGCGGCGTCGAATTGTCAAATGCTCCCGTCGTATCCGCCCCTGGCCCCTGAATATGTGGCCAGCCTCTATACTCTATCCGATTTATATACAGTCACAGGTACCTGCGTATGCAACACCTCATCAACAGCGCCCAGCAGACAGCTGTCTTCTGCCACGAGGCGGCCGTGATCCAGACACCGCCAGAGACGCCTCCCCAGCCAGATTCGCCATGGCGTAGTGCCTGTGCCTATTTATGCGCGCTGGCTGTCATTCGCTGGGGCGCTCCGTCCGGGCCGTTTGCGATTCACTTTCTGCCGGATCGTGGAGCCAGACGGGCAATTTCTCGCATCGAGTGCCAGCCAGATCGCTGGGAGCACGCTCTGACTACTCGTGCCTCACGCCCGTCCGCCTGACGTCTACCATCGCCGCTATTGGCACTTCGACGCTTGGAGTTGCATAACGCGGCTAACCTCCAACCTTCGAGAGCAGACCGCAACTTGCGCCAGTCCAGCCCTGAAGCGAGCGCTGCCGGTTCCGAGAGGCAGGACGTGCTGTAACCCTGAGGGCCTCCTCCACGGGCACGGCTGAGGTGCCGTCAGAACAGCCGTGGTGATGGTGATGGGCGGGAAAACTGGGGGCGGGTGAAGATGCCAATCAACAGCATTCCTCGACGCACACATCGAGCTGCCGCATTCCGCCTCCCCCCCCACCCCTCCTATTCTTCCCTCTGTGCAAGCCGTGACCAAGACCAACCGCGGAAGCAGTCGGCCTCCAGGGCTGGTTTCTGACGAGAGCGGCCGCAGAAAGCCACGACTGCCTTATGCGGACACTCAGCGAGGTGTCTCAAGCGCCGTCGACGGCCGTATAAACACTGCCCCAAGCCCACTATGCACCCATGTATCACTTCTCTGGCCCCCCCTTGGCCCCCAATTGCTCGTCTTCCATGCGCTGCCGCCGCGCTGAACTTCTGTTGCGCCGAATTGCCTCGTTCGTCCAACTTCCGTGACGCCGTGCTTAACGCCGCAGGCCCACCCCGAGTCACGTAAAGAGGAACAAATAGGGGACGGGGCGCACCTTTACAAGCGGAGTGCGACACCCCTAGGACCTAGTTGCCTAAGCAGGAGCCCTGCATATCCAGGCCTGTCGAAGATCGAGCCCGTCAGCGCCGCGCAAACGTACTAGTAGTACGAGAAAGAAAAAGCCATTCTGTGGGGTTGCTCACAAAGCCCTCCCAGGCCAATTCCGACCGTCGACGCCAGGGTCCCTCCAGCCTTGACCCTTCTTCTTATACAACACGTTGTTTTAAGGCCTCCCTCCAGATCCTGTCACCCAGCTTTCCAGGTGTGTTCAGACCCATCCCGGCTATTCACTGCGGGGCGATGCACTGCCAGCCTGCCGCATACATCCCCGGCCCCCTCCCCAACCGTCCTTCGCGCTCCTTATACTGCCGCCTGACAAGCAAGTGAATGCAGTGCGCTGACGATCCGTAGCTTACAGTACCCCACGGTGGGGATTTTACCTACAATTGTCGACATCTGGTCGTCCCAGACGCAGCCTAACCACCACTCTTCATCCTTCGAACCTACACACCGCCACCCACCCAATCCCAAGAGTTCCGCCGAAACTAGAGCGTGAAGGAAGTCTGCAGCCTAGTGAAACGGATTCTGAATTCACCAGCTTTGCAGCCTGTAAATCTTTACCATGGGCTACTCAGATGGCTCGCCGGTAGTACACAGCAGGCCTCTGCCCGCAGTACCACAAATACCCGACATCTACACACCGCAAGCGACGAGTCCAGCGGAGCAACAAGATGGAAGTCCGGAAAGCCGCTCCCAGAGTTTGCGGCGGAAGCCCGTGGGAGCGTCTCCGGAACAACCGTCGATTGTCTTGCAGGGTGCGTCACCGTACAAAGGGGACAATTATTCAAGAGACGCGAGTGATGGCCGCTCGTCGAGACAGTCTGGATCGTCGTTATCTCCGAGCTCTGGACCACACTCTCGGAACGCGTCAAGAGAAGCTTACACTGCGGACCCATCACGACCCACGGACATGGGAGCCTCGTTCCCAACCACCCAGAATATACCGTTTCGGCAGCTGAACGTGAACAACGTGGCGTACAATTCACGACATTCACATGTTGCGGACCTGGATTCAGTATACAGTGTACCTCTGGACGACGGTTTCAACGACGAGGAACCAGACTCGTTCCACACGCCTGGCTCCAAGGGCCAACAGCCGCAAGAAAATTACGCACCATTGCAATATCATCACGAGCCCAACCCTGTGCCTGTTGTTTCGGTGAGGCAGCCCGTTGATCGTGTGAAATCCCCCAGCGCGTCCTCTCACGCGTCGTCGAGCGACAACAGCGGGCACCGGAACAGCCAGAGGCCAGACGCGCTACTACCACGGACCACGATCCCCAGACCCAGTTCAGCCTACACGCTTGGTGCAGACTTGAACGCGCGGGGTCGGCACTCGCCGCATCTGTCTGCAGGTGGCTCCCCGAACGGGTCGCCTGTCAGTTATGCTCGGGGACAGTCGGCCAATCGAAGGTCGCCGGAAAGCCGCCCAACATCCTACATTGATCTGCTGAATGTGCCCTATGCACAGCAAGCGGCGCCTACAGGCAACTTCGGCAATGCTATGCTGAAGCAGTCAGTCGGCTCGAATGCGTCACTGCTTGATACTAAGAAAACATTGGACATGTACCGGGCGAATGTCAAGAAAACACAAGACCTGGCCATTCAATACGAATTTGCCCTATTTATGGTGCAAGTAGCGCAAGAGGTCCGGGCCGCGCCCCCTGGGGTTGACGACCATGGTCTCAGCCCCGCTGAAATGCTTCGGGAGGCACGACAGATTCTCCAGAGGCTAGCCGACCGGAGTTATCCGTTTGCGCAGTACTATCTCGGGGACGGGTACGGGTCGGGCCTCTTTAACAAAGACAAGCCCGACTACGACCGAGCATTTCCACTCTTCATTGCTGCCAGCAAACACGGACACGCTGAAGCTGGCTATCGCGCTGCTCTGTGCTACGAATTCGGGTGGGGCTGTCGCAAGGACTACGCCAAGGCCGTGCAATTCTACCGAGCAGCTGCATCGAAGAACCACCCAGGAGCAGCAACGAGGCTGGGCAAGGCCTGTTTGACAGGAGATATGGGCCTCGTGAATCGGTACCGAGAGGGGCTGAAGTGGCTGAAGCGTGCTGCGGAATCGGCGGACACCCAGTACAACACTGCGCCTTACGAGCTGGGATTGTTGCACGAGACGGGATTCGGCGAGGACATCTTCAAAGACGAGATCTATGCGGTGCAGCTCTTTACCCAGGCGGCCGAGCTTGGACATCCTCAGGCAGCTTTGAAGCTTGGCGAGGCGTACGAGCATGGTCTTCTTTGCTGTCCGAAAGATCCAGCACTCAGCGTGCACTACTACAATTGTGCAGCCCAGGCTGATATACCCGAGGCTATGATGAACCTGTGCGCGTGGTACATGGTGGGTGCCGAGCCAGTGTTGGAAAAGGACGAAAACGAAGCGTACGAATGGGCGAAGAAGGCTGCTGAGCATGGTAAGCAGAACATCAACCAATGGCAATGGTAAAGATTACACGCTAACAACTCCCAGGACTTCCAAAAGCAGAGTACGCATGCGGCTATTTTACAGAAATGGGCATCGGCTGTCGACGCGACGCCCTCGAGGCCAACGTCTGGTACGTTAAAGCCGCCGACCACGGCGACGAACGAGCAAAACAACGCCTAGCCATCATCCGGCAGGCAGCATCAGGGCAATCGGGTCTCCCTCCTACCACGGAAAAGGGAGGCAAAATCAAAAAGGCGGGTAACGACAAGGATAAGGATTGCATTGTCATGTAGGGGGTTTGCATCATCGGGTCTGGGGAATCTGTCTGCATATTTCCAGCATATTAGCTCCGCTTCCTCTTCTCCCACTCACATGTCGTTTTTTTTGTTTTAAGACCTGGGCATCATGGCATTATCATGGGTGCATTGGGCCGGTGTTTCGTGCATGTTGCATTTGGGTTGGCATTTCCTTGTCCTAAAAGGGCTGTCGAAAGGCGAACGGCAGCGTAGCGAGTTTTCTCGAAGAGTATGGACAGAGACGTTAATCATAATTAGTGCAATGACAGATGGGAGACGAATACCTCAACGCTTCGGAGCGGCACTTGGCTGCGTTTCTATGACTAGGTGGTTTGGTCCTATTGGTGATTCGTGATATTTGCGAAGTATCGTGACCTACGAGTCCTCCACTTAGCAGGAATACCTCTGATCGTATGGTCAATTACGTATAGAATACTCTACCCCGCCTCGCAAACATGAACACCAAATCCAAACAGCACGCGGTACCTGCTTGTATGTACACAGTCTGGTCTCCCAAGAAGCAATCAACCCCAAAGCGGCAGTTTGTAGCCTATCGTCAAAACGATCTCCCACTAGGCGATTGATAGCGTAACACTCGACGTCTACTCCAGGACTCTCATCCGCCGACGTCGGAACCCCACCACAACCACGACGTTGGAGGCGAGTGCGAGCAAGCGGTCAGGTTTGACGCAATCAGAGTCCAGGTCCCCATGTGCGCATCCTCCGCCTTCTACGTTGGATGACATGCTAAACTAAAGAGCATTTAGCTGGTCATGGGCTGGCCCGCCAATAGCCGGCCAGCGGAATACTAAAAGCAGACGTTCCCGCCGTGGCTCCCCTCTAATGCTGCAAGGCACCGCCAGTCACCACAAAGAAAACCGACAGCATATCCCAGAGGACGCAACGCCGATCCACCACTTTCCCCACATCGGTTGATAAGGCAGGCGGGGAACAGGCACTGATAACAGCTAGCCCCCCTTCCCAGAGGACGCGAAGGGCGTGCAGTGTGTAGCGTGCAGGGCGTGGCACACCGCACCGGCCTCTTTTTGGTACATAAACGACACCGTGCCCCCCGTGAGGCGTGGTGACACATTTCACCAAAAGCTGCAATTATAGTTGGATTCTGAGCCACGAGGAAGAACAGCCTGCTATGACGCCACCTGCCGCCATTGAGGTCACGGCCGTCACGGACACTCAGGGCGTAACGCTCCCGGATCCGCTACAGGCGAATATTAAGAGCAATGATATCTATGGTCGACGGAAGAAGGGCGCGAAGAATCAATGGGGAGTTGCTGCTGCCGCAGATGCTAAGACGTTTCGTCATCATAAGCATGACCACAAGCCGAGTGCGAAGTCGTGGGACCGTGAGTAGTAATCCAGGAGTAGTAATCCAGGAGTGGGGGAAGGGAGTCTGAAGCATGATAACAGTCACTGACCAAACCTAGACCGATTGAGCAAAGAGTCTGCTTCTCGGGAGGGCAGCTCACTGAAGCAAGCCGCAAAGTACCTGGCAAAACCAGGCATCCTCAGTCTAGGCGGTGGGCTCCCATCAAGTGACTACTTCCCCTTTGAATCCCTCGAGATCAAAGTCCCCCAGATTGGCCACTTCTCCGAGCAGGAAACCAAGGAATCCGGCATTGTGCTGCACGCTGGCAAACACGACCTCGCAGAAGACAAATCCATTTTCGACATTGCAACCGCTTTCAACTATGGCCAGGGCCGTGGCTCCGCCCAGCTGCTACGATGGGTCACTGAGCACACTGAAATGGTGCACAGCCCCCGGTACTCCGACTGGAGCTGCACTTTGTCCATTGGTAGCACCTCCGGGCTCGATATTGCACTACGCATGTTCGCTGAGCGTGGCGACCTCATCCTGTCCGAAGAGTACACCTTCGCCACCGCTGTCGAAACCGCGGCTCCTATGGGCGTCCATGTCGTTGGTGTCCCTATGGATGCGGAAGGCTTGCTCCCCGATGCCCTCGATAACATCCTCTCCACCTGGGACCCCGTGGCCCGTGGTGCCCGCAAGCCTTTCCTTCTCTACACGGTCCCCACAGGCCAGAACCCGACAGGAGCAACGCAGGGAGCTGCCCGTCGGCGCGGCATCTACGCGGTAGCTCAAAAACACGATCTCTACATCCTCGAAGACGAGCCCTATTACTTCCTGCAAATGCAGCCCTACACAGGCCCGAACGCCCCAGACGTCCCACCTCCAGCGTCCCACGACGAATTCCTCGAGTCCCTCGTTCCCAGCCTCCTTTCCATGGACGTGGACGGCCGCGTCATGCGACTAGACTCTTTCTCGAAAGTTCTCGCGCCGGGGTCGCGAGTTGGCTGGGTCACAGCGAGCGAGCAGGTAATAGCACGGTACTCGAAGCACGCGGATGTGTCTACGCAGGGGCCTTCTGGGATTTCGCAGCTCGTGCTGTTCAAGCTGCTGGATGAGCATTTCGGACATGAGGGGTATTTGGATTGGTTGATCCATATTCGATTGGAGTATACGAAGAGGAGGGGCGTAATATTAGAGGCGTGTGAGAGATATCTCCCGAAGGAGGTTGTGAGTTGGGTGCCGCCGATGGCGGGGATGTTCGTAAGTTCTTCGTCTCTTCCACTCGCAATTTTTCCCAAGCGCGGTATATGGTGCTCTGAATCTTAGCCCGTGCAGGTGCGGAGTGGCTCTAGGTTTGAGTATGTGAAAACCGCCAACGGCCAATTCACTGAAGCACTCCCTACTCGAGCCACCGTCAGGATTCAGGGGTTACACAATTCACTTCGAAATTGCCCCTTTCCCATATCCCATCTCACCCCTTTTCCTTTCACCCTACCGGCAAACTAACAAATCCCAGCACTGGCTCCGAATAGACCACCGTGCTCACCCCTCATACCCCGCCCAATCCATCACTGATATCGAAGACACGCTCTACCTCAACATCATCGAGCACAACGCCCTCATGATGAAGGGCTCCTGGTTCATTCCAGACAAGAGCGTGTCGCCCGAAGCCCTGTTCCTACGCGCTACGTTCTGCGCGGCGTCGAGCGAGAACATCACCGAGGCGATTAGGCGCGTGGGGGTTGCGGTCAGGGACAGCTTCGGGTTGGCTGAGGGGAAGGGTGAAGCCGTGGTAGAGAAGAACGGAAACGGGAATGGGGTGCACTGAAAAACTAGGAGAAGTATAAGACAGGAGAAGAGACAGGTCTGGCGCGTAAGCATCCTTCCTTGATGATTGGCTAAGTATAGAGGTCGAGGAGACGAGGTCATACGCATACGCACCATCAGCATTTCCAGGCGTTCTGATAGTCAGCACTCGAACATATCACATGAATACCGCACCTACTTCGCCACGCACCAAGTTTTTCACTGTTCCTACAGCCCCATGCCCCGGACCGGACGGCCACTTCCATTTCCGTTGCCAACCTATATATACTAGATTTCTTCTGATTCGCCATCCGCTTTCAGGTACACGCCCACTAACCTTAGGCTCCCGTCGCTGTTCGCGCCGCTCTAGACCCCGGCCCAAAGGAACCCCCAAAACCTCCGGAGGGGTCCATGACCTCAGTGCCCACTATCTAAACCCAACCACTACATCCCTTCCCTATAGAACTACTCTTATCCCTTCCCTATAAAATAACTCTCATCCTTTCCGTATGACATACCTCTCATCTCATCTCTCCATCTCATCTCCACCTCCTCCAACAAACCTCTCTGCACAAATCGACCAAGTATGTCTTCAACCCACCGACAACAAAGGCCCCCGCTGGCTCGGCGACAACCTCCCCTCCCCTCCCCCCTCACTCCAATACGCCCAAGACCTCCCACCCAGGATAACCCCCAAATACGTCTTCTTCTTTGGCTTCGAGGGCCCGGAGCCCGAATGCTGCCTGCAGCAATGGTTCCCCACCCCCTTCACCGAGCCCTCCCTTTCCGCCCCGGGGGTCTCGAACCACTTCCACACCAGCGAGCAGTACATGATGTACCACAAAGCCCTCCTCATGCACGACACCGCCACCGCCGCGCGGATCCTCGCGGCACCGACGCCCGCGGCGGCAAAGGCGTTGGGGCGGGAGGTGAAGAATTTCAGGCAGGAGGTGTGGGATCAGGCGTGTGATGAGGTGGTGGGGGAGGGGCAGTATTTGAAGTTTAGCCAGAATACGGGGTTGGGGGAGGTGTTGCTGGGAACGGGGAAGAGGGAGTTGGTGGAAGCGAGTCCGAATGATCGGGTGTGGGGGGTTGGGTTTAATAGTGAGGAGGCGGAGGGGCGGGAGGGGGAGTGGGGGGAGAATAGGTTGGGGAGGGCGTTGATGGCGGCGAGGGGGAGGTTGAGGGGGGAGAGGGGGTGATTTGGGGAAGGGGTTGGTGGGGTTAGGCGTTCGGGGGGTGTTGTTGTGGCGAGGATGTAGATGGTTATGCTTCACGTGGACGTATATCACGTCGTCCTTGTGAGTTTGATGTTTCAACCCAAGTTGGTCGTAATCGTACATTTTAAGGCTACCTCGCTTCTGTGGTTTGCCATCCGATCCTAAACATGAAACCCTAAAATGAGACTGTGGTTGTTGTATTGTGGGCCGCGGGAAAGGGGGGATCTAGTTGATGAAGTTTACGCAGAAGAAGTGTAAGAGGAGACTGCCGAAGATGAAGTCGGCGAAGGCCCTGAGACAGTTTGTCAGTGGATCTGTATGAGCTACTGAAGAGATAGGGATGGTAGGCGTACCTCTCGTTCGATATACTCTCGAATTCAGCCTTGTTCTCAGGGTTTGTCTGGATTCGCAGACTGGCTGTGAGGACGAATTGGCCTACTGTGGCGCTGAAGCCGGAGAGAAAGGCGTTGAAGGGCTGGATTGAGATAAGAATTTAGCAGAGCTCCCTCAATATGCCCGTCACCGTCAACCCAGAGGTATAGTTCCAACTACATCCATCCCCATATTCCTCACAAGCTCCCATTGCTTGACCCAAGGCATAGCCCGATCTCCTCCACCAGATTCCATATCTTCTAGCCCTTCTCTTTCTCGAACATCCAAATTGAGACTGAAGGTATAGAATGCTCAATACTTACAAAATTCCCCACGATGACACAATACACAAACTGCAGCGCACCCACCGCTACCAGAAACGCCATGAAGGTATCCAACAGCTTCACCCGCTGCGGCGTCCGCTGCACATACTTGTCCCACACATTCTGCACAATATCCTGCGCCGTGTTCGCGTTCAGCGGCTTCGAGCTCGTTGTCGTGGGTGCTGATGGTGTGGATTTAGGAGCTGAGGGCTGGACGGAGGCGGAGGTGGGATGGCGGTTCTTGGGGGGCATGATCGCGGGTATGGAGCTGGATGTGATTGAGTAAGGTCGTTGGAATTGGCGTCGTGAGTGAGCTGGTGAGGATGCGGTCGGCGATATTGTACGGAGGTTGCATTGAGGCCAGAATACGTATGCCTCACTAGCGCGATTGCCAGAAAGCTTGTCTCTCGGCGTCGGCATTCGGGCCGCAGATGCCATCATTAAGCTCCCTCCCCCCGCATAAACACCAACTGCCTCTCTCTGTGTCTTCCACATCCTCTCACTTCTCGCAAGCCTTCACAACTCGGTCGAAGCTGTAGACCTCAATCAACAACACATTCCACAACTTCAATTCCCCAAAAATCAACCACAATGGTACATCCCCCTCCAGAACCCCACCCAAAGCTCCAACACTAACAAACAACACCCAGGCCACCCTCGACGCCCTCGCCTTCGTCCTCGGCGCTCTCACCGCCGGCGGCGGAATCACAGGCTACGCTCGCACGGGCTCACTTCCCTCCATCATCGCCGGCGTGACTGTTGGAGCCCTCGTAAGTCACCCCTCCATCTCATACACATATATGCACACACAGCTAACCCAAACACCCAGTACACCATTGGCGGCGCGCGTATCCGCTCCCGCGCCACCTACGGCGTCGAGGCCGCACTCCTCGCATCTGTCATTCTAGCTGGTAGCTCCATCCCCCGCGCAATCAGGTCTGGAAAGCCGCTGCCGGCGGGGTTGAGCGTGTTGGCGACTATTGGGCTGTTCGCGTTTGGCCAGGCTTGGTCAGGACGGGTTAGGTGAAGGGGTTCCTATGGCGCAAGCGTGTGGGAGATGGGGTTCGGAGTATTCGGGAATGGACTAGGGAGAGTTGAACACAATCAATCGCACAAGTCTCACTTGTGTCACTTCAGATCAGGGCGAGTGATGGAGGTTGTTTGAGATGTATGGACGGGAGCTAGTCCGATGTCGTAGGTCAGAAGTGTGCAATATACCTTCTGATTTGGGATTGCAAATCGAGACGATTGTTACCACACTCTAAATTAGACCTAGAGAAAAGGGTTATCTTGGCACTGTTGAGAAGCATGCACGGGAGCCAGTCCGTGCGATTTGCACTTGATTTGGGTACACTATCGGAAGAGAGTTGGGATCGGGCTCAACTTAAAAGAGCGGTTTAACTGGTGAGAAGTAGTGCAAGAACAAGAGCTAGTTTATGTGATTTGAACTCGAATTAGCATAGCGTTGTACGACACCTTGAATCAGACTACAGAATGAAGGTAATTTCGACACTGTTAAGATGTACTAACGGGAGCCAGTCCGTGCGATTAGCGCTCTCTTTTGGCATATTATTGCAAGACACCTTATATCAGACCATGAAATCAGGATAGAACGACGTGTGAACAGGAGTCAGTCCGCTGTCCGAACCCCAGCTCAACCCGGTATATTGCACGACCTGATATATCTTCCTCTGCCACTCCCCTCTGCGCCCGACGGGCAATCGTCCCTTGCAATGCCCTAATCCCTAGAAATACAGGCAGACAGTTAGGCCACCAACGGACAAAAGGGAGAAAAGACCGAAGCACACCTGACCCATCCCCTACCCCCAAACACCGTACCGGCTAGATATACCCAAATATGCAATGCACAAGCCACTAAATCAGTCGTAATTACCGTTTTCACCGTACCCATCAGACTCGGCCTCCGAGTCCAAATTCTCGGGAACAACAATGTACTTGTTTCCATGTTCGTCTCTCCGAACAGCATCGTCGTCTTCTTCATGCACTAGATCTCCAACTTCTCCACTCTCTCCTATGGTCTCTTTCGCCCTCTCCTCGTCGACGTTCATGTCGTCCATCACAAGCCGAATTACCAACTCCGGTAGAAGCACCGACTGCACAAACTTCGACATGCCACCGGATGCTATGAGCTTGTCCGTCGGCGCGAGCCTTCGGATTTGCGGCGCAAAAGTTTTGGTGATGTACTCCATCATGGCCCTTGCGCCCCTCGCGCCATAGTACCCCGTCGTCGATTGCTTGAACTCTTCCGTCATGATCGCCGAGAGGAGATTGCGGTTGCTGCCCGTCCGGACGCTTTGCTCTAGTTTATCTCGATACACTGACTTCTCTTTACCCTCGAGTACGGCTTCTAGGTGGGGCGCGTGCTTCTCCATGCGCCGTTCCAACTTGTGCCACACAATTTTTGGATACCCGCGTGCGGCGTAGTCATCCTCGGCGGACTTTTGCTTATGCTGCCGGCAGAAGACCTCCTGCATGCGGACGTTGAGTTTGAAGTTTTTGCCGTGTTCGGCAACGAAGGTGTAGAGGTGGGCACCGTCAACAGATTTGCGGCACATGGGGCAGATGGAGCCAGTAGGTTCTGGGGAAGATTCTAGCGGTGAACTGTTGGCTTTGAAGCGGTCAGATTGGGCTTGCGAAGACATTTCTATGATTGACGAGTTTGGCGAGCTGAGAGGAGAGCTCGAGTTGGACCGTTGCAGTGGTGTGTGTAAGGAGTTAGCGGCTTGTATGGTCTTGATTATTCCAGCGTCCAGCAAATCGGGCATACGAAACTCCATTTTGGGGACGGCGGAAACTCTGGTCTTCGGAGTTTCCTTGTACTTAGATTGCGGGCGTCGGGTTTTGACACTGCTGAGCTGAGGCATTTCAGGAACTATGAATTCCCCCTTCTTCAGTTCGCCTTGAAGGCTTGGCAGCTCAAATTTAGGATTCTTGAAACCTTGCTTAGTTTTTGGAGATGGTGCAGATAGCGCGGAAGTATTCTTGAAGTCTAGTGTTTCGAGTTAGCTCTCCGAAGTTAATAATGCTCAAGGTCGAAAACTAACCAGACTTGCCTGAATCCTTGCTCTTGGTCCCAGGCTTGTGATGGATATTGACAACCGACCCTGTCTGCTTCCCGTAAGCAGTTAACCTAGCCTTCTTTTTGGCCCTCTGGCTGCCCATCTCGCCAAAGTCGTCCAGATCCCCATTGTCTTCTGGTTTGCTCACTCCAGACTTCTTCCCCGTCGAATCCTGTGATCCCGTAATCCTCTTAGGCCCTTTGCGAACTTCTGGCATCCCGAACTCGTCCAAGGTATCATTGTCCTTCGCATTGATTTCTGCGGATCTCTTCCTTGGTGACCCTCGTGATGCTTTTTTAACAGTCACCTCTGCCCCACTTGCTTTAGCGCTTTTGTCCTGACTCTCGTTCCCTATTTTGGTCCATTTTTCTCGTCTTTGAGGATATACAGGGTTTCGTTTTTGCGCAGCTGGCAGCGAGGGCGGGGGGCGTTGGGGAGATTGAGGCTGCTCATCGCCTGAGCTGAGGGGGTCCGCATATATAGGATCCTTCTTGGCATCCGATGCCTGCACTTCTTGAGGTGGAGGAGGAGGGGATTGTGAGGCTAATTGGCGCGCCGTGGGTGAAGACGACCGGTGTCGCGTTTTGAATTGGCTCAGTAATGACTGACGGGACCTCTCGTTGCGATACATAAGGACGCAAGCTGATACAATCCATCGGCTTGGGCGGCTGTGTGGGTTGGGTAGTAGGTGGTCTGTGAACAAATGGACTGGCAATGGTATGGGAAAGCTATGGGCTGGGTACGCGTGAAGTTCACCGCGCCAAGAGATTAGCGTAAGACGAAGTCACATGTCGGAGGCCCTTCACTAATTTACACTTCAACTGCTATTGCCGAGATACCTTTGGCTCACTTTCGGAAGTTTTACAGGCTAGATTGCTTTCAATGCCTAGCATACGTTTATCCGTCCTTGAATTCTTCAGATTACAACACTGTTCACTCAAATACCAAAACTGTCTGATCTTATCATACAATAATGTACAAGTGATGACAACGGAAACAATAGAACCACCGATAGTAATACATTACAAGTGGGATGCGGAGAACATTCATACTCAATCCATCACGGCCACGGTAAAGGCCGCTTCTTCGCCTCTCTCCTCTGAATCTCCGCTTCAGCAACCTTATACAAGGGGTTCCCCTTCACATATCTCTCTTTGATAGTCCTAGGCATCACAGCTCCATTCTTTACAAGCACCGTCACAATCGCGTTACATGTCACGATCTGATCTATGCTGTCGCGATTGAACCATGCCTCCATAAGGACTTCATGCATGGCCGTCTCGCCCAATCTACTGGTCTGATTCGCATCTGCACCATAATCGAATAGCAGCTGCATCAGTGTCAATGCTTCTCGTACGGACCCTGTAATCGCAAGCCGAACGCATCGGTGAAGTGCTGGTCCGCCGCTACCAGGGGGCGCATGGCATACGTCTGCGCCGTGCTCTATGAGAAGAGTTGCGACAGCGACGTTGCCAAAGTGGATGGCGATCATCAAGGCAGATTGGCCGTTCCAACCCTTCAGAGCATTGACGTCCGCACCATGGGACAAGCACAGGCGTGCAATGTCAAGGCGACGAGAGTCCGGTTGAGTAGCTGGCGAGGAGATGGCGAGGGAGTAGATAAGGTAGGGCCAGTGAGGTGTAGCGTCTTCCCCATTCGAGAGACGAAGCTGTATCTCGAGAACGTCTTCGACACGGAGAGCTTCTTCGAGGCTGGCATGTCTGTAGGAGGGGCTTTTAGTCCTGGGGAGTTTGCGCTGCCGTAGCGCTGACACGCTCGATTGATGGAGAGCCTGGGAACTACTGGATTGGTCGCCGTAGGAGACGTAGAGAGTGACCGGGCTATCGTCCAGCCTTGACTCGTACTCCTCATCGATTGTGGAATCTAGTTGCGCCCGTTGACGTACTCGCGACCTGTTACTTTCGAAGCTCAAAAAGAGGAAAACGGCAATAGTTAAGAGCACTAGAAGAAACACTAGCCACTCAAGCGTCTTAGGAATGGTCGTAACGGTGTCGACCATTGGGGCTCGTGAATCAACGGGCTCATGGTTGGTAATCCTTCGTCTGATCCTTTCGACTACTCCAAGGTTGACGTATGGAGGAGGCGGTAGCTGTGCGGCTATTGCCCTTTGACATGCTTGTGATTCAATTCCAGCAGCCTTTGCTTGGTGTAAGTTTTATGTAGTCATACCGTGTGAAGGTGCGTACCAATTCGGATTTACAGTCTTCAATGTAATCTTTCAGGGCAGTCCACTCCGCCAGTTCAAGTGCTTTTTGGGAAGCATTCAGGCTCTTGAACGTAGGAGACAATGCGACAACCGTTAGTATCACACTGAAGAGTGCAATGGCCCATCCTAGCTGCGACGAAGTCCGCTCTGATATCGATACTTTAGACTTGAAACTCTTCCAGCTCGACTGCGACTGAAGTGAGCTTATGGGTGTGATTTCATTTCCGCCTGCCGTGATTGCGGTTGGTGAGTGCGTGGTGGTTGTTGTGGTTGCTTGGGTAGCCATTGAAGGCGAACCGGCTGCATTTGGCGGTGGTCTCAAACTGATATCCCGTGAGTTGCAGCATAGAGTCGGGAGAGAGTCCGCTTATGGAGGAGAACCTGAGGGGTGACCACTACGTCGTTGGTTGATGCCTTGTGGCTGAGCAGGCCCCTAAAGACCCCCTCCTCAGCTGAGCCCACCATGGCGTCATTCTGCAAGGCCAAGGCTGTGGCCGGATCTTCGAACGGAATAAAAGCAAGCATATCGCGGAGGATGAGCTTAGATTTGGAGATCTCGTACGGTCTCTCGGATCTGGAACGTGTGTGAAGACATGAGTGCTGATGATGATGGACGGGCACATGTGAAAGCGTTCGACTCAGATGATAACCCCTCTTTATATCTCACAACACAAGCCATGGATGTATTATCCCACGAGATGCAATATCCTGGAATGATGCTGAAGTTCATGATGTTCAGTTCGGCACAGCGGAGATAGCTCCCAAAATAAGTGGGCCCCGCTTTGACCCTTGATTTTCAAACGATTTAATCGCCCCAAACTCTCGCCGTGCTACCTTCATCAACACACGCGGGTCGATATGTAACTCTTTGCTCTTGGACCAACTAAGACGTTGACACAAAGGCCCCCTCGACGTGTGACTCCGCGTTTTATAAAAAATTGATTTACGCAGTTCGATATGTAATTCTTTCGTCTTAGACCAACTAATACAACCGCGCTAGGGTCCCCCTCGGCGTCCATATTGAAGTCGACGAAAATCAGTTATACAGTTCAACATGTAATTCTTTACAACTAATCTAACGAAAGTGTTGGCACCACGGCCCCCCTCGGTGTCCACACCAAGGTCGACGGAATTGATATTTCGCGGTTTGATATGTAGCTCTTTCTTCTTATATTGGCTAATGCGACTATATCACGGCCTCCCTTCGGCTTCAGCGCCAAGGCCGACAGACGATTTTCATGCGGCCCAATCTCTAACTTTCTCTTATTAAACTGACAGATGGCTGGCCCACCACTTAGCTTCGGCGTTAAGGCTCACGAAGTTGGAGTTATGCGGTTCGATGTGGGACTCTTTGCAACATCACTAGGCAATGTGTAGCCCAGCGCGTGCCCTTAAACATAAGACTCCGCGTGTGAGGAAATCGGATTCACGCGGTTTGAGATGTAACTCTTGCAGCTCATCCGACCAACACGTCTCGAACACGTACCCCTCGGCGTCCACTCAACATCTGATGGGAACCCGATTCATGCGGTTCATCTGGAACTCTTTGCAACCTATCTGAGCTATGCTTGGCCAGCGCGTACCCCTCGACGTGCTATTCGGTTTAAATCAGAGTGCCTAGGGGGTTTAATTCTAGCTCGGGGGGTATGCGATGGGGACTAAGATGATTCCAGAGGATTAAAGAGCCAAGGGGAGAAGGGTTCAGTATATGGAGGTGATGGCGCAGCTGAAAGATGAAGAGCCGATGGAACCGTACGCTACTATCACCCGGAAAGCACACGATAAGTAGGTTTCGATAAGGTTCTTAATTTGATGAGATGAAGCTTTCGTGTTTTACAGGCAATGTCGGTACCAATACAAAGCGCAGGAATAGCACAATCATACCTTCTCACAACACTCAAACCATTTCGCACTCAGGCTCTCCTCGAAGGTGCACCTACTAATATCCTCTATATCTCCCATCATGCCCCCTCGGGGGTCCGCAATTATGCCGCTCTGTCCCGTTATCTCTCACCCCACCCCGCTCCTCCGCTTCAGCTCTCCGCAACTCCCCCCTCCTCTCGAACCTCCTCGCAGTCGTAGGGCTCAGCCCCCGATGCCCCTCAACGAACACGCATCCGTCCTTTCCCGCTTTCCCGGTGTAGCACGACCCCGCTCGCACGTCCGCCCACTCACCTGGCCGGTACGTCGTTGCAACACTTTCGTTTCTGATCTCCAGTGAGCCGAAGACGATGAGGTGCGTGTTGTCGCTGTTGTGGCCGTGTCTCTGCAGCTCGTTTCCGCTGAGACGGAGGGTAAGCATGGAGTAAGAAAAGGGGAATTGGGGTGTCTACGTACGCATCGAGGCGCGTAGTGCCAACGATAGGGTAGCCTCTACGTCGGACCTCTCTTTCATACTGCGTCAAGGGCCTCGCGACAACCCATGAGGTCGAGGTGGGCAAAGGATTAGGAGTGTTGGTAGGCTGGCGGTGGGTGGGTATGGGAGTGAGGCGCCCCCTCTGGCCAATGAAAGAGCGCCAGAGTAACGCGAGGAGGCGTTGGACGAAGAGTCGCACCATAGTGTATGTTGGGGGTATGTCTTTTCTGATGCTAGAGTGGCTGTCAAACGTCCTGGCGTTGGCGTTTTGCGAAGGAGCTAATCATAGTTATATATATGAGGCCATTGGGAGGCGTTTGTTGATGTTAATTGGTACAGGGCCTCTGACAAAGCTTGATGAGACTATGTCTCGGATGAGGAGGTCATATGGATATCAGGTTTGTTAGATTAGCTGTATATGGTAAATGGTGCTCGAAAGTCCCTTTATAGCAGCTTCTTTGCATCGGGCTTTGCGTTGAATGAAAGAAAGGGGTAGAATGTGAGTAGTGCCGCCGTGGAACTTTTCGAATAGGAGTAGAATCGTGCTATACATAGGAAGTAAGTTAGCCTTTGAGTTTGGGATACCAATGAAGGGGGGATTTTTGCGGTCTAGAGAGAATATGCTAACTCGCACTAACTAGATAAATCACGTGGAGTCTGTGACTATTTGCTAATTAGATATAGGCCGAAGTCGCATTGTACGCCAATACCCGAGACAATCCAGATCTCTACAAGGAGTTTCCCACACAAAGATGCCCCATACCCCAGCGAATGAAATGCTACTGAACGCCATTCTCCCCTCTTCCCTCTACTACTGGTCTCCCTTCTAGCCCTACAGCTTCGCTTCATCAACCTTCAACCAAGGCACCTCCTCCGGCGCATACTTATACGCCCGAAACACCGCATTCGCCGGATACCCGAAATAGCCCTCAATTTCCTCCGCCCCCAGCCCCTTATAGCTCGCGAAATCCGGTACCACGTACTCCCACACCATTTCCCCCTCCCGCGTCACCTCAAAGATGCGTCCAAACGCCGCCTCCGTCACCAACGTATTCCCAGTAGCAAGCCTCTGCGCACCCCCCATGAAGGGCGTGAAAAACGTCATCGGATGCGGATCCCTGTACTCCCAGACTATCTCCTTCGTAGCGCGCGAGACCTGGACCACACGGGAGTATGTCGCACTCTCGCCGTGCCTGAAAGTGCCGTTATCGAAGATCAAGATATCGCCGTTTGCGAGTTCGGAGGCGCAGTGCTGTTGGGCGACGACGGTCGAGTCTAGATGCCAAATCACCTCCCCTGTCTCGCGGGAGATGATGATGACGGCGGAGACGGAGCGGAGGGAGGCGAGGATGTTGCCGTCGGCGAGCGGGTAGACGCTGTTGATCAGCGGCCAGTGGTCGCGGGTGTAGTGCGGCTGGAGTGGGAAGAGGGTGGGCGGGAGGTGCTCGATTGCGCGCCAGGACCAGAGGACTTCGCCGGTGGGTGAGACGTGTTTGATGCAGTCCGCGTAGACGGTGCCGTCTGGTGCTTCGGTTTTCGGGATACCCCCTGGGATGGTTGCTGCTTCGTCGGCGGTACAGGGGGCGAGGGTCGTGTACAGGATGGAGCCGTCGTCGAGGTGGTGCTGGTCGTGGTGGGCGAGGGGGTCGCGGTGCTCTGATACGACTTTCCCATAAGGGTCAACCTGCATCATGACACCGCCACGGTATTTCTGCCATAGTGGGAAGAGGCGGGGGGCGTCGGGGTGTACGCCGTTGAAGGCGAGGTTCCCATTCTTGAGGATACGGGCGTGACGACCAGGTCGGTAGGGGAGGTTCCAGGTGTGGACGACGTGACCAGCGTTATTGATGAGCTTTACGATGCCTGGGGATGTGAGGTGCGCAAAGAGAGTGTAGCCTGGGGAGACCTTGGAGTTGTTGACGCCACGGAGTCCGAGACCGCGGCGAGCGAGGGAGCTTTGTTCCATGGTGGATGAGGATATAGAGAAGATTTGAGCTGAAAGAGGGAAGAGTGTGTATTTGAAGTATGATGATGCTTCGGTAGAAAGTGACTTGATTGTGAAGTGATCAAGTCTTGTTGTTGCTGAATATATATATTCTTATACGGCTTCTCTACCTTCTTCGAGGTTCCTAAATCTGCCGTCTTCTCCGCGGTCTGCGGCCTACTCCGAACGCGTTGATCACGTTTGATACGAGAATGCTTGCGAATTATGGCGAATGTTTAACGTTTGAAGTTTTTCTCTAAATCAATTAGCATCTGAAGTGGTTATGATTCGGTGGCTGATCCCCCACGAACTATCGTCCCGCGGCATACCTACGGCATGCCGGTCAGGCCCGGTCGGTTGCGATAAGGAGCTAGCCCATATCCTGCACCTTGAGCAATCTCCACGCAAACCACCGAGAATCACGCAATAGCTTGGTTGTGGCTTGAAGGAGAGATAAAATGTAGCTGGAATCCCCCTGAGGATGCTCTCAAGCATCAGATTCTGCAGCATCAAAACTCAACAAGATGGAAACCACTAAGAGCTTCAAAGTTGACTCGGAGATCGATTCGAAGCCGGCTTCGGATGCTGGCTACGATACCAATGTTGGTAATCCTGAGAAGGGTGAGACCGTCTCTGGGGTTCGTGGATGGTTGAAGAAGCTGTCAGTCGAAACGGGAGGTATCGAGCGCGTTACTGATGAAGATCGCCGGACAAACACGTCGAAAGTCTGGAACGCCTGTACTTTTTGGTGTGTATCTGAGCAAGCCCTTTATAGAGTACGTGTTAAAAGCTGACTCGGACTAGGCTGAGCGCAAATATGGCCGTTGCCACATTGAGCACGGGAATGGTCGGTGGATCTATGGGCCTAGCGTTCTGGGATTGCTTTGCGATCATTGTTGTTGTCAACTTGCTCAGCTGCTTGTTGCCAGCGTGGACAGCCTCTTTTGGCCTATCAGGTCTAAGAATGACGACCTTCTCGTAAGTCTTATGCTCTTATGTTAGTTCCATCACGTCTAACATCCGCAGACGATACTCGTTCGGATACTGGGGTAACCTTCTCGTCGTTGTCTTCTCCATGGTCAGCACCACCGGCTGGAACGCAATCAACTCCATATCCGGCGCATCTTGCCTATACGCTCTCTCAGATGGCAAAGTACCCACGTGGGCCGGCGTGATTATCATTTGCACGACGGTCTGGCTCATATGTGCCCTCGGCATCACGTGGATCCATAGGCTAGATGCTTTCCTTTGGATCCCACCAACTATTGTGTGGTGCGTAGCAGCTGGAACGGGTGCGAAGAACTTCCACGGTGCAGCCATCAAGTCGCCCACAGGAGCTAACGGCGCGGCCTCCGCATTGTCATTCATGGCCGTTGTCTTCTCCTTTGCTGTGTCATGGGTTAATTGTGCAGCCGACTACAACGTCAGAATGCCGGTCAATACTCCTAGAAGCAAGATATTCTTCGCTACTTATGCTGGTATCCTCATCCCGACGGTCTTGGTGCAAACTCTAGGCGCAGCCCTGTACAGTGGGACCGAACTGAACAAATCCTGGAAACTGGCTTATCTTGATGCTGGAGTCGGTGGCCCCCTTCAAAAGGCACTTGAACCTGCAGGCGGCTTTGGCAAGTTCCTCATGGTTTTAGCAGCCTTGAGCGCTATCCCTGTAAGTAAATGTCATCATCCTTGATATGAAAGACAACTAATTAGACGTAGAACAATATACCCAACAACTACTCATTCGCCATGCACGCCCAGAATTTTGGTCCTTGGGCCGTTCGGATCCCACGGATAATCCTGGTGACCTTCGGCTTCATTGCTGCTATCATAGTCGGTTGCTTCGCGGCCAAGTACTTCCACGACACCCTCCAAACATTCCTTAGCATCATCGGATACTGGACAATCATCCACATCGTCGTCGTAGCCGAGGAGCATATAATCTTTCGGGCGAATCGATGGAGCCGTTATGACTTCGATGCTTGGGACAAGCCTGCACTGCTACCATTTGGCTGGGGAGCGATAGCTGCGTTCTGCTTTGGTTTCTTGGGTGCCGCTATGGGCATGAAGGTTGCTTGGTACAAGGCACCTATTGCTGGTCTAATTGGGAAGAAAGGTGCCAATATTGGGCATGAGTTGACGGCTGCTTTCTCGGGTCTGGCATTTCCTCTCTTCAGGTGGTTGGAGAAGAGGTATACCGGGAAATGATGGGCTCGATCTTGATTTCTAGGAGTTTGGTGCTGCGGCTCGGAGTTTAAGATGTTGTAGGACTTCAGATTGGTATTTGAACAAATATACTGCCTTGTATATGTCTCCATGACGTCCTATTCAGTCGTGTTTGGTGCTGTAATGTGTTCTCTTCCCCTTCAGACAATGTCGAATTTGAGTCGTTGAGGCACCGTCCGAGGGTGCCCAGCGGGAGTACAAATTACTCGAAGGGGACTCCTTTGCGCCTGGTTGGGGGTTTCGAGGAGGCAGTGAGATACGGTTGATAGCGGCAAGAAAGACGGGAGCATTGATGCCACGAGCTGGAATGTCTCTTGACAAATCAATTGGAGGGATAGCTAATCGGACCCCAGTCCGGCAACAGATTGCCAATGCTTCCTTCAAAAGATTCAGTACCGAATAGCTCTGGGAAAAGAGACGCAAAGTCCTCTTGGCTGAAAGGATCTGCATCTTCGTACGAGTTTGTCGGGCTGAGCTGTGTATTCGGCCGGAGCTTCTTGTGGAATGATGCGACAACATCGCCGAGGGTGTACGCAACGTGGCACGGAAGTCCAATGGAGTGGAGCCAGGAGACCAAGGAAAGCACTAGATTATCGAGTTCAACGAGATTGTAAGATGCGGGCAGTTGACTTTCGTAAAGATGCATGATTCTAGAGAGGGTTACGGCAGCAAAGGCGATCATGTGGTAGATGTGGTCGGTCAAGTGTCGTGTACGATCATCTGTGGTTTCCATGGCAAGATTGATGATCGCGGTCGATAGGCGTACCATTTCGGAGATTAATGACTCTCGTACCGCAGCAGAGCGGGTCTTGAGAGACTGGTCATAGATTATGAGTTGTGCGAAATGGAACCCCATCTGAATGAATTGTGACCTTGGTTGATCTGGTTGCATTAGTGGGACTCGAAAAATCTGACCATAAACTTACCGAATAGGAATTTCCAATCTTCTTTCCATTTCCATAACGCAGCTTGAGTCTTCGGAAGATCCACAGGAATAGCCAAACAGCTCTCATAAATTATCCAGTAGAGGTGGACCTCACCCACCATTCGTGATTCAAAATTCGTTGCATGATCGGAGTCCAGAACGCCGCGACATCGATCAATCTGCTGGCGATCTAGCATAGCCTTTCGCCGGGTGCCTACAGAGTAACTGAATTTGTTAGTACCGGCAATCATGACGGCATTCTAGTCTTACTGTAGATGGACTAAGCACAGATGATTCCAGATACAAAGCCGATCCAGAGCGCGTTTCCTAGCGGCGGACGGGTCGCTCGTGTTTGTGACTGGCCGAAACAAGTTCGTAGCAAGAGCGTGTTGGAGTGCGAATCCACTAAGCAACCAGCTATCTACGCTGAGCGGCATCTGAGAGATTGTCGTTGACCACATGCTCATAATCAATGAGGCTTGGAAGAAGTCCAAGGGCTGTGGGACGGCTAGCATAGCTGCGGATAAGAGCTCCTTCGCTTCCCGAAAAAGTTGAGGGGCTATTCTGGACGCGAGGTCTTGTGTAGTGTGACGGATTGCTATTAAGCAACAGGCAGATAAGAGGAGAGGCGAACCTCGTACTTCAGCAAGAAGTCTCTCAGGAGTGGTTGACGGATTGAATGATACCCAGCGTCCGTAATGCTCATTGAACCTGTGAAGGGTTAGCGTCGTCAGCTACTTTCTGGACCATGTCTAGCTATTACAGTGAAAGTAATGTCGAGGCGTCTTGGCCCGTAAGTAATCCACTCGCTATAATGTCGCGACTTTTAAGCCTCAACTTCAGCGTGTTCGTGGCTATTTCATCTTGCGGCGCCTGAACACCAGCTTCGGCCGCAACATCGCGTAACACGAAAAGAGGGGCCGAAGAGGGCTCCTCTAGCGGAACTGTTAGGCCCGGGTCAACTGATACGGGTCCTATTGACGATGTAGCGGATGGTGACGCTTGTCTAGGCTCGGATATCTCTTCTATACGCTTGACTAAGAAGTCGACGGTGCGTTCAAGACGGCCTATTCTGCAGAAAGAAGTTAGCAGAAGTCATGACGTAAATTGAGCTATTGCCATTCGATGTAATTTGACGGTACTCATCTAGACGTGAGCAACGAGGCTACTTATCGAAGCATGAGTCGAATTCATCATACAGCAGAGCAGCCAGCAATCATGAGCTCGGACTGTGATGGCATATCATTGTATGGGATACAGTTCGATGGGTGGATACGAGTATCTCCACTGGATGGAATGTACCGACACGTGCTGATTTTGAAGCAAGTGGTAGAACTTCGTGACCTTTCAAAACATAACCTCCGAGAGCACCGAATAATCGCAAAGGCAAAGAAACTGACGAGCGTCTCAGCTCGAAGCTGATCTCTTACCTATCGTCCTCGTCCACGGTGCTCATGTCCCGATGGTCGTATCTCCGTGCATCATGTCCCTTACCAGCCAACGCATCCAGAGAGCAAGGCTGCTGAAGCCTGTCACACCTTAGACAGGCTTTCCCGTTAATCGTTTCGTAGCATCGTGTCTTCTGCTTTCGGCAAGCGGTGCAGGCCACGGAGGCCCTGCCGCGATCAGGAGGCATGAGAGGGCTTGAATTGGAGCCTGCTTTTTGAATTGAGAAAATGTATGATACGAGAGCTTTAGTCTACATTCACATCATTCAGTTCGATGTACTGCCAACTTTTGCGGTAAATATGTTGCTCATTGATATGGGATGAAGTCGTAAACTTGGCCATTAAGTTTCTGGACTAGCGTGACGCTTGGGCACACCTTCCAAGGGGCGGCGTGGGGGTCAGCTTCGGATTCCGCCTTCAACCTCACCTCCTCGTCCCATACATCCACTGTCACGGTCAAATTCGGCATTATATATAGCTGACACTCAGGGGAAGATCCTTCCCGACGTGATATAGTCGCTTGAACCTCAACAGTCAAAATCTGCAAGTTCTCTTTCCAACCTGCATTATTGTGGCACAGCAGCGCTTCTAGATGTCCCTATTTCATGCATCAGATCGCCCTCTCGACGCCCTGGCGCGTATCCTTCGCTGGTTCTATTAGTTCCCGGTCATGCATGAGCAGTCAGAATGCTCGTGACCTACCTACTGAAGGGTTGCGGAAGCTTGTCAAGGCGGCTATGATGTATGGTTCCATGGCCATCACATCTCCGGCAAGCCGCAGTTGCAGAGCTGAGTATGGCGACACTCCCCTGTAAGCCAGAACGCCAGTTTGGAAGTGCAGCAACCGGGGTCTCATGTCTACTCCCAGGTTGTTGCTCAGCCTCAACCATGGTACATGAATGACGGCGCTTATGTCGCTACCCTATTTATTCAGTCTCAAAAGGGCGAACGTTGCCTGTCACCCTTCGACGCCACGTTGCTCCTTTTCTTGTCCACTAAGACTATCGAAATCGGTCCTGTCTCAACGCGACAACAATCACTGCAAGGGCCTCAGGTATCGGTCGGCTAACGATACACACTCAACATGAGCGTTCCTTCAAGCAAGTGGTCTTCTGAGACTACGCTGAACCAGCTGCATTCGCCCGACGAGTCCCAATTACTCGATGTTATTGATCAGCTCCGCTCTCAAGGAGTTGGTCGACTGCTAGGAGAGGACGGCTTACCACAACTCATCGTCTGTGGAGGTAATTATTTGATTACCTACTCGTTACCTAAATCATGCTAACTACCGCTGAAGATCAGAGCTCAGGCAAATCCTCAGTACGGCGTAGAAGTTCTGTGTCAATTGAAAGAAAAGTGCTGACAGCATCTAGGTTCTGGAAGCTCTGACTAGGGTTCGCTTTCCTACGCGGAGTAACCTATGTACCACTTTCGCGACCGAGTTGAAGCTGCGGCGAAGCACCACTACACGCATCAGTACTAAAATCAAGCCTGGGCCGTCCCGGTCCGATGAGGACAAACAACGCTTGAGCCAATTCAAGGAGTCTTTCCAATCGCCAGACCATTTCCCTCAGCTAATCGAAACGGCAAGGGCCTGCATGAAGGGCATCGACCACGAGAAGTCGGAGACTTTCTTCGACGATATACTCCAAGTCGAGATTAATGGCCCCGATCTTGCGCCTTTGACCATCGTCGATCTCCCTGGCATCATACATTTTCGCAACAACGAGCAAGAAGTACAAATAGTCTCCAACATCGTCCGCAAATATATGAAACAACGTAACAGTATCATCCTCGCGGTGGTTGCCGCGAACAACGATTATAGCAACCAAGTCATCCTGACATATACGAAAGCTATCGTCCCCCAAGGCGACCGAGTTCTCGGCATTATCACTAAACCGGATACGCTGCATCCTGAGTCGAAGAAAGAGCAGGATTTTCTGAGTCTAGCCCGCAATACTGAGATCAAGTTTGAGCATGGCTGGCACGTTGTTCGAAATTGGGACTCCGATACGCAAAGCTGCACGTTTGAACAAAGAGATCAGGCCGAACACGATTTCTTCGAGAATGGTAGCTGGGCAAATTTACCAACTCAGTACACTGGTTTGGGTATCGACTCATTGCGACAGCGGCTTAGCAAGATTCTTCTCGACCACATCCGCAAGAGTATGCCGTCTATCTTGGCCAAACTCAATGAAGACCGTGACGAGAGCGAAGGGCTTCTAAAGAGGCTCGGAAAGTCGCGAGAAACCCCAAAAGAGCAGCATGACTTTCTCTCCGATGTCAGCGAAACTTTCACCGAGCATATGAGAGATGCACTAGATGCAACGTATCGTCGGAGTAGCTTCTTTCAAGAAAAGCATAGGAAGCTGAGAGCTGTGGTTCAAAACCTCAACGAGGAATTTGCTAATGAGATGCTTCTGCAAGGCCAAAAATGGTACATTATACCCGACAATTTGACAAATGATCCAGCGCCTATCGTAAAACTCCTCCAAGGTAAAGCTTATCGTAGAAGCAATTTTATCCAGGAGATCGTAGTCCCCCTGGTCCGAAGTGAGCGGGGTCACGAGTTGCCAGGAGCCTTCAACCATCTCTTGATCGGATCCTTGTTTCGTCAACAGATAGAGCCTTGGGAGGATCTTGCTAGTGCCCATATTGAGAGAGTTTGGGTGACTATCAACCGCTTTGTTGAGGAGCTTCTTGACCATATTACCGACGAGACGACCTCCAACAATTTGCTAGTCCACGTCTTCGATCCAGCCATGAAAGTTCGACGTCGAGCGGTTGAAAAGAACCTCCAGGAACTACTTCTTCCTCATAAGGACTACGAACCTATGAACCTTGACCCTAGCTTCTCTATTGGTATCCCGGGAGTTGAAAGCGAAAATTCGGGTGACGGTACATCAAACAGTACCACCCGTGACTCATCCAATAGTCATGAGAAGCTTTTAGACGCGATGCAATCTTACTATAAGGTAAGCATCTTCTCAATGCTCTGCCAGCTCACTCTCTCCTCATTAATCAAAGATCTCTTCAATTTACCACCAGCTAACTTCTATTTCAGCCTGCTATGATGATATTTATGAACAATGTTGCGTCATTAGGCATCGAACAGTGTCTCCTTGCAGAGCTCCCGAAAGTTTTCTCCTCCTCTGTAGCACGGAATATGAACGTTGAGATCTTGGCCTCTATTGCTACTGAGTCTCGAGCGACTATTGAGCAGAGAGCCCGGTTAAGGAAAAGATTGGAGCTGTTGGAAACAGGCCTTGAAACTATAAAACAGTTCACGCCTCGCGGTAAGCCACTTTCCTTTTCTTGTGATGCTTATAACATGGATGTAACGAGCCTTCGGTGTAGCAGTATGCTGACTTCGATTTTTTCTAACACAGGCATGCATGATCACGGGGCATCGCGTTCTACTCAAACTAAGTCTCAACTACGCGAGCTCCTACCAACGATTTTTTCCACTTCACCAGCCGGTTCCAAGGCTCAGGATAAAAGCGTTGAGCCTCCTTTGGGCGCGGGTACCCCATCCCGATCTCAGTCTCCTTTCTCGTCTACGGCTAGTGTGGACTTGTTCGGGTTCAGTAAAGAGACTACAATTCAGACCCGAAGCGAGCAGAACCAGACATCTAGTTCGAGAACCCCTACCAAACACTCTCCGCAGCCATCGATCGGGCTTAGTACGACAGGTGGCTTCGGTGCGAGTACCGCTATTAAGACTGGAAATAGTCTCTTCGGTTCAAACCCTTCCAGTTTCAGCCTCCCTGACACTTCTGGGCCTGCCCAAAAGACCACTTCTAGCACCAGCGGATTTGGCGACATGAAGATTCCCTTGAGTATGCTTGGTAGCAGCTTTAGCAACGCTAGCAAGAGTACAACTAGTGGTTTCGGCGGTAGTCTTTTCGGTTCTACCAAAACCAGCCAGACGGCACCAAGCAGTCTCTTCGGTGCATCAGGCAGTACTAACAACACGACGCCTAGCGGTTTCGGTGGTAGTCTTTTCGATTCAACCAAAACCGGTCAGACACCAAGCAGTCTTTTCGGTACACCAGGCAGCACCAACAGCACGACGACTAGCGGATTCAGCGGTAGTCTCTTCAGTTCAACTGAAACCAGCCAGACGGCACCAGGTAGCCTTTTCGGTACATCAGGCAGTACCAACAACACGACGACTAGCGGTGGTCATTCCCCACAACCGAAGCTGGTTGGAAGTCTTTTCGGGGCCGGCAATACGAAGGGTAGTGATAGCCCCTCTGTTCAGTCAAAGCCTGGTGGAGGTTTCTTCGGTGCCAGCAGTACGACAGCTAGCGGTAGCAATTCTGCCCAGCCAAAGTCTGGCGGAGGGCTTTTTGGTGCCAGGTCAAAGTCTGGTGAATTTGGTTTCGGTCCCAACGCAACGGCAAAGTAGTGGCCCTTCCTTGAGTTTGTTTCGACCAAAGAGTCTCCTTAATGCCAGCAATGTGACCGCTTGTCGTAGTCCATTCGCTCAGTCAAATCCCGCCTGTTCGAACAGTGATCTAATTGGGGCAAGAGTTTGGAGAGTGGGCGAGCGACAGTACGTTCTTTCAAGCTACCCATAAGACCTAGAGGTGGCCAGGGAATACGCCAGTGGTTGATATCGACGAAACTTCAAAAAGTCTGGCGAGTAGAGTAAACGCGATTTTATCGACTTGGTGGTCTATTATGTACGGGGTTACTAGTTTATACATGTTCTCGAGTTCCAAGCTTTCGCCTACCTATCCCAATTGCTACCTCTTTAGGACGTCTAAGAGCCCTCAGGCAGCCGATCACACGACGCTAATTTATAACGAACGAAGCCAGAGTTCCGCGGTCACAATTGTGTCGTTTTTCCGAATACTGGAACCGCCTAGCTTTGAAACTTGTTGCCGAGAAAATCGAACCATGAATCACTGATTCCATCTTATCTTGGCAATAGGTATAAGCCTTCCTATCCACCCATGGTTCAGCAACAAAAACTCGCACACAAAACCTGCCACCTCCCATCTTCTTTGCATCGTCATTCCCCATATCAAGACAGCTCCATCTCCGAAAACCACCTGAAGCAGTAGCTAAAATGAGCAGCTACACCCGAACCAACCCCGAGCACTGGGCCAGCGAGGCCTCCAGCGACACCTCGAGCCTCAGCGAGATTCCGACACCATCTATGTCCAGCAACGATTGGACGGACACGGATTCTAGTGATTCTATGGCTGGCACCGTTTCCGATGTTGACGACGACGACGAACAAAGCCAGAATCTTCCCAATGCCGTCACCGAAGCCGAAGCCGAGTCCACGGGGTCAGAGAACGACAAGCCGCCCTTCCTCGACAAAATCAGTTTTCAAGTCTTCCCTGCGAGCCTCACTCGGCGCATGGGCATCATGCCGTGCCCGGCTACAGTAGCAGATGTCGAGGCTGCGGAGGTGCTTGCGTCAGGTACGTACGAGTGTGTGTCTTCCCCTAAATTATCCCATTTCGAGACATTCGAAAGTGGCATGAATAATTTTGGACGATTTGTGAAAATGAAGTGAGCAGGCTGCCTCAGGGGAACGCCGTCTGGCCACACTTCGAAACGGCAATAGCGCAATATTTCTAGCTCACACCATGCTAACTCGCTCCACAGATCCCGTAGCCTCCCCATTCGAGCCCTCCTCGGATGCATTTCTAAAGCCGTACGCCGACCTAATCCCCTCCGAGCGCCGGTATCGCTACCTCCTCAGAGCGCCAGCCATCTTGTGGCTCTTCGTAATGTCCATGCTCGGTATCGCGCTATTAATGTTGTTTCTGGTGCTGCTCTTTGCGGTGGTCAAGGGGCTGTGGGAATTCGCAAGTGGTATATTCATGCTGGCGGCTTGCATAGTTATGGTGGTGTGCAACGCGTTGTGTGGGATCCTCGGGTGGTTTGGGGCGAAGCTTGGAGGAATAGTTGGGTTGGTCACAACGGATGCGGTGTCGCCGGTGTAGTGATGTCGGGGGTGTCGGTAGCCACGGCGGTCTTAGCTATCATGATGGGGCGAAGGTGGTTGGTATTAAGGGTGGGTAGATGGTGAAGGCGGCGTAGTACTACATTGTAGCGGAGAGATCGTTCGAGTGGCTTTATCATTTCGATTAGATGAACTATAGGCGTGCCTCTCGAGGAAACATCATAGACCCTGAAAACGGTGAAGCCCTTCTCACAGACATTCGGCGCCCTCCGCGACCGACTTACCACAGGCTTCGGCCGCCGACAACACCGGTGGCCACACTTATTCGGCAACTCTTGGCCGCCGCCAAGCCATTGAGCACAGAGCGAGAGGATTTCCTCGAATTTCGAGGCCGACACCACCTTTTCTCAAATAACTCAACAACCACACATCCTAGCACCGATACAACGCCATGACGGGATACGTCTAGCGCAAGGGTATGACCGACGAAATTTTGGAAGAATAAGATTGATGCGCCGTTGAAATAGTGGTGGGGTCCGCGAGCGCGCCTTAGAAAAGCCCGCCCATTCCACCTCCCGAGGTCTTCCCTACCGTACTCCTCGCCCGAGCACCACCCTACTACATCGACCCCATTATTTTCTTATGGCCAGCGGCAGTATCAGGATGTAAATCCCGTTGCGCACCGTGTCCGAGGGTGGCTTTCCGATCGTCAGCTCTCAGGCTTGGAACACTCTCACGCGACGCTTGGGCAAGACCCAGACTCCTAACGGCACTGTCGAGACCCAGACGGACGGATAGCAAGATGATCACTTTCGAACCAGCCGACTCGGGATACTTCGCTGAGACACTGTTTTGGAGGGGTTTTAATTAGGTGTGGGGCAGAGGGAAGTGGACAAGAAGGGGTACCGTGATTTACCTACATCGGACCTTGAGGGTCAAGCGGCGGTGATGAATAGAGCTGACACCTAAGAGAAGGATCAAAGGGGCCGGAGGTCGCGGAAACAGACGTAGATCAAAGTTACGCATGCCTTGTTCGATCCGAAAATCACCTAGGACTTGATCGTCATGGGGTATGTAGCGACGGTGAAGTAATACGATGACGGTCAAGCTCAACCAGATCACCGCTGTTGTGGCTTGCGTCGCTCATAAGTATCGCACTCCATCATTCCGCCATCGGATTAACAGGCTCCACGAGTATGGAAATACATTCAGTCTGAATATTACGAAACAGTAATGGCGTACATTTTCATTCGAATAATCGAGAGACTAGCAAAGTGGACCTACCATACGCACCTACCTCCGTCATAGCAAATCCCAGCTCTCCTCCTTCTTCAAGCCTGTTGTTTGACCTACCAACCTATCTGCTTCTGCAAAAAGCAAAGCCGTAAGCACGAGAAAGCGGTGAAGCATTTCCGGCGCCTTCTAGCATCTTGGTGCAGCCACTTCAGTAGACAAGGCGCGTGGCGCTCTTTTCAGGGTTCACGAAACTACACAACCTGAAAAACAGAACGCAGGTCTGCCCAATATTCGATAGTCAGGCCCAGGTCTTCGGGAGCGGCTGACCCCACCCGCTTCCCCGACGGCTTGGTATTTTAGTGCATTCTGCAGACTCGCCATGGCGTTGGATAAGGCATCGGAGGCCGCCGGGACGGGTCCAGAAGTTTGGAAGTGAGCTGAGAATTGAAAAAAGGGTTGACGTGGTGTGGCGAGGATGAAGAGAAACCGAGTGCATGCAGGGTCTACGCAACGTCAGCAACGGGAAGAAAGGGTAATTCGCTAAACCGTATCGAAGCTTGGAGGACTGAGAAGATAAACAAGAAACTCTGAGCAGCGAGAGCTCGTTCGACAGAACATGCCGCAGCCTGTTCAAGCGCCGTTTGCGCAATGTTTGAGATATGATCCCTTGGCATCGATTGACTTTGCAAGAACTGACATATGCAGGAGAATAACGGAATGGTTGCGAAGTCAATTTCACAGGTTACCTGGAGGCAGTATTGGGCATGATCATCGCAATAACACATCGTGAGCACGTTGAGGCCCGATCCCATGCAAGCCGTTTATTTTGCACGTTTCGAGAACAGATGTTCAAGAAACCGGGACACGTTGAACGCACCTGTTGGCAGCAAAGGCAGAAACGGCCCGGAAGAATCCCCGAAGTAGACTATATAGGAATAGCTTGTATCGTGAAACGGGATTCTGCATGATGACCGTCGGCAGGCGACATCACGCGGCCAGGATCTGACAGGTGTGCCTTAATTTCCGACTCGCAAACGGCAAAGCGGCGGATGCAGAAGAGCAGAGGGGTAAGTGAAAGCGTACGCTAATGCGGTCTTCGACGAAGTAAGCTTGCTGCAAGGTGGAAGATGTGTAGCCATGCGGTGAGGCCCCTGGGAAGACACGTTGGAGTTGCGGCAGCCTACCGAAGCCTTCCGCACGAGGCCAGAAAAAGCAGCCATTGTCGATCTAAGTTTTGCTTTTTGCGACTTCGCAAAACCGTACCTAACGCTGCGGGTAGGGCGAAAAGGGGACTTGGCCGTATAATGGTGCAGCAAAGCTAATGCAGCAATGGCCAACGAGGTTGGCGAATTTGATGAGCCGTGAATCTTTTCGAAAAAGGATCGACTACGTGCCACGAATCAGCAACATCAAGTTGTTCAGGATCATGCGTCGCCTCTACTAGACTCCGTATGTCAACTACCATTAAGCACCAGAAGCAGAGACATGCAGATGCAAAATAAGAGACGGAATCGCGTGCTGTCTCGGTACATACCCAGCGTCGAATCGGCAGCCGACACAGTGCATCTCTGTCCTGCGGATGTTGATATAGTAAACGCCTTCCTCCACTCTCGGCGCAGACCTGAGGTCTTGTCGTTAATGCGTTGTTCAAAATATTTTTCATAGGGGCATTGCCCCACGAGCCCAGAAGTCTGGAGCCGACAAGCGTCCCGTGGTTGCAACGCTTAACTCAACCACAACGCAAGCCACATTCGTGCGATTTTCCCATGACACACAATGATTTCTCATATCTTCCTCGACACTGAACTTCGTCCCATTGGTAGCCTGGCGGAGGTACTGGGGATGCAGTTGCCGCGATCAGACCACGAGAGACCTAGTTGGGATGATGAAACCTGCGCATGTCGACTTCCATTGAATTTTGAAGTGTGAAGTCCTGTGGAGCGACAATCGGCTAGATAAGTAGCCCCGCATACCCCACGGTTTACTAAAGTTTTTGAAGCTTCTTGATAAACGTTTGGGGCGCAGGGGTGGGACAAGCCACTGGCTCGGCTTCGGCGAGGAAGTAAGATTGGTGAGAAGATCCGCGTGATTCATCTGCGGCCCACGGGTAGCATTCCGTAGCTGCCGATCTCCCGAAAGGGGATGTAAGTTTAGTTCAGTGGACTGCCAGTAGTAAGGTTGATTGGCGATAAGGACTAATTCGTATTGCCTTCGGATTCCTGTAAGATAAACTACGCCATATGGAGAGCGAGATGCCGAAGCCCAGAAGGTCAAGAGGGAATCGAGTTTTGACCGGACCAGGGCGATTCGAGTCGATAGCTCTAGGATAAGCCATAGAAGCTGTGCTGAGTGATACCAGAAAGCTGGTCTGCGATGCAGCGGTTCATCATCATTGGGTTCGGTTTTGCAGGAACATCGTCTGGACAGCAATTAGGCTAGAGGCTAGCTTCGCTGTCGTTTGCGATCGACTAAATTCCGATATGGCTGTCCTGGTCAGCTTCAGGTAGCTCGATCCTAAACGATCGAGATGCAAAGCAAGGGCGCGCAATACAGCCATCTATTTCATTGAGCCTATGACACAAGCAATTAGTCTCTCATCGCTAGTAGTCAATGGCGCACAAATACCGTGCAACTGCGACTCTAGAATCTTCGCGCGTATATGGGTGCGATGGCTAATGGTTATGAAGATTGTCTTTAATAGAGGACATCTCATACTTTGACCATGGATGTGACGACCGTGTAGTTGTGGAGAGCGAGCGCAGCTGCTTAAGCTGTTTGAAGTGTTAGTAGCAATTGGCTCTCTATTGGGTGTATCTGAGTACATGTTGCATCCCTAGAGGCAGTACCCCATGCTAGATCACTAAGGTCAGTAGGAGACTTTCTAGAAGCGACAGGCGAACTCCATGGCTACAGGCGGAAAGCATGGAGATAGTCGCGGAGAACGGCGGTCGGTCCAAGAATCGTGCACCAGGAGTAGCAATTTTCGAAGAGGGGAGTTGGATCAAGTCGGCGTTTTCGGGAAAATTTGCGGCATAAGATTCGCCGAAGGAGTTTGAAACCACGGCTCCAAGCTGCCGCTTCTGAGATTGTTACATCCGGCTGGCGTTACCACCTCGTAAGAATTGACGGGCAGCTCCTTTGGATTACGAGAGAAGTGTCCGCCTACATCCACTAAGCGCCCTCATCGATGCCACATGCAGCCACAAAATCCGGCATTCGTGCCACAAGGGCGGACTTCCGCGCTGGATACGGTCAGGAGGGGTGTCCAGTTCTGAATAGTAGGAAAGTCCTAGGGCATTACTAAAAGTTCGGATGCAATGACGAGTTTGGAAGCAATAGAAATTGTATAGGCGGGGTCGTTCCTTGGCCGAGAACCGTCCAGATATCTTATTTCCGCGGTGACTTCCACAAGTTCGCATCAGATCGTCCCGAAAGTGGCGAGATCGTATGATAGATACGAAACAGAGAGACATCCCACGCGCATGACACGGATAGGACCGAATGAATGTTGAAAGACGCCGTGATGCCAGATCTCTCCCCGCAATTGACGTTGAAGGTAAGGTGGCGAAGCTCAAGCAAGACAGCCAATGAAGCCCGGACTTGTGCTCGGGATGATCTAGAGCCCTCATGCAGGTAATCGCGCCTCGAACACGCAATCCGTTCGGCAAATGCGTCGATCCGAAGAGTTTTCGGATGTCAAAGTCCGACCAGGCCAACCATGATTTGACGACTTGAGCTTACTGAAGTGAGGGGGGCGGACCCGGCCAGGAACAGCGTCCTAGATGTGGTCGAGTTGTCGCCTGTCATTCAAACGGTAGCGTACGTTATACGACGGGGGAGGCGCAGTCACCAGGCCGATACGGCATACCGAGTTAGGCGCATCGACAGTTGGAGGGTTGCAGAGAGAACGAGTCGGCAATTTCTTCCAGCAATCAAACACTACTCCGTTGCTTTCTCTTTGTCGTTGGTTTCCTAGCGATCTCTGTTAGCCCTCGAGCACAGAAAAATTTGCGCCTGGGCTCCACTCTGTGTCACTCATCCCGCGGGATATTGAAGTGACTGGCGCGACTCCTTGCTGGCTGTCTGTAGTCTTCAATATTCCCTGCGCCGAAAATTTCCTCTGATGGCTATCTGGGCTTTGGGACGAACGAGAGCTAAAAAATTCTGTCGGTTCAATTACTTGCGCCTCAAAGTGCATGAGCAACCCTGTACGGAAGGAGGCGCTGCCCGCCGGTAGTGCTCTCGCTAGCGTCACATGCCGATTGCGGAGGAGGGGCAGGGCGGTCCCCTTCTGTCGAGACACATGTTTCGACCGCCAGCATTCGCAGAGGGCGGCGCGGGCACATTGGTGTCCGCATTGCGTGCAGCAGTCGAGGCTGGGCTGCTGCTCGAGCTCTGCGAGTCAGACGGTTTCGCGGCTCTGACACGCCAGTTTGCGCAGGTGTATCCTTAGCTGTGCGACCCGACAGTGCTGGAAGCGGGGACGCCATGTCTTGGATCGACAGACTGTGGGGTAAATAGACTGCATCTGCTGCATGCAGGCATCCGGGGTCGTGAGAGCCCAACTCAACTGTGCCTCGCGCCATTCGCGGCCGTCACTGCGCGCACAACGTCTCCCCAGACTACAGGCCCTCAATTCAGCACCCTGGGCTTCTTCTTACGCGACCAGCGTACAGCCCCGATGCTGCAGCAGCGGAAATCTCTTCATCTCTCGTGCCATGGTGGTGTCGCAGTCTGTGCGCCAAGCCCTGGTCGCATATGGGGTCGTCAGTGAGGGCGTACCGACTCTAATTTCCACGAGCACGCAGCTGAGCACAGTGGCAAGTCGCTGCCTCGTTCAACGTGCCTCTCGGTGCTCCTACCGGCCAGGCCACGCGAGGGGTGGACGTCGCCACTTGCTTGCCGTGGCCGGCGTCTGCTCAGGATGGCGTGGGGGTTCGTGCCGCCGCTCAGGAACCGGCAGTAAACGAGGGCACGAAGGCGGCGAGCCCGGCCTCTGGGTGTCAAAAGCAACGAGAGGCTGGATCTCTCCGTTGCCTTGGGTCGCCTGTTTGCCTTGGGGATGCCCATGCGTGCCTGCTGACAGCGCCGGTGTGCGGCCCTGTCGCAAGCACGTCTCCTCCGCCCTACTTCCTTGCTGTCGTGAAGCAGCCCAGTGGATCCGCCGGACCTGAGGGGGCAGGAGGCAGCAGATAGTGAGCCGACCGGCGATGGGATCACTGTGACGAGAGCCGGTAGGCCGAAAGCAGCAGCGAGTTCCCTGCGAGGCTCTGCGTGTGGTGGTTGTCGGGAAATGAACAGGACGAGATCATGGCCCAGGTGCGCCACCGCAAGAATAGAAGATGCGTCGAAGCTGGGAGCGCGTGGGGGTAAGCTTTGCGCGGGCTTTGGCGTCGTCATGCAACCCTAGAAACGCAGCAGATGCCACAAAACAAGGGGCCTTTTTGGGTCGGGACCGGGAACAACGGATGCTAGGCGCGAGCATGCTAGGCGTCGAGGATGCTGAGTGTTTGCGGTCTTGTGACGACCCTAGGGTTTGAGTGCCTTGCGCTTCAGACGCTGCTCGTCCCCTCCGTCTGCCACGTCTGTTTCTCTTACCCTTTGCATTCGGGCCTGCGGGGCCTGCGAGGCCTGCTAGACGCCGGCACTGGCACCACGAATGGCAGCGAGGCCCAGCGTCGCGGTCGTGATATCAGATGATACCTCAAGCTGCTCTGGCGATGCCACCGGCGCTGTCTGCTCCACCCCCACACGCACCGCCTTCGCGCGCTCCTTCGCCGTTTCTTGGAGCCCGCCGTCCCTTCGCATGGGCGTGACGGGGGCGGGCGATCTGCCTATCAGAGTGCTGGGTGCGCTTGCAGAGATCGTCACAAGGCGAGCGCCCCCGTCTCCGGCCAAGATCCGTCCTGGGGTCCTCGCCCTCTCTTCACGCTGTGGAAGCGCAGAAAAAAGCAACCTGCTGCACAATCAGCCCTGGAGGCCCCGCCATTGGTCTCTTGTCATGCTGAGACGCACGCGGCAGCCGTGCCTGGCAGCGAAGCGGTCAGAACCAGTGCCGCCGAAGTCACCGCCTCCTTGGTTGCGACGCTGCGTCGGTTGCCTCATCTGATGCATGCCCACCTCTGTGCGTACGAGGGAGCTTTTCCCGCCTTGCTTCACTGACCTCCGTCAGCTGGACCCCCACCCCCAACATGGCCCAGGTGCAATGGACATCTCCGCTGTGGGACTACTTAAGGCCTTCGCCCCTCCACGGTTGGTACCTTTCATCGTTGTTGACGTATTCTATCCGTGTCCATTGTCATTGCCGTTTGCCGTTTGCTCAAAGTAAACTCGTTCCATACATCATAGACCTCCTCCTCTTCCTTTTATAGAAAGCCCTTCTTCTCAGCCATGTCTCCTCACAACGACGCGCCATCTCCGAACGGCAGCTTCACCAACGGCAACAGCTTCAACGGCCTATCTGTCCGCTCTCAGGCCGTTCAGCACATCTTCAACCAGGCTCACTTTGACAACTTCGAGACCAGTTCTGTAGAATCCATGGACATCCACCGTCCGTTGCTGCCGGGCATCTACGTCCCCACTGTTGCTTTCTTCGATTCCGCCACGGAAGACGTAGACGTCAAGACCACATCGACGCACGCTGTTCGTTTAGCCGAGGCGGGCGTCGCCGGTATCACCACCCAGGGCTCCAATGGCGAGGCGGTGCATCTCTCCCACAAGGAGCGTAGCCTTGTTACCAGGACGACTCGCAAGGCTCTTGACGACGCAGGCTTTGGCTACATGCCCATCATCGTTGGATGTGGCGCCCAATCAACCAAGGAGACAATTGAGCTCTGTAATGAAGCGGCAGCCGATGGCGGTGACTATGCGTTAGTGCTGCCCCCCGGATACTACCAGGGCCTCTTCTCGAAAGACACTATTGTTAGCTTCTTCAAGGATGTCGCTAGTGCATCCCCGGTTCCCATCCTGATCTACAACTATCCCGGAGCGGTGTCGGGCCTGGACCTCAATTCGGACGCCATCATCGAGCTCGCGCAGCACCACAACATCGTCGGCTGCAAGCTCACATGTGGCAACACGGGCAAGCTGAACCGAGTCGCAGCCGCGACCCGAGCCGCGACCATGTCTGAGCCAGGCTCGGGCTTCATGTGCATGGGCGGCTCTGTCGACTTCACCCTACAGACCTTGATCGGTGGCGGCTCTGGTGTCATTGGCGGAATGGCCAACATTGCACCAAAGGCCTGCGTCAAGCTAATGAACCTCTTCGAGGCCGGCGAGCTGAAGGAAGCACGCAGGCTGCAAGCCATCGTGGCTCGCGGAGACTGGGCCGCCATCCAGGGCGGCATCATTGGCACCAAGGCAGCCTTGATGGCCCACTTTGGCTATGGAGGTTACGCCCGCAAGCCGCTCCCCAAGCCAAGCAAGGAGGAGACCCGCAAGTGGCGCGATGCATTCGAGGAGCTGGTGAAGCTCGAGAAGTCCCTATGAGGGCTAAAGGAGCTAAAGGACTCTTCGCTTGCTTCCATTTTTACGCCCTGCATGTCCAAGATACCCACACATCGTCTCAGTTTCGCTGCAGGTCTGTCGGAGCTGGCCGAGGCAGAGAGAGGAGAGGCCTGGAGCCTCTCTCCCACTTTTGTCCCACCTCGCTTCCGATCCCAGACGGCTTCCGCTCTTCCCCGCTGCGGCGGCGATCGCTTTCTTGCATCTCCTCAGCATCTCCCCCGCGTTGAGCGCTCGTGCATAATCTGGTGGCGTTATTTCTCAATAGTCTTATGGAGCTTCTGGTGCTTGGTGTCAATGTCGACTTCTTCTGTCAGGAAAGGCGTTATCAGCGTCGAGGAAAACCGATTTATTTCAAAAAGCAAATGTCTTCCCAGGCGTTCTGGTCCACCAAAAGTCGACTCCCGTCGTTTCACCTTTCCTACATCAAAACTGTAAATATTAGCCTTTTCCCTATTTCCTTGTTTTCCCTTCCCATGTCCAGGTTCAACAGGGTTAGAATGACACGAAAGCATAATTGCTTGAAAGTAGCTATTGGTCGGTTCCGCATGAAGAAGTGTTGGGGTATCCGTACGGCAGTCGATGAGGACAGGTTGTCCCAATTCAAACATAATTCGTCTCCCATCCCTCCAATGACGGCGTGCCATGCATTTTCCCGATCTGCGCTTGCGCCTTTTATTTCATTGTCTAGATGCCAGTCCACCAACGAGGACGATTGCATTGCCCTGCCTTGCATAACTCGCCCGATCGGCGCTGCGAACCGTTTGCATGCCACGCATGGCATTGTAGCCGTTGCATACCTCTGATTGCGGTGCAGTGCATTCGTCACCGTCTTCTGAAGCTTGGCGACGTATGTAATCCTGGCCGCATATGTCGAGTCGTCGCCCCGGCCCAGCAACCTCCAGCTTCCCTTGTGGGCTCTGTCCCCCGAGCCAAAGTCAATTGAGAATCGGGAAATTTCGTCCCCCTCTCCCGTACGTCGTGGAAAAGTGCGCTGTCCTTGCTTTTTCCTCGCGACTTGCACGCTCTCCCCTTGGCGGCGTGGGCAGCAGGGATCCACGGCCCACGGCCGATTGGGCTGCACGGTGACGTTTCTGCAGGCGACTGCATGCTCTTTCGACGTGATGACTTGCCCTCCGCCCAGGCCTCTCACACGTCGCGCTGTGGCGCCTCAGCGCCTTGCTGTGCTGTGCTGTGCTTTGCTGCTTCGCTTTGCTTTGCTCCCCACTCTTGCACTGCCCCTCTGCTCAATTCCAAGGTTCCCAGCACGTCGCGTCTACAGTCTGCGATTGGTGTGCGGCCGCTTTGCTCACGCGGGTCACTGGACCTTCAAATCGAGGCGGTCAGCTCCGATGCTCCCTGTCTCCCGTCTGCTGTCCTCGGCACGGTCGGCGGGGCCGAGTGGGAGCTGGATAGCGGCGTGGCCAGCACGGTGCCCAGCAAGCTTCGGCATGCCCAAAGCGACAGGTGGGATGCGAGAGCTGTGGCTGGACCGCAGTCCGGTCACGGGGCGTAGACGAGTCGTGCAGGGGAGAGGTCGACGTCAACGAAGATATCACAATCGCCCTACGAAACACCACAGAGTAGTAAGAGTGGCCGACTTCCTCCTCCCAGCGCGTCAGTGTTCTTTCGTCGTATGCTTACCAGGCCTCGCCGTCGAGTCTGCGTGGCGTGTCCGTGTTCGTCCACCGCTTCTTTGCAGTCCTCATGTGACGACTTTGCTAGCTGCACTGCAGTGTCCATTATCAGTCTTCGTGCCTCATCACGACTCGCTACAGCGGTAATCGCCAGTCGCAGGGCGTCTAATGCAAAACGTCAGTTGATAGATGTACATGCGGTGGTACGTGAGTTGCAGTCCCGGTTTCGCCCTGTCCGCCTGCTTCCCCACGCGGGACGACCACACCCATGCATCCAACGCACGCAGGAGATATCAGACTGAGATCGAAAGCGGGAAGGCTGTGACTCGCTCTTCATAAGGCTGACGGGGGCATGGATGGGCCTGTGTAAGCTGCGCCTGGCTGGCGTTCATTGGCCAACCTCGCTTACTTGTACTTCACATATATCTCTTTCGCACACCTGACCAAGGCACCCGTTGCCTGCTGTGATATCAGGCCAGAGAGAGCCAATCAAAGCCATTGGATAAGTCCACGGTCTCAGGCAAATCATCCCACGCGCGGCCTACGCGGCTCAAGTGATGAGCGAGACGTGGCTCAGGAACGCCCACTTTTTTTGCTGTCGTCGCCTTGCATCCGGTGTATGATATACGCATATTGACCGGTATCGGCGTGAGTCTAGAAGAGGTCTTTGATCTCCCTAATAGGACGGTAGAATGCAGTGTGGTCATCGTTATAAGCGGTGTGCGCAAGTAGTCGAGGTATCGAGTTTGATTCGGACCGTTTGGCTCCGAAAGGCCCACTATGCTGTTAGCTAATATATTTCGCGATGGTATCAGACGTGGGAGGAGTGGTGTTTCGACGCCTCAAGCCTCAACGGGTTGATTGGATCGCTTCGGAAACTAGAGGCGAAGAAATGTCGATGATAGGGTGCAAGATGACGGTATGCGGCCAATCATGATATTCGAGGATGATTGGTACTAACAACGTCATTCTCATGCTGCGCGAATCGTGATAATCCCTCGAATCATCTCGTAAGTAGGCCTGTAACTTTACCCGTCGCGTGCCGTATCGTGACTTGTGAATGTAGTATCCGAGATCACACGAGAGGTACTTCCTTTGCGCTCCTGTGTGACTGGAGGGTTGCGATGCACGCCGTTGATGTCCGCACATCAAAACGGTGATTTTGACATTCAAGTTAGGAACTATGTGAATTGATAGGTCGCGAAGATAAGATGAATATATCCAGAAGTACAATAGATCATATAAGGACTGTAAGCATGACAAAACATAAGACCGAGGAGAAGAAAGTGAGAGGGACAAAAGAGTGAAGACCGCATAAGAAATCGCACTTCCGAACTACAGGAAAAGGTCGGCATACTGGGAATAGACCTTGGAATGTCCTCAGTCCATGCTGGGTCATTGAGACATCACTGCACTGGACCGTTAAGGCCCGAGATTTCCTCTCTTGGCGACAACAAGTCTCCAAGCGTTTGAGACAGCGACTGTCCCGACCTTGGACTGCGAACTCTCCGTTCTCCTTTCTTCTTGCGGGACGGGGTAGACGCAGCGGGAGACAGATTTCGTACATCTTTTCTCTCTTCAGTATCAAACACGTCGTACGACGACAAAGATGACGTGCTTCGAGTTCCACTGTTCGGTGGAGACGATGATGGTGAAGATCCGTCAAACGATGAAATTGACGGGGAAGGTGTCGACGCCCTTGACCTGTGGCTTGAACGAGACTGCGACCTAGACGTCCTGTTCTCCAGCTCCGCCTTGAGATGTTTGTTCTCGGAACGTACTTCATGGTTACCAGGCGTAACAAGTATACTTGGACGGCTGTTATGACTAGCGCCGTGACGGGCAAAAGTCTTCAGAAGTTCGTAACCAGATTCCAAATCTTCGATTTTATCGTCTAGACCGGAACGCTCGCGTCGAACCTCTGCTGACTCCCCAGCAATAGCTTCTAATTGATCCTCAGTCAAACCCAAAACTGTGGAAGAATCAAAGATTGCTGGTATTTTAGCGATCAGGCACTTTTCGACGGCAAGGACGGTGATGTTGCTTATGAACACTTGAATTGCTACCTAACAGGATGTTTTAGCAAGGGAGAAAGGAGGACGAGATTGATTGTGCACTGCTACTCACATTGTAGTATGCCTGCATTGCATCGAGTATCTCGGAGTATGCGAAGTCTTCCGATGACTTCTTGGAATCTTCGACCAGCTCAGCATTGCCCGATATTTGCGCCTTTTTGCCGAGGGTACCATGGTCCTGTCGCTGAGCTCGCGCCTGCTGGACTTCATTGATGAAGTTGGCGTCGTACGTAATAGGATGGCAAGATGTGTATGGTGATACGAGCTCCTGAAGCTTAGCATCTAGGTCCTTCCCCATTTCCTCCATCTGACTGTCAATCAATTCTATCATCAAGCCGTTGGCTGTCCTTGGATCTGTTATGTTCTCTAGAAGATGCCCCAAAAATTCCATAACGGCCTTGTGCACCCTTTCGAGATGGTATTCCCCTATCGTAGCCCAGTGTTTTGATTGTTCTTTGAAGAGATCTCCAATCAGATGGGGATTTGATAAGTAAGGAAGTTCTGTGCCCCTACTGTCCTTGTCTAGGCGGGAGATCACCTTCAAGAAACTCGATCTTGTCATAACACCCGTTTCTCCAACCTCTAACTCAAGGTCAGGCCGAGTTGACCATAGTCTGGCTGATAGATCACCATCTCTGACAATATGAGTAGTATGACCATTCGCATACATGAGTTGGGCGAAGTCCATGTTCAAATTTTGGACCCGGCCTCGAAGTCGCGTTGCTTCTGCGTGGGACGATGACAGGTTGAAAAACGGGGAGTTGTATGAGGCATTTACAGCATCTCGAGAGATCGTCTGGAAGTGTTCGCTGATCTTAACGAGGAACAGTTGGTAATCATCCTTGGAGATTCGAGGTTTGCCCAGCTTTTCGCGTCTTCGGCGGCTTTTGTCGAGAGCTATCTTTAGATCCGCACTGAGGAATGGCAGCTCGTCGCATATGTGCTTCTGCAAAATGTCTCCTAGCCTCGTTCGAAGAGATTCGATCCCACGATGGCCCGGAGAAATTGATGCCCATTTTCCGGTAGAGAAGAATTCCGTTTCGGCGGCGTCTCTTTCTTCGTCCGAGCACTGCCTGGTCTGGTAGCTGCGATTCTTTACCACATGCCATCCGAGTTTAAGATGGATCGACTCGTTTCGAGCTAATTGAATGTAGCTGGTCTCGTTCTCAGACCCCGGATCTAGGGTATCAGGCTTCGTGATAATACCTGTACGAAGATCTCAGTAACAGCGCCGTGAGTCTTGCTCAGAGCAGTGAAAATGTGCTTACCTAAGGTTCTCGTGCCCCGGGGATCTATTTCCTTTGTGTAGCGAAGAATTCTCTGGGCCGCACGTTCGCTCTTCGCAGAGACGACGGCGAGTATGATACTTCGCGGTTTTTCCATGTAACTTTTGACAAGCGAATGCACAAATTCCACGTCTCGTGCTTTCTGACCATCATTCACACTCTGGATCAAGCCAGGCAGGTCGACAATCGTCAAAGGTACGCGCTTTGGCCCAACTATTTCGATCTGGAGGATATCCTCCGAGAAGGCATTTGCAGTTGTGTGGGAGCCTCCCCTCATGAATGCCTTTGCGTCCTCTATCAACTCTGAGATCTTATCAGGTGAAGAAAAGGTCGACTGAAACTTGAGCAAACGTTGCGTTTCTGCAGGGCTTCGATTCGGTCCAGGTTTGATTGAACTCGATAGGCGTGTAAAGCTTCCCCTTCGTATCACTAGTTCGGTAGCAAATGTTGTGCAAAGACCGTCCTTGGTCGGAAATGGTAGCCCGGTCAAACCGGCCAGAATCGAGGATTTCCTTCAAGGTGTTAGTTCACATCGTACGGGTTATGCAAAGGGGACGTCAGGAGCCGTGTTCCAACCCCGGCCAATGTGACACTCGAGGAGACTTGATATCAAAGGAATATAATATGAGTACCAGGAAATTACGTACCCAGAACTTTGATCTCCAGTCACTATGAGTTGCGGAAGCCCAGCTTCTCTGCATGCCTCATGATGCCTGAGCCTGTCGATGGTATCGAAAAGCTCGACTTGGTCAGGAGAGTAGATTTGGTCGAGTACAGGTGTCTCAAATTCTGTTGGCGACATGGTTGTATGATGACAGACGATCGGGTGACTAAGC
This sequence comes from Lophium mytilinum, assembly GCA_010093605.1. NCBI lineage: Eukaryota > Fungi > Ascomycota > Dothideomycetes > Mytilinidiales > Mytilinidiaceae > Lophium > Lophium mytilinum. The sequence goes on along the minus strand of MU004185.1, from coordinate 1,517,799 downwards.
AACGAGAAAGCGACTTGAAAGCTGCTTTTAAGAAGAATGCGAGAGCAATGCGCTAAAGGTATGGGACAAGTCGACCGTCTTATACCTGGAGGAGGTTGGTTAAGCGCCTTCTATATCAGCGTATTGGTCAAAGCTGCGCCCCAAACGTGGCACATATTCTGACACTGACCAAGTATTGATGTCCTGAACATAGCTGGAACTTACGAAACCTAAGGCATGGACATTTCGACGGAAGTTTGGGAAAGCTAACGCGTGCAAAAAGAACCCGGATTTCTCATGAGGGTGTTATTGGTGTAAATCGGGTGAGTATAGGATGTTATAAAGTATCGTTGATCCGATGTGTATCTGTGCACACTCTTTTGTGTAGCTTATAACGCTCTAGCGACTCTTCGAGAGCTTCTTCAATACGTGCTTAGCCACCGAGACGGCGGCATTACCTGAATCTCTGCGTAGAATGTAAGAGGAGAGACTAGACCCTATTCGCAAAACGATGCAAGAGCTGTCAAGAATCCAATGAGCAAAGAGCTTTAGACCATGGAGTTGCTTCAGATTTAATCTGTAAATAGATCATGGCTGCAGGATCGAACCTGCGACTTCCTGAACCGGTACGTCAATGCCGGGGTTGACACACTCAGATGCACTCCTTAATATGGCTGAGGAAGGATGGTATGATGAAAGATAGCCAAAGGTGTTTCACCCAGGCAAAATACTTTTCTCCCTTGCACATCAACGGCACAGCTGGAACGAGGAACATCAGGAAGCGCTGCTGTGCCGCAATGATGCATGTCGAATCAGGAGTCGCCGTTCAGAACAGCTCCGACAAACTTGCAGCAGGATACGTTAGAGGTGGTCGTCCTTTTCGGGGCAAGTCTATTGGTACAGAAATAGTTCTCGGTCTGGGAAAGTGTAGAGCTGGAAGGTGAGGTCGAGTTGACCGCGTCGGAAACGCGTAGTCGGAGAGTGGCGCTAAGACGGGGACTAAGCTAGTCTAGTTTGGTCGCGAATACACGTGACAATACTCAAATCGAAGTGTCAAACTCCAAACCACTGCGAGGTCGCCAGTCCAGGACTAAAAAGATTGGTGGGCCCATTCCTTGGATGTCGACTGATTAATCTCTATCTTCTCAGTCTAGTTTCAATCGCCTCACAAAATGCTCGAAGCGGACAAGAGACATAGGTTTATAGACGTGGAAAAACTTTTAAGCTGATCGAGAGATCAGAGCGCTTGCAAACCTGCTGTTCGTTGGTCCCTGGTTTAGTACACTGTAAGTCAAACCTCTGCTCCGGGCCACTGGCTGGCTGCGCGGAAGCGGTAGGGGTGCAGAGAATATGTTGAATGAGATATGGGGAGTGGACGACCCAGGGGCGACTTTGCAAGGAGAACTTGTTTCAAAAAGTTGAAAGAGGGTCAGCTACATACAGTACACGCCACGCTCCGCTCATAAATCAGCTTGATCAATTCCATTTCCGCTTTTCCAGCCAAACGCCCATTTTCCTAATGCCCTAACTACACGCCTGCTTCACAGCTCGTTGTGCTCTGGGCCCGGCACTTCAGGCTCGTCCAAGATCTCTTCAACCTCGATCTTGATGGGTTGCTGCTCTTCCTCTGCCTTCTTCTCCTCTGCCACGGTCGCCTCTCTAATTAGACTCTCGGGTAATTTCTCCTTCTTACCCTCGCCCATTCTGAGTGCATCCACCCAGTCCTCTACAGTCGTCGCCCCAAATCCAGAACCGGAGTACTGCTTCCACCAGCCCCGTTTCGCTAGCGTGGTAATGAGCTGCGTGTCCTCGGCACTAAGCTTAAGCTCTTCACGTATTGTAGCGGCAAAAGGGTTCGACGCTGGGACAGCAAAGAAGGGGAAGAGGTGCGTGTTCAGTTCCTCGTGCTTCTTGTGGATGGAAGCTAAAGAGGCGAGAGCGGTGGTAGCGGCCTCTGGGAGAGTATCACCCTCTGGGAGAATTGCGAGAATGCACTGTTTGCTCTTGGAGCTGAAACATTGAGCCTGGAGATCTGGGCCGCTGGATATACGAGGGATGGATGCGGAAGCGTCTTCGACTACGACAGGCGGCGCGGTTTCAACGTCCGGGTCAGGTGACTCAACAGGGAGTTCCGGCTCCTCGAGGACAATGTTTGTAGCTGATGCTTTCGCGGACTCCGAGTCAGCAGAGTGCTGAGACGAAGAGGCAGAGGAGAAAGAAGCGGACTTTTTGGCTTCTTTCTTGCTGTCTTTCTTGCTTGATGACTTCTTCTTGGAGGCCTTTTCTTTCTCGGGTGGACAGTCCGGGTTTGGAGGGGCAATCTGGGAGAGGAACTCGCTCATGGGCGCTTTCTCCATCTTGCCATCGTAGACGATGGCCTCTTTGTCACCGCCTGGGAGAAGGACAAACGCAGGGACCTTCTCAATCCCGAACGTGGACATGGCCTCCTTTTCCTTATTCCGGATTTGCGCTATGTTCACGACGCCCGCGAAGTCAATCGCAAGCGCCCGTATCGTGGAGCTCGTAACTCCCTTGTCACTGAATAAGACCGCCTTGGCCGTGTCATTACCCTCTTTCAGCCAGTCTTCTAATCCCTTGTCCACGACCCGCTTCACGGTATTCGGAATGCGCTCCTTGACCGCATTCACGATCGCCTTAGCTTCGCGCTGGCCATTGTAGTCTTCAACACTCGGTTTACCGGGCTTCTTGCCTGGTCGAACGATCTTTAGTGTCGGGAAGCCCTTCACGCCCATGGTGCCGCAGAACGGCTTGTTGAATTCATCATCGCAATTGATGGCGGCGACTTTGGCGAGACCGGCGAGGGACTTGGCTGCAGATTCGTAGGCAGGCTTGAGGCTCTTGCAGTGGCCGCACCATGGGGCATAAAACCTGGGGAGGTCTTTGTTAGGGCGAGTAGGTGGAAGTGGTGGAGAACAGTGAATGCTTACTCGACTATCTGTGGGTATTGTGAGCAAAGTGTTTACTGTGTGATGGAACAAGGCTTACAGATGTGTAATTCGAGTTCTTGATCAGTCGATCGTACTCCATGCCGTTGATTGCGAGAACTGGAGAGCTCTTACTGTACATGCCATTGGCTGCAACTGGAGCAGCTAGCAACAGTGAAGCCGCAGCAGCGACGAGAGCTGAAGTGTGTACCATCGTGCTGTAGTAGAGAAAGGCAAAGAGAAGAGGAGAATTGGAGAAGAAGAGGGAGAGAAGAAGGAAGCGGGAGGCGGCGTGATATATTAGGTGTCTTTATGTAAATGACAGGTAGCCTCATCCAGGGCCGGGGAGAGCTTCCTCAATAACGCGGGGCTGGATCTCAAGCTTGGACCACCGACCAGGCGGTTATGGCCATATAGAAACAGCCTTACGGACTCACCACCATCGTCCTATCACCACTTTTGCGCAGATACAGGCCCCTCGACAACCTCTCCTCACTCAACACTCCAGATTCTGGTGCGTTCAACATGACGTCCAATGTCCCCGCGAAGCTGAAGACCGCCGATATCACCCGTTTTGCGGTGCGGGCAGCTCAGCTGGAGAAAATCAAGCCAGTAGTCGCATATTGGTGTATGTGCCCATGATTAAGGTCTTCGAACTCCACTAATAGCTTACAGGCGAATACTATATTGTCCAGCAAATCCTCAGCAAAGGCCTCCACCAAGCGGACCAAGAATGCCTGCAATACACCACTACCCTGATGGACAAGCTTGAGCAGACCAAGACCGAACACGCCTCCGAAGATGCCATAATGGACGAGATGGCGGCGCAAGCATACTGCGAGCAGTTCGCGCTAGACACTTTCCAACGGGCGGACAATGCTGTGCGAGCGAATAAGGCATCAGTGTATGCTGGACATCTTATTCAATATGGAGGGCACGAAGAGCTTACTCCTGAACAGACAGACTGCCGAAACATTTCGTGCTGCTGCTACATTCCTAGATATGCTGTCCAACTGGGGTGCTCCGACGCAAGAGATTATGTCCAAGTCAAAATACGCAAAATACCACGCTATACGTATTGCAAAAGCCCTCAAAGCAGGCGAAGATCCCAATCTTTCGAATCCGGTGCAAGAATCTACACCGGCAGTGTCGCCAGCCGCTCTAGATCCCAACGACCCGGAAGTTCAGCGAATAAATGGGTTGCACCAGCCATATGTAGAATCAGCACCAGACACCTCCGCCCACCCATCCCCAGCGTTATCAGCGTCGAGAGTATCACCGCCTCCTCCTACACTACCTTCTGCTCCCTCTGGCTACTCGCACCGAGCGCCCTCGCCGCGGCAGTACATGCCGCATCGGGATGTGTCTCCTATATCAGCTCCGGCTACATCCCGTCAAGGCTCCGTCTCATCTATTGGAGGCGGATATTTCCCTCGCGTCAACGACGTACCGACTTTCACTGCAGATAGTGCTGCACCTAGCTTACCCACAGCCCCATTAAATGAGGACGAAACTATGACATCACCCTACGAGACTCCCGCACCGGCAGGTGTCCCACAAGCATTCTACCAGAACCAGAGCAGAGACGTTGATCAGAATAAGCTTGCCTTCCCAGCACCACAGCCACAGATCCCTCCGCAGCAACCTCCACAAAATCTGTTCCAGCCGCAGCAGCATTACCCACCGCCTCAACATCACCAACCTCCGCAGCAGCCCCAGTTTCAAGCTCAGCAGCCGCAAGTCTTCCACCAACAGCAAGCACCCGCACCAGCTCCGCAGAGCGCACCATACCAGCAACAACAGGCATATCCAAATGGAGGAGCCTACAATACGGATGAAGAAGCGATTTTCGCCGCGCAGAAACATGCTAAGTGGGCGGTCTCCGCCCTAAATTTCGAGGACGTAGACACCGCGGTGAAGGAGTTAAGGATAGCGCTGAGGGCTCTTGGTGCTAGCTGAGCGAGTTTCAAGAGTAGCTTTGGCTACTGATTGGATCCGGTTACGAGTCAACGCGTACGCTTGGGCGGTTCGCAATCCGAAGAGACGTGGACAAACGTGCGCATTTGAGGAACCCTCCGCATGATCTTTCGTGAAATCTGCAGGGGTGAAGACGTCTACGCTTCTTTGACGTGTCAAGCCACGAAATATCTTGTCCTGTATCGAAAGATCCAACAGTTTATGGTGGTAGGATACAAGTATACCCAATATATATATGTCTGCTTCCCTACTATTGTTTCGCTAATGTGGTGCTGTTGGATGGTCAAGTGACACTAATTGGGTAAGATTGGTTGCACCTCAAGAGACCTGATGGACGATTGCACCGTCTTGTCATCCTATTTGTGGGGCGCCTTACAAATGCCAGCAAAACCAGCTCCATCCCCACATCGTAATACGCATCAGCATGGATCGATTTGCGAAGCTAGCCGAAGATACGGCTCCTGGGGATGTCAAAATGATAGGTCATTTCGACTTTCTCAAACTGCCAGCAGAATCTCGGAACTTCATCTACGGCTTCGCATTCGGTAGAGGCCAACTGTATGTTGTTGTAAATTGGAATCATCACTTTGAAGGTCGTCGTGCCCAGTGCTTCGATCCCCGGGATAGAACACCTACGGCAGATATATCAACCTCCTTCAGTGTGAACCGCCAAATCCGCGAAGAGTCAGTGACACGTTTCTACAGCGTGCAAAGATTTCGCATTTGTGAGAAATGGAGGTCTTTTTAGGACATTGCACGAGCCTTCTTTCGTGTTCTTCCGTCACCATGGCTGCAGAATATCCAGCGCATCGAATTTGTAAACCCGCCTCTTTCAAACCAGCGCTCTAGGTTTTGCCTCGTGTAGTTTGTACGTTTTTGCGGTCTCTCGTGAGTATGTCAACCAGGGTTCTCTAACTCGTTACCAAAACCTCAACTTTGGAACAACCTTGGAACACAACAAGATTCCACGACAAGCACCCGCACACCTCAAATTTTCATTTTCAAACCATTCCCAAAACCTCTCCCCAGAACGCACTCAGCCACCAAAAAGCCCACCACTTCAACACCGCCAACATGGCCGAGCGAAAGGTCATCTATAAATACTACCCTCCCGACTTCGACCCCTCCGCGATCGCCCGCCGTCGCGGCCCCAAGCCAGTAGGCGCCAGTAAGCTCCCTACCTCGCGCATGATGGCACCCTTCTCCATGAGATGCAACTCTTGCGGCGAGTACATCTACAAAGGACGGAAGTTTAACGCGCGCAAGGAGAATCCGCACAAGAAGTACCTGGGTATCGAGATTGTTCGGCTCTACATCCGCTGCACTGGCTGCTCTGCTGTGATCACCTTGTGTACGGATCCAAAGAATAAAGACTATGAGTGCGAGAGCGGGGCGAAGAGGAATTTTGAGCCGTGGCGCGCGGCGAAGCTGGCGGAGGAAACGGAGGAGGGGACGATGGATCGGTTGGAGAGGGAGGAGGGGGAGAGGGATGTGATGAGGGAGCTTGATAGGAAGGTGGAGGATGAGAAGACGGGTATGGCGGTTGCAGATGCGTTGGATGAGATTCGGAGTAGGAATGCGAGGCAGGAGCATGTGGGGAAGGATGGGGTTGGAGAAGATGCTGAGGTTAGGGAGAAGCGGGAGCGAGAGGAAGAAGATGCTAAGGATATTGAGATTGCTCATCAAGCTTTTGCGAAGATGCGCAAGGGAGAGGAGACAGAGGAGTGTGAGAAGAAGCTGGAGGGAACGATTGACTGGACGATGCGAGGTGCAAAGAAGAAGCAGAAGTCTAGCCTCCTCCCTGGACTCAAGCACAAGATGTCAGCGAAGTAAAACCTCCATCCAAGAGTTTGTTTAAGACGACCCTTGGGGTTTTTTGTTAGCAGTATCCAGTTTCCGAGTATGTATATCCTGATAGTCATGGTGGAGAATGTTCTATAAAACTCCCCCAAACTGCAAGTCCGTGCTAATAAATACTTCAGGTCAGAAGATAGGCCCCATATAAAGTACGGAGAAGCCTTCACATGCAAAGCAGTCTTGATTTTGGTGCTTAACTATGGTTCCCCCCTCTTGCGCAGTCCTAAAGAACCCAAACAGAATGGCATATAATTGAGGTCCTACCGACAAGCATGAAATTTGGACAGTGATAAACCAAACTCACTTGTCTTCATACAAATCATTCCAGAACAGAATATCGCTTAGCCGTTCCTTTGGCAAGTTCAATTGCGCAAAGTTCTCCCGCTTTGGCGTTCGGATCTCTCGGTGAACCTCCCCAGCTGTCTTCCGGCCAAGGAAACCCGGCATCTCCCAGTCGACGAGTCCAGCCAATTTATCATTGTGGACTATGCAGTTTGATGTTGTGAAGTCGTTGTGCATAAGACTGAGATCTAGGTCCTTATTATGGTCCGAGAAGATTATGTCTCTCTCTAGCTCCTGAATGCCTCGGTGCTCCACAGGGTCTGCGTCAGGCACTACGTACGAGCGACTCGCATGCGGACTAGGCGGCTGTATCGAGGCCAGCAGACGCAAGACATCTCGTGCTTGTTGCTTGAATGAGGCTTTCTGGGCCTGCGTAATGTACTGCCACGCAACATTCAGACCAACTCCAGGAATTCTCTCTTGTACCAAGACGTTGCGTCCTTTGATCTTCGCAATACCCATTAGTTATGAAAAGACTGAAAACGACTACAGGTCAGGAGATTACCTTGTTCGCAAAGTATATCTTCGGTACCTGGCAGTCACCTAGTACTTTTCTAGCCAGATCAGTCGCTGCGACCTCATTTGCATCGGCGTGTGAATAGTCTCTTTCGAGAGCTTCCTTGAGTTGACTTGACTTGACAATCACACTCCCGAGTGCAAACACATCGCGGCCGCCATCCTCGTTGTCGTAGATCCTGACGGATTCATCACAATGCCCAAGCACCGAGGCCCAGTACTTCAGGGACTCAGGCGTGATTGAGTTGATATGAGTCGGCTCCGGTTTGAAGTCGTCGGGACGGGGGAAGTATCGGCCGTAGAGCGGCTCCTTGATGTAGCGATCTGATGGTGGGATCTTGTCTGGGTTGGTTTCGTATGGGTTCATATTGACATTCCTGCAGGACTAAAAACAATCAACGTAGACAGTAAGAGTAGCAGACTCTGCACGTATCGCCTCCAGGTGTGAGATAGTCAGCTTAGAATAGAGCAGGCGAAAGCAGTAGAGAGAGTATCTTAAATTTGCTTTACATAAAGCTAAGCCCACAGCGTTGGATAACTGAACCTCCCACTTTTGAGAGTAGCATTTATATGTTGCCTATTGCGCAGAGGGGCAAAGGATTGATCGACCCAACGAAGACCTCAGGAGGAAGAATCCCTTGCGGCAAAGGTGGGTCAAGCTTTGACCACCTTTCATCCAAAATCAACGACCAGGAAGTCCTACCTACTCCTGGCACACCACCATCACGAACTATGTGCAGCCTTACTGCTAACGTAGTGCTGAATAGCATCCTTCATGGCCATCACAAAAGAGCGCGTTCTGAACGACAGGATGAGGCCTTTCCTCGCTCGCGTTGGGCCTTCAATATCATGTCTCCATCAGAAATCAACCCTCCGCGACAAACTAGTTACCAAATATTGCTTACACAAGGAACTATCTTCGCGCACGACATGCTATTATGAGCTTCTCCGTGTAGCGGAGCTTGACAGATCTCAGGGTTTTGGCTATGAGAAACGGCTGGTATAACCCACCCTCTCCGCCGCAACTTTGACACCTCTCAATGCTATTATTGGCAGCAAAAGCGAGGCGTCTACGAGATTTTTCTCCTTGGCCGCCTTCTTATTGTTCCGTGGTCATGTCTCGCTTTGTTTTATTGTCAGGCGTCGGGTCTCTTTCAAGTCTGGCAAGAATCCATTGTTGGCCAGGACAAAGAGAATAGTACTCCGTATATACTCCTCACTTCATCGCTGATGAACGGTACAATTCCCCTTCGAAGTCTGACTTGGAGTCCTTATTTTCGACCATCATTATTATCACCACCGATCTGGCCTAGAAAAAAATCAAACACACCACAATGTCGAGTGGCAATAGGGTCATATGGCACAAGGGTGACGACCCCAAGGCTTCTTTTCCGGTCACTCCAACTGCGAAGGTAGTCAAAACAACCAAAAAGAAAGGTGCGACAACCAAAAAGAAAGCTGCCACAACCAAAGCACCTGCACAGATGGATTACTATAGATTTAAGAAAGCAGAATGGAGGGCCAACAGACCAACCAATTGGCCGGTAACCCCACCAGGTGCAACCTCAACATGGCCCCCCAACACTGTAGCGGATCTTCTCGTAGCTGATACGCCAGAAGGTGATCCCAGCCGGCCCCTGTGCATTGGCCCGTTACTCTGGCAGCGGATAGACTGCGGAGATGTCCAGAATTGCCGTCACACCTTCTGGGAATGGATACAAGGCGGCATAGATTGGGAGTCTCGGTTTGAATTAAGGGAATCACCCATAGCAGGTATCGGAGTCTGGACCAAAGTGCGCTGGGAAAATAACGATATACTCGGATGCTACACCGGCACAGTTGTTCCGCCACAATTTTCCGATCGTGAGGCTGCTACCAGAGCGGACGGTGGATCAAAATATATTGTGAAAATGGCAATCGGTCCGAAGCCCCCAAGGTTGCAAGTACGGCATAGTGCTGCTTGGCCTAAGGCCGATATTGATGCGGAGTGGTTCGGGAACTGGACTCGTTTTGCCAATCATTCCTGTAATTCGAACGCTAAGTTTGTGCCTAGAAGGGTGGGCAACCACCTTGTAATGGTAGTCCAAGCTAAGAAAAGGATACCAGTAGGGGCTGAAATTACTGTGGCATACGGCAAGGAATACCTCGACGCTATGGGGACCCTTTGTCTTTGCGGCCATAAAGACTGCAAAGATAGAGCAAAGCATAAGGTAATCAAGGCCGCCGCAGATGCGAAAGCAGCTAAGGCAGTATCCAGGGTAGCTAAGGCGGCTACGCGACGGCGGCGGTGAGATCTGAAGGTAAGCTATGAGATAAATATGTTACACTCGATACCTGAGATAACCTAATATTCATTCAGTATGAAATCTTCCTCCGCTAGGTATTTAGATCGTTTGAGTCTCTGCTATAACGGGACAAGGTGGAGTCTTATTCGGTATGATGCGTTGAAAGTCATCTTCAACTTCGCCGATTAGAAATTTGTGCATCATATCAATACTGTCTTCACATTTCCACAGCCTGCTAGACTCACTACAATATGCTTAGCTTTTCGGCGCCTCTTGCCTTTTTTGGTTACCCTGACTTCTCTATCACAACTCCGGCGCTTTACTGTTGCTTTTCCTGGACGACCAGGTATCGAATGTTTTCTTTGTTCTTGGTAGTACTCCCTTGTTCTATTGTCCTACTTCGCTTTGTTCTGTTGTCAAATGTCAATGTCCAGCAAGAACTCCTCTTGATGGCTGACTCTCGACAAAGACCATTGTTCTCGCCTTACAGATCGGTGGTCAATGATACAATCATCCTTCGGAATCATGCTGAACTGCAAAGCTCCCTGAATTCTCGCATACCTCAGATCCCAGAAAGCTTTCAAGAACAATCAAGTGTAAGTGGCATCTTCGCTCCAACCTAACTCACAATGCCAGCACGCGGCGGCCTCAGAAACGACACATTCGAATACTGGGTCGAAAAATCCGCCGGAACCAAAGCCACCGTCCGCAACGCCCCCTCCAACGGAACAACCATCACACCCCGCCGCTTCGACGGCCTCGAGTTCGCCAAAACAGAGTGGAAAAAAGCACCATGGCCACCCAAAGCCGAACCGCCCGCAGGCTGGCCCGCAGGCAAGTGGCCCCCGAAGAGCCTCGTAACGCTCCTAGCCGCTGACAACGGCAAAGACCTGCACTGTCTCGGCCGATCCCTATGGGACGACAACATGTGCTCCGCAGGCCGCGGCAACCTCAACTGCGGCCACAAGTTCCAAGAGTGGCTATCCGGCGGCCTCGACTGGACATCGCGCTTCGAACTCCGCGACACACCGCTAGGCGTGGCCGCCTTCACCAAAACGAAGTGGAAGAGGGGCCAGATACTGGGTGCGTACACCGGGCGCGTGATCCCGGTGCCTGATGAGCAGAAGTCGCTGGCGTATTGCCTGAATATCCCGATTGGAAAGCGAGCATCGAAGCGCGCGAAAAATCGGCATGATATGACGTGGCCAAAGGCGATGATTGACGCGGAGAGTAAGGGGAATTGGACGCGGTTTATCAACCATAACTGTGATGCTAACACGCATTATGAGTACTTTAGGGTCGGGAAGCAGATTGCGATGGTGATAGAGGCGACGAGGACGATTGAGGCTGGTGCGGAGGTTACGGCGGATTATGGGGAGGGGTATTTTAAGCAGGCTGGGTATGGGTGTCGGTGTTGGAGTAAGAATTGCATGAGTAAGAGGTTTCCAACGCGGGTTGTCGAGAGGAGGAGAAGTTTGTCTCCGAAGGGTGTGGTGAAGCGGACGCGTCGAGGTGGGTCACGGGTAAGAAGTCGAAGTGGATCACCGGTAAAACGACGGCGAAGTGAGAATGATGGCAGGCCGGTCAAAGTGACTTTTGTATAAGAGGCGAGTAAGTGCCTTTCAATGTTAAGGGTAGGCTGGTAGCAGGCGTTCACTGCCTCTTCTCTTTTAGCGGTTTTATATAGCGAGGTAGGTTTGAGATGCTGCTCAGGTTTACTATCTTTATGTTATCTTTTCCGTTAGCAAAAATACCCTCATGGTTGGAGTATCGTATGTCCTAACGTCCGTACCTAGGTGGCGCAAAACCCACTGTACGGTCACCGTAAAATATAAGGCGTATATTAACTTTAAACATCTTAATTTCTATTATATATTAATATTCTTAATAGTCCTATATCAGAGGTGTACTATAGCTACTTCTAAGTACTTAGAATAGCTCCTCCAAGAAAATCACAGTTAAGTTATCGCGCCTAATCTGCGGAGAGCCTCGTCTCTACAGCGTCATATGATTTCTTTCATTCAGCACTATTTTGACCCTTTACTACTTCTTGTCCCTACAAAAGGGCCCTATTTACGCCTGAGAACCTTACTACTATAATAGGAAGCTGTTGTTCGCCTTAGAGCTGCTATTACACGCAAAATATTACGGAACAAGGAACCGTAGACCGTGTACGTGATGTATCAGATAAATCTTAGAACCCTATTTCTTAAAAGGCCCATTAATTTGTGCTTTGCTTTGAAAGTCTCCAGAGATATAATCATGCATGATTTCTAGGCTATCACTACATACGCTAAGAGTCTAAAGAAACATTATTTACATGTTTGTGGACGGACAGGTTAAGTAATATCAGAAGACAAAGTTTGCAATTAACACTTGACCAGAAGAGTACCCAAATACAACAATACTACCATGAATAGCGACGAACTGAGGGCGATATTCGGAAGGAAGCCAAAGAATTCTTTCACCATTAGAATACGTCCAATCTTCATGTACAGACATTGATTGCGGAGGAGCTGGTTGATGAATGACTTCGTTTTCATCAGGAGCATCTGAGAGAAGTAGCACTTCTCTATCTGTCAAAAGAGAGAAACCTGTATCAAGGAACGAAAGACTTTGCAGATCGTAACTAGCTTCAAATTCCCGCAGCACCGTCTTTGAAACGATGTCCCACAGTCTGACTGTCCTGCCCATTGCCCACGCCAGCGTCTTGCCGTCCGGTGAGAAGGCCAAGGCCACGTGCTCGATAAGGATTTCATCTGTTCTAAGCTGCTGCAGCGCCTTCCACGGACCGGTACCCCACAGTGCAACTGTCCCAACAGATGCCGATGCCAGCGTCTTACCATCCGACGAGAAGGCCACGGCCCTAACCATACCCCAATCGCCCTTGAGCGTCCGTGGCGCCTGCCCCGAGCCGGTGGCGTCCCACAGCTTGACCGTCTTATCATCCGATGCCGACGCTAGCATCTTGTTATCCGGTGAAAAGGCCACGCCCCTGACCAGACCAGAATGGCCTTTAAGTGTCTGCAGCGCCTTCCCCGAGCCGGTGGTATCCCATAGCTTAATTGTCTTATCATCCGATGCCGCCGTCGCCACCATCTTATTATCCAGAGAAAAAGCCACGGCCCTGACCGGACCCGAATGGGCTTTGATAGTTCGCAGTCCCTCCCTGAAGCCAGCGTCCCATACCTTGACTGTGTTGTCATTTGACGCCGATACTAGCGTCTCGCCATCTGGTGAGAAGGCCACGGTCTTGAGTGCACGCAGATGGCCTTTGAATGTTTGCAGCACCTTTCCTGAGCCAGCTTCCCATAGCTTGACTGTCTTGTCATCCGATGCCGATGCCAGCGTCTGACCATCCGGCGAAAAGGCCACGGCACAGACGACTTCCGAATGGCCTTTGAGTGTTGACAGCGTCTTTCCTGAACCGACGTCCCGCAGCTCAATTGTCTCGTCCATTGATCTCAACGCTATCGTCTTGCTATTCGGCGAGAAGGCTACTCCATAAAAGCCGTTGAGCGACCGCAGCGTCTTCCCTAAGCTAATATCCCATAACTCGACTATTTCCGTGTCTTCTGCTGACGCCATCGTCTTGCCATCCGGCGAGAAGGTTATGGCGCGGACCCAGTGAGCGTGGTTGCACGTCTGCAGTGCCTTCCCGGAGCGGGTGTCCCACACCGTGACCGTTCCTTTTGATGCCGACGCTATCGTCTTGCCGTCCGGCGAGAAGGTTAAAGCTGAAATCAAATTTAAATAGCCTTTAAGCGTTAGCAGCGCCTTCCCCGAGCTAATGTCCCATAGCTTGACCGTCTTGTTGTCTGTCAACGCCAGCGTCTTGCTGTCCGGCGAGAATGTCGCGACATGAGACTTATCTGAATCGTGTTCAAGCGTTAGGAGCGCCTTCCCCGAACCGGTGTCCCACAGCCTAACCGTCTTGTCCCCTATGGTCGCCAGCGTCTTGCTGTCCGGCGAGAAGGTCGCGTCATGAACATAACGCGAATCGTGTTCAAGCGTTAGAAGCGCCTTTCCCGAGCCAGCGTCCCACAGCTTGAATGTCTTGCTATCCCACGCTGACGCCAGCGTCTTGCCGTCCGGCGAGCAGGCGACATAGAATGCCATATGGTTGAAGCGAGTAAGTCTCCTGAGCGTCTGCAAACAGGGAGTCCAGTTTTCTGACACCATAGGCGTGCGCGGAAGCCAGGCGGGAAATTCATTTGAGAAATTCTTCTTGATGATGCTCGCAGTTGGGCTGAAAACCAGACCAGCGCAATACACTTGAAGCGGTGCCACGTCCATGACGGGTCGGAACGTGAGAATAAATCGTACCGCATCATGTATCAGCGCCTGTAATTTTGGCTGTGCTACATTCTTGGGATCTTCCGGATTTGTATCGATTGTAGGTGCATCGCTGAATGCAAACATCGATTTAAGCTTGCCACGAATTCTGGTTGGTATCCGAAGTAGCTTCTCTCGCTTGCCCTGATAGGTTAGCTAATTAAGGGGTATTGTGGAACTAAAGTTTCTTACTGAGAATCCGGAATTCAGCATATGAATCATGCCTACAGCGTCAGAGGCACATCCTAATAGTGCTAGCGCTTCAAGCCAATGTAGAAAGTGTATTCGGAAGAAGCTTTCAAGCTTGTTATGGTCTTCAGTGTCTACATCGCTTCGTATGTAATGATGAACCCAGAACCGGCATGCATACTGAACATGTGGTTGAATATGTGCGTCCACTTCACCTCTGCTCAGGCTAGTTTTGTCGGCTCCTGGACGTCCTAGGCTGCAAATGTCGCGCCGTAAGTGTCGTGACATGACTCGAAGACAGTTCTTGTACATGTCGTGATGGACCAATTTCTCGTCAATGAAAAATTGAGGATTCGAGCATCGCTTCCTACTAAGGAGAAAGTCGCGGAATGATGGGTGGAGCAACTGAACGGTAGTCGACTCGGCCTCTGGCACATGGAGAACAGAATGCAAGTTGGATAAAGTTGGTCTAAAACCCTCGGCATCTTTTCCAAGTAAACCGACAAGGCTTGACACGGATAGAGGCTCTGGAGAAACGATGATTGGTCCAACAACCTGACGAAATAGGTCGCGCAACCGCAGAGTTTCTTCTTCGTCATATTCTCCTCGGACAGTGTTGGTCAGAACGGTGGTGTATATTTCGTCAAGCTTGCGTGCTGGTTCAGTCGTGTTGTTGGGTTCTTGTAAGAGTAGAGATAAACGGTCCCGTGCAAGCCGGCCGTCTTGTTCGATGAATCGACAGGCTGTCGCGGCCCAGATGAATAGTCCATTGGAGCTCCGGACTAAAGCTGAAATCGCACTCTCCTCCGGCCAGTCAGCCTGGAGCTCATTATTCTGTCTGATACGTCCGAGGTTGACTCTCAGAAAAATAGTGATGTCATGATCCACAATCGACCGCTCAATGTCATGAAGTGCAAAGTCCTGGTGCTCATCTCTGTTTATTTGGTTAAGGGGGTATCGGACCGAAATGTCAGGTCTGCTCGTCACTAGCACCCGTAACCGGACAACCTTTAGCGACCGAACTTCAGCTAGAAGTTGTAGAATGATCTGAATGTCACTCTGATCTTCACACTCATCGAGAGCATCAATGACAAGGACATATCTCGATTTGCAGTCTTTTCCAATCGGAATGTTAGACAAAGGACCGAGTACGAGGTCCTGCCACTGATCGCGGAGAGACTGGGTGGCGATATCGCTGCGCTCTGATACAGCGTCCCAGACTTGGCGCTTCAGACCCGGTATGATGTTTGCAAGCTGAAATGCAACGGTTGTAACAAATCTTTCAGCATGTCCAACATCACCGCCGCCCCGCGAGAAGAAGAAGCTAGCTCCGAGGGTGTTCTGTGTAGAGTAGGTGGCGGCCACAGTCTGAGCTATTGTAGACTTGCCCGTGCCGGCCAGACCACAAAGCCAGAAGATGCTCTGTGAGCCACCATCCACCCAATTGTATATGTCGTTAAGGAGATCGGTACGGGTTCCCGCGAGACATTTTGGTTCGCGCTCCCGCTTGCGTGCGCTGAACGACGCGTCGACAGAAACGGGTAGGGTCTTCTGAAGTAAATCGTTGAGTTCTATACTTTCAATTAATCTGTTAGTACAAAAGATTTTGGAGCTAAAGTTCTTACGTAGTGGGGTCTCGCTGGGAGCATAAGCTATGGTACCAAGGTTGATTCCAGCAAAGGTCTGACTGCCTTCTGTTGCGGACGTGTTGTGGATAGCGAGGTGGTCGGGCAAAGAGCTGCTAGCCATCGCGACAAGGGCCCGGTGCGACGCAATGCTCCGCGGAGGAATCTTACTGCAACGCAGTGATCTTCACGAGGTGTATAAGAGATGCTCAATTGCATCGTCAGGCTGGAGCGACAACGTTCATACGCAAAATCTCAGCCTCGAGGCCGCGCCAAGACACACGCAATGAGTGGCTGCCCACAACCCCTCAGCTTCGCCTCAGCCAAAGCACAGCCCCCAAATATCAGCTCGTTGCCTATTTGGACAGCCATATTTTCCTTACTTTGGTCTTTACCTTCAACTTTTCTTAAGTGATCTCCTTATTGCAATGGACCCTCTCAGTGTTACCGCCTCTGTAATAGCAGTTACAACTACCGCTCTCCAAGGCACTCAGTTCCTCGCCAAGACCATCGACAATATTAGAGGCGCCGCAGGTACTGTCAGAGATATTAGTGCCGACCTCAGGGCAGTTGAGTCTGTGTTGCAGGATCTGAATGTGGCAATACAAGGCGACTCCCTACAAGTCATCCAGAGTAACCAAATTGGGCCTGCTGTCGAGAATTGTGACAGAGCATGCAAAGCATTTCAGTTGCAAATCGAGAGCTGGATGAAGCATTCCAAAAAGGACAAGATATTCTGGATATCTCGATGGAAGATTGGGCTGTTTGGGCCAGAGAGGATCAAGACGTTCAAAGGGCAGCTCAGCGACTGCAAAAGCACTCTCAGTGTCGCACTGTCCACAGCGGCTCTGTATGTTTCACTCTGGGTGAAAGTTTAGCCTGCCAATAGCTGACCAAAAAGCAGTCTAGTAGCAACCAACCAAAACGACCTATCGAAAGAACAGAAGGACAGCATACTGAGAGCAAATGAAGCCAGTCTTCGGCAAGAGCTCACTAGAGCAGACAATGAAATGGTGGAACTTGAGCAAAGTCGAGAACAACTCGCTCTTGGTGGAAACACCGAGCCGGATGACGAATCAGAGCGAAGCAAACAAGAGCTTCTCCGAGAGATTGAGAGACAACAAGCTGCTAAAGCTGTCTTGCGAGACATGTGCGAGGAAGCACTGTCACAAATGGTGTATGAACGTACAGGGCAGAAGATCAAGGGTATCAAGGCATCGCAGAATAGTTCGGCTCTGGCGGGTTTCATCAATACTTCTGGAGAAGAATTGAGGATCAATCAAGATATTTCGAATGTCACTGCAGACAACAGGAGTTTTGCTGCTGCGGGAGTCATCAAGAATCTGGATTTCAAGGACTTGCGTTGGTAGGCGCAGTAGTGACGAGGCCAGTAAGCGGCTCTAGCGCTGTTTATTTACTGGACACGGACGAGAATAACAACGCGCGGGTAGATAACTGGGTAAGAAAGACTAGATGACAGCATAGCTTACTAGCTTCCGCAACACCAATTTAATCTGATACGGATTAAAGAACAGCAAGGCGTGTGAAGCTAATGCCACTCCAGATGCTCTACATGGAATAGGTAACGGCATAATCAAGAAGGGTTTTTTAAGCTGCGCACTGGCTTCGTAGTGAGAGATGTCCAAAGAATGACAATAGACTAATTACAACTTATTTGAATTGCAAGGGAGAGAGCGAGATGCCTAAAAATTCTTCTCCTTGCGGCACGGGGGATCTTGCGCCACCCAGGGAGAGCCGGTACGTTTTGTTCTTTGGTTATCTCGTATGCTGCTTATGACTCGTACACTTACTTATACGTGGCCATGCTCTCACTCTCTCATTGCACTTAACAACCGTGGAAATGAGACAGCACCTCGTCGACTGTTTAGTTTCCTATCTTCGCTCTCCTTGGTCAAATCTTCTCTTGACTACTCTCTATCGTAAGCGCTTCACTCGTTTGCAAGTCCTACGACACCCTCGGGAGTGCCGAGCTCCGAAACGGACATGACCACAATTGAGATCACAAGGATAAGCTAGTTGAGCAACCGTTCAATTGAGACTGCTCATACCCATGAGAAGCTATATACACGTAGAACGAACTGATGATATACTCATACCACATACCCCGCTCCCAAATGCCCATCAAAATAACCAAAGAAACAAGCGCGCCCGTGAAGTATATACAAAAAGCCGCTCAAACGGACAAGACAATACTCCTTCCTACTTTTGAAGGAGCTTACGCAACCTGCCTGTTGGCACGGTACTTGTTGAAGGCAGTGTTCATGCGAGCGCCCTGTTGAGGCGTGAACTCATGCGAGCAGTCGGTGTAGTCCATGAAGTTCCAGACGGGGTCGTTGCCAGCATTGGCGGGGCAAGTGTCCAGCACCGGGCAGCTCTCGACGTTCCCAGTGATGGTCTCATGCGAGTACGAGGGCTGCGCCTGCTGGGGAGTATCGTCACAATAGTCGTTAGGCTCGGAGCAGCCACCTTGGAAGGTGTGGTAGAGACCGAACCAGTGGCCGACTACATCACGAATCAGTAAGCTTGAGATATAAGAGGGTTGGGTGGGGTTCGTTTGACTTACCTTCGTGGGAAGGAGTTCCACTGATTGGGTTGACCGCAGCACTGAGGGGAAGATGGCAGCCATCGCCTAGGAGGGTGTCCTCAGTAATTGTCGACGTCCCGTCGGTGCTGTCCACGCCATTTGGCAGAGAGCACACGCCGCTGCCGAAACCCTCTCCAGCATAGATGTTTACGGCGTTATAGTTGCCCTTGTGGAGAAGCGCGCCCTTCCCAGCCTTGTCGAGATCGATGTCGTTGGCCCATGCCGCATCGACGATAATGTCGACGGGCTGGGTGTTGAAGTGAATGCCGTAGATGCCATATGCGGCATTCATGTGGTCGATCTGCTTCCAGAGGCCGTCGAGGATGGTGTTGTTGGAGTCGGACCACTGGGTGACGAGGAGATGGTAGTACAGATCGACCTCGATGGTATCCCGGCGCATGTTCGCCATACTGTGCTTCATTTCTTCCGGGGAGATGTTGAGGATGTCATGGTCGTAGTCTTCATTGTCACAGAACCCAAGAACGAGGGGAGCTGCCGAAGCGAGGCTCAAAAGGGTAGTGCTGAACTTCATCGTGAATGGATGCGACGCTGAACGAATGGTAAAACAGAAAGTGTACTAAGAAATGAAACGCGTTGGAATGATGTGATGGGTGGATACTCGAAGGGGAAACATGCACAGGTATATATCCCCCCTTCAAAATGAAGCGCAATGCCGCCCCCATCAGACGGAGAGACCTTAACCTGGTAGCCAAGGAAAAGAGGTGCAACCTACCCACGGGAAATGGCAATGCCACTGATGAGCCACCACAAGAAATGAAGCTCCGGCACTAGGAGCCCTACAGCCTGGCGGCTACTCCAGGATTGGGGCTCTGCATGGAGCATCACTACCCCTGTAGGGCGGCCGTTTGCCCAAACGATTCAGACCACTGCTTGTTTCGTCAGACCGGTGCCCGCAATTCGGCGGCCGTTTACAGACAGCCCCTTCATGCAAGCTTGGTGGTTGGTCGGCGAGGAGTAGGGGAGACTTAGTGACCTTCACTGCCCCGGCTGGGGGCCTGACCCGCGCACCATGCTCGTGGACCACTCAACGATGACGCCCACTTGTCACCGTGCATGCTTTTACATTAGGTCTGCATGTCTTTAGTGTCGGGGCAGTCGAAGCCGAGTTTAGAGTCGAAGTCGCTAGTTTCAGCGGCGGAGCCGGAAGGATCATGAAAGTTCTCTTGGACGCCGCGGAGTTTCGACGTTACCTATACCTTGGTGCCGTGTCCACTGCTCTACTACGGTGCGCATACTCCGAATGCGGGCAGGTATATCCCCGCGTGATGATCAAGCGTCAATATAAAGAAATATCAGGAGCAAGTGTCCAGGTTCTTTGCGGGTGGGTTGAAACAGAGACGAAGCGTGAGAGCTGGGGCGTCGCCAATCGCATCGGAGTAAAGCAGCCCCCACGGCAGTGTGAGACGATCCGAGGCGCCACCGGCCGCCGACTGGGAGAGGTTGAGGGCCAAGCTTTCTCTGACCTGTACGATTGGCGCATGGTTTGAGGCTGTTCACTCAAGTGCCACACTTACGTCTATTCATAGCTGGCCACCACCCGACTGCTGCTGCTCCTCTGCCTGCTCTGGACGTCACGACCACACTAATACCACAGCCTTACCGGCAGCACTACTGATGATTGCTATGTTCAGTGAGACTGTCAGATGCGTAATACAATCCTTCGCGCTAAGACTGCGTTGTCGATATTGCCCCCTGGTCTCCTGCTCGGGAGACGCGCGCGGCATGGGACGCCTGTATCGAGGAAAAGCGGACATCAAGGGACGCCGCATCTTGAGGAACCGCTTCCTTCCCTTCGCTAATTCGGTCACTCGCTAACCCCCAGAGTTGAAGGATTCTTCGTGGTACCTCTCGATACTCTTCCCCATTCAGCCTCCCTCCTTTAATCACCAGTTCATCGCCACGATCTGCTCTCCTGTGGCATCTCGCCCGAGGCGCGTTTCATCCCTCCTGTGATTCATTGCTCTTACCCCGGAAGGGTGTGTCATCACTAGGCGACTCTCAGCAAGTCTCCGCCTGCCGAAAATCTTGGCGCACCCATTTTCCTCATTCTAGATTCCCCTGTCAGCGATATTCAAACCCCAATACTTCGATCCAAACTCAGCTCTTCTTGAAATGGCTTCGCGAACTTCAGCAATCTTATGTTCTTGCTCTAACTGGACATTATGACTCGCGGTTAATAATCTTTCGAGCGAAACTCGCAGACCGCGCAAACTCGCATTAGGTAGCCGCGAAGAGCCGACTGTCTCACCGACACGTCGCTATTTTAATGTAAGACACAGCCTTAAACATCAACTTGGCTGTACTTTGCGCTCACGTGCTTCCGAAACGTTGGGTAGCTGACATTTCCTGCGGTTTTTGTCCGCTATACTACTACCCTATAGTAATAGTCTACTGCTGCGGTATCTAGAGGTGAGTCGATGGGATTTAAGCAACCCTCCAATGTGCGCATAAAGCCAATATACAGTCATTCGCTAGATTGGGTTTTCAAATGAAGGAAGCAGATCGTCGATGCACTGGTTATGGGAAGGTAACTCTATTGATTTAAGAGACTTGGCTCCCTCTTTTTCATCACTCATCCCTCGGACCCTAAAACCTGACAGGAAAGCGAGCTACCATGTCGTCTGTGAAGTAATGGTCAGCCGGCAGGTGGATTGGCGCGGCATGACACTCGATTCGGAACCCTAGCCCCAAGATCTGCCGGAAGGGCAATGCCTCTACATGAACTTCATACTTCGAGGACTTTAAGAACTGAATCCTTCAGGGATAACTACATCATGAGTGTGACCAGAGTCACCAGATATTACTGCTGCGCGTTAGCATTCGATTCTCACCGCTAGTATAGAAGTATGTCGTGTTCAAACCTACCGGTGGTATGATTGCCAGCAGGCAGAATCCTTTGGGTTTCAGTCACAGTCATCATCTTGGAATACGACTCGTAACTCTAAGTCTTCTAGGGTATGTTTTATTTCTACACAGCCTTGCGGATGGCCCCAAATGCGAAGTATGCAGTACGTTAGTTGGCTAGCTCCGAACCCGCGGGTCCCAAACTGGCAGCAGCAAAAGTGATCAGCGACAACACTCACCACACCTTCGCATCCTCCGGACTCCAATACCCCGATATGTCCAAACTTGATGATCTCCATCTTTCGGAATCATAGCTACGATGCGCAGCTCGGATCCTATGTTAACGCATGAGTCTTGATCCGTCCTTTCTCCGCACTTAGAATCCTCCTCATGCAACAGTCTATACAACGTCCCACACCTACACCCACACCGTATTATGTATTACAGGTGTCAGAACGGCTGCCTTGCACGCTCTCCCCAGGATATCCGAATGAATATATGAGCGTCACATCGGCCGTTCCTTCGACGCGAAGATCGTAGCATTCCAGCACTGTTGATGGACGACCCGTGTATGCGGTCGCATCGTCCATTGAGCTACTGCTCCGCCGAGAAAAAGCACTTAGCGGGGGCTCCGGAGCTGCCTCTCTTGGATAACCATTCTCCGTGATGGTGGTGAAGATATTACCGGGCGGGCATCAGGAGACTAATGGTAGGGAATGGCGAATCCGGTCGTGTTCCGGACTTTGGAGGCTGATGCAGCGAACGAATGTTCGGAAGACCAAGAGGATCTCTTGCTTTAGAGACGTTTGGGGAATGGCGAAGATGGTGTCACATCGAGGTGGGCTACTCGATGTGGGTACCACTCTGGAAGCTCCCTCTTTTCTCTATCAAGTCTTATACAGTCGTGAGCGCGGAGTTGTGGTAGATTTCGTCAAAAGATACTTACCGTCCGAAGAGACAGCTTCGTCCGTACTTACGATTTGCAGCAATTATTGACATTTCCAGCTCTTTCCATACACTAACCGCTTAAGCCTCCTTGACTTACGGCTGCGGTTCCCGATCACTCTACTATGCTCGCGTAGGCTTCCAACTTGTATAACAAATACATTTTATCCAACGAATCCAACCGAACCCAACCTGTCGAGACCTATCTTTTATATCATTGATCGTGTTTGTCTGGAAAAGTCGAATGGGACGTTTGACGGTGATCTTAGCCACAACATGAACCGGAAACTTACGAGGGAACGGCCTTTTGACCAGTCCAATGTCTCCAAAGTCAGTTGTACATGGGATTAGAACAAAATAGAGCGGGAAAAAAGAAATGAACACGATAGCAGCAGTGACTTCAAGAGGTTTCAGATTGGCGGAGAATTCTCGATTCCAATACCAACTACATCTTGGCCAAGATCTCAGAATCATACTCCCTACCTGTATTATTGACTAACACAACCTTTATCCTCTTTGCGCACCTAGCTCCCCTCAAGTAAAATACCTCCACTTCGCACTCTTCTCGCCATCCGCCAATTCATCCGTATCAATATCCTCCGGCCTAATCACCTCCCCCATCTCCCGATCCCGCCTCCGATTCTCCATCTTCATCCACCCACCCAACCACAACGTAAACACAATACACACCAAATTACAGCAGCACGTCGCAATCAGCGTCGGCACATACTTCGGAGCATACTGCTTCCTGAACGTCCCCGCCGACAAAATCCCCCCCAGATTCCCCAGCCCCACTAGCAACCCCGTCGTCGCAGCGCGCGAATTCTCGTTGAGGTTGTTGTTATTGTGCCAGCTATGCACCAGACAACTCGGGATATACGAACCGCACGCCATCATAAAGCACGCGAAATACGCCACACCTTTATGCTCAAGAACGTCGATAGTCGCGAGGATGACCATGCCCACGCCGCTCACCAGCAGCGCGAAGACGATGTGGAACGTGCGCTCCCTGAAGCGGTCGCTGCTGTAAGTCACGAGCAGCAGAAACACGAAGCCGACGGCGTTCGGCGCGACGGTCCAGAGGTTCGTTTTGACGACTGAGAAGCCTAGCCGCGCGACGATCTGCGGCAGGAAGTTGGCGGTCGTGGAGAAGGCGACCGGGTAGGTGAAGCTGATCACCATCCATGGAAAGAACTTCCACGTCTTCCAGTGCTGGAAGCACTCGCGGACGCTGAATTCGACGCCGGTGGAGCTGGAGGAGTCGCGGAGGGAGCGGGCGCGCGCGGCGGCGCGTTCGGCGGGGGTTAGGAACCAGGCCGTAGCTGGGGTGGCGGGGAGCCACCAGAAGGCGGCGGTGCCGATGAGGACGGTCATGGCGCCTGGAGATGTTAATTGGTGATTTAAGGGGAAGGGGAAAGGAGACGGACCTTCGATAATGAACAAAAATTTCCATCCCGGAACATCCGAGTCGATCTGGAAAACGCCGTACGAGATTAGACCGCTGAAGGCAGCGGCAAGTAGGGCGCTGCCGAAGAAGATGGCGATACGGAAGCCGAGTTCGCCGCGGGTGTAGAAGAGGGTGAGGTAGAAGACCGTTCCAGCGAAGAAGCCGGCTTCGAAGGCACTATAGAGACTGTCAGCAACTCCAATGTAACATATGTTGGCTGAAACACATACCCAAGGAACAAACGAAGCACTACCATTCCCGCGAAATTGTAGGCGGCACATTGGAGGAGTGCACAGGCACCCCAGCTGACCATGACTGCAACCAGGAATTAGCATCAATCATTGAGGACAGTGAGTGGTAGAAGGCGGTCTTACGTCCTGGAAGCATGATCTTTCCCGACCACTTCTTCGTCAACATGTTTAGCGGCAGATCGCAAAGTCCATTGGGGATATAGAACAGCAAGATCAAAAGCGAGTACTCTTCGCCGATGAAATGGAGGTCTATATCCATGCCGTCGGTTTTTGCGTTGCCGAGATTGCTACGGTCGACGGAGTTGAAGAAGTACATCTAGAGGCTTCGTTAGCATTTATGCTGCCTCATAGGGTCGTTCATGTGAACTTACTAATGAGAGAAAAGGTAGCAGGTAGAAGTCTAGTTTGCGGACTGGAAGCAGCAATGTTAGAATAGAGATGTAGCTATACTATGGAAGTGGCTTACCATATGATTTCTCTGCCGCCTTGTCGATATAAGCCACTGAGCTCCCCATATCGTGGTCTGCTTCCGTTGCTGGAGGCGAGACCTGCTTGCTGTCGCCATCGAAGGTGGCCTTCTCTGATGAGCCGAACATTGTCGCGGTACCTCTCAAGTGTCTTTCGGTGGAAGACAAGAAGCCAAGACTCTTGAATCGGAACAAGATGAAGATGAGATCGACGAAAAGGGTTGGCAGACTAGACTTTTATATAGCCAAGACGTTATTCTATGCAGAACACCCACCCCTTGCAGCTCAGCTATCCTACCGGGCGATTGGTTCCAAAAGCGCCACCGGTTCCTGACCGATGCGATAAGGTGCCACAGTGGTGCGATAGATTAACTTTTGATGCTGTAGAACCCAGCCAAGGACGTACTACTGTAGTCTACTTGGGAGGCGCTCCCTACATAGGGCGCTGCTGTGTAGGCGACCATTGTTGATAGAGCGCGATAGTTGATACGATACAGCGAGAGTGGGGGAGTTTGCCAGTCGTGAGTACCCCTAAACGTGATGGTTGAAGATCAGCGGCTCCTTGCTGCCGAAAGAACAGTAGGGCGGATTTAACGAATCCGACGGGTGTCATGACTAACGCGCGATGCGAGAATGGGGAACCTGCTAGGTGCGAGCGCTTGGACGCGTCTTTGGGATGCTGATTCGAGTTGCGGATCGGATACCGAGGAAGTGGATGAGTGCAAGAAGGCTCAAGGACCTGCTTCAGGGCTCTCAAACGTGGAGTTGAGATTCGTTACCATGTTGGCGGCGTTGCAAGACGCCACCATGCCTTGCAGCTTCTACGTTCTTGGGTTGGCGTAACTTACCTCGATTTAACCTAGGGTTCAGCGAAACCTTGCCTTAAGATTTGATACTCGCGAAAAAAGAATGAAGATGTTCTAATTCATTACAACCAAGATCTATACGTCCGCCGGATCTACTTCTAGTAGTCTATATACTCCACCCATATGCAACATGTGCCCAATGATCCTCTTAATGCCCTTTCATGAAACCCTCATAATACCTATCCATCCATTCTATAGCGCTCAACCCGCTCTCCCGTGTGCCTACCGGCCAGCTCCGGAATGCACCGACATACCCATCCGGCCTCACATTCACGACGGCGACCTCATGAGTGTCCAGGCCACCAAGCCACTTGTCGATACAAGTCTGCTTGCGTGTGTCCATGTCAGGAACGTCGTCAAGATAGAACGTCCACCTGCTATCGCGAAGGACCTGCGGTAGGTCTGCAATCTCGACGTCGTTGCGCGACATGTCGGTAACGAGCGAATACGTGAATATGGTGCTCACAGGAGTGTAGCGCTCTGGGCAGACGAATCCGTCATGTGGTGCGTCGAGAGGAGGTTGAATAGTGTATGATGCATTACCGGCAGATGTGATTTTGCCAACACTGGAGGAGTGAGATACGTGACTAGCGCAAACGGTGTCTAGAAACGGTTTGGCGTCGTGGACGTTATGTGTGAAGAAGTATATACGGAATTGGCCTAAGGCCGGGATATCGTTTTGGATGTCGACTGGATTTGCATCCATGAATCTAGTGACTTTTGCGGGGGGAGGGAGACAGCCTGGTGTTAGGCTGCCGTGGATGAGACCTTTGGAGGGGATATTGAGGATGTTGTAGTCGTAGGTGGTACCGAAGCCGGAGATGAAAGCTACGTTCTTGCGGAAGTTCTCTGCCAGGGCCTTTGAGTCTCCGTTGGCAAATGCGTTCGCGTGCTCGTAGTCGAAGTTGATAAGATCCTGGGCGATCTTCCTCCTCTCTTGCTCGTAGGTGGCAAGCAGAGAAGGTTTTGCAAGACCACGGACGGCAAAGTTTAATTTCCACGCTAAGTTCCAGGTATCGTGCATCGAGGTATTCATCCCTTGGGCTGCCTTGGGAGAATGTGTATGACTCGCCTGAATGAGTTAGCGCGGCACTTCAGTACTGGGTGTAAACACTTACATCGCCGGCAATGAAGACTCTGTCCACATCATCTGTGAAACGCGAAGCCACTCGCTGACCGATCTGATAGCGACTGAACCATTCTGTCCTTGTCAGAATGTTACTCGGATAGGACAAATATGTAGTAAAACTTACCGACACTCTTCCACTTAAGGTAGAATGGGGCCACAATTTCTTGCGCTCTCTTCATCACGTAGTCTTGAGATAGTTCCTCTCGCGGGGTACCTTCCCGAGCATCTGATTTAAGTTCGATGTAAAGCCGCGTCAGATTCCGTTCTCGCGGAATCATGAGGACAGAACCACGTTCCTCAGACGAGATGACCGCCTTGCTCCAGAGATCCGGGAAATCAGTGTCAATCTGGCCGTCCAACACACCCCAGATAGCATCATGAGAAGAGCCCTCAGGCCTCGAATCTGGGAGACATTTTCGCACCATGGAATGGGCACCGTCGCATCCAACAATGTACTTCGTCCCGAAGGTTTTCCTTGTTTGATCGACATTCTCTTTGCAGACAGCCTCTAGAGGCATTGACTTCTCCGGGGTATAATGATAATCCGAGAACGCGATATTTCGCCGGATCGAAACTCCTCTTTCGGCCATATCGTCTATGAAGAGCTTTTCGATCATGCCTTGGTGAACAAGCAAAATGTAGGGATCGAGGAGGTCGACGAATGGAGGATAGTGGATTTCGCGTCCAGTGCGTTGCAACTTGGTCTTTAATGTTGATCTCTGTGCATTCAAGATCAGTAAACATATACTTTCAGGCTGGATTCTAACATGAACATACCCAGAAAGCAATGTCATACACTTTCACACCCTTCCGTAGCAGAGGTTCTGCCAACTTCATCTGCCTCAGAGTCTCCACAGTCTTGGGTTGTAGACCATCTGCCCTTCCCGTGAGGGTCATCTCAGGCCTGTTGTCTACAACTTCGGTCTTGATACCAAAACGCACCAAGTTATCCCTATACACGACTTCTGGTTAGCCCAATCCCTTGCACCAGAACACCACAGAAACACATACGCAAGCATCAGCCCCGCAGGCCCAGCCCCGACCACCACGACATCGCTGAAACTCGGTCGTTCGGGTTGGCCATTCGAAGGCGTAACCTCCATGGAGCTGGCAGCGGTGCTAACAGATCTCAGCGACTCAGTCTTCAAGCCGGGGGACATCTTGGGCGACGGAGACGAAGAGTGCGACCTTTGCGAAGAAGGTTTACGCTTCATGATATCCCAAATGGTGGCCGTCATGGTGGCTCTTTTTGGCCGCGATTCGAAAATGGGGGTGCTGCGGGGAGTCGCGATTCGTACGCCATTCCTGGGAGCTCCCCATTGTGCTTTTGATAGCTACATGGCTGAAACTACTCGGCTCGGCGGCAAGGCTCAGCACTTTGGATCCGCAACGTGGTGTGATGTTAGCTAGGGGTGACCTTCTGGAAATTCGAAAGGGCCTGTGTTGATCGCTGTGTTGTCAAATGTGTGAGTGGAACTTTTTCTGGTGGCATGGACCTCACGGCAGCCCCCACCCTTGGACCCCAGGGGACACTGCGCTGCGGGAAGCCGGGGAAGCTTGTACGGCAGCAGCTCCTTAAGGCATGCCGAGCCTGGATCCGCAAAAGCCGTTGAGAGTTGTGGTACTTTTCCTTCTTGCTCCTGCGTAAATTGTCTGTGTTGAACGTTTCATCAAATTTCATTATCCTTGTGATGGCTGATATCCACCCGAACTGGGAGGACGTAGTCCACAGAAAACGCCAAATCCAAGCCGACGCTATCCAAAAGCATTCCCGTCATGGATCCGTAGCATCACGCGAGGTAAGGGAGCCACGAGAGTCGCCGTTGCCCGCTTCCGAGGTCCCATAGATCCTAACAAATCGAAACACCAGCATGCCGGCGCAACCCCTTTCGGAGCCGCAACCACGCAGGCAGGATCTGAGCGGGATTTCACGGACATTGACCATGTGGGCGAGATCACAGCTGCCATCCAGTGCGGAGAGGTCACAGCAACTCGGCTCTGCAGAGCGTACATAGAAAGGTGCGATCCCGTGCATGCGTCAAGCCACGTGCTTTATATTCACAGGCTACTAACGCCATGCTCACACCATGTTAGGGCTGTGGCTGCTCACAAGCGTGTAAATTCCCCTTCATTTGTTGAATTTTTTTCTTCTTCATTTTCTGAAACCCCTGTCTCATGCGGTCCCAAGTCCCAACGGCTCGGCAGACTGACGGGCACAGACGAATTGGTACGGAGGCCCTCCGATCCTCGTGGTCCCTCGTGGCCCTTGCATGGGTAACCAAGACTGTGGTGCCTGCTGACAGTTGCCAGTCTTACCGAGATCATCTTCGATGAGGCCCTAAAAGCGGCCGAGGAGCTTGATTCTTATTTTAACGCGCATGGGACACTCGTCGGGCCGCTCCATGGCGTTCCCATGACTCTGAAGGACCAGTTCGATGTCAAAGGTTACGACAGCACTATTGGCTATGTTGGGCGAGCATTCAAGCCGGCTAGCGAGGATGCCGTCCTGGTTGCCATGCTGAAGAAGCTCGGAGCCGTGGTCATTGCAAAGACGAACCTACCACAGAGCATCATGGTACGGCGGCAACCTTTTCCGATCTTCCGGATTGCATCGGAAGTTGATGTCATTTGTGCAGTGGTGTGAAACAGAAAATCCGCTCTGGGGATTAACGACACATCCGGAGAACCCCGACTTCACTCCCGGAGGATCTACTGGCGGCGAATCTGCGTTGCTCTACATGCACGGCTCTGTCGTCGGCTGGGGTACGGACATCGGGGGATCGATTCGCATTCCCACTCATATGATGGGCCTCTATGGCCTTAAACCTAGTGTAAGTCTGGACTATAGGTTCTCGTAATCGCTGCGCTAGGAATACCTTCCTCTGACACCCTTTTGCAGAGTACAAGACTGCCATACCACGGCGTGCCGGTATCTACCGATGGCCAAGAGCACGTGCCGTCTGTAGTTGGTCCGTTAAGCCGCTCTCTGCAGTCTCTTACGGCAGTTACAAAGGCAGTGATTGATGCCGCACCTTGGAAGCTGGATCCGAGGTGTGTGCCATTGCCCTGGCGGAATGACGCATTTCTGGAAGTTCAATCCAGGCCTCTGGTTATTGGGCTGATGGAGGACGACGGTGTCGTACGCGTGCATCCTCCAATAGCCCGGATACTGAAAGCAGTAGCCGCAAAACTCCAAGAAGCCGGCCATGAGATCATTCCGTGGCATCCAGGTGACTATCACCGTGAATGCATCGACATCGTAGTACGTAACCTTCATAACTTCAGGAGTATTGCAAGTTAAGCATCTAACGCTGCTACAATAGGATGCATACTACACTGCCGACGGCGGCGAAGACATACGTCGTGACATGCTCGTAGGCGGTGAGCCGTACATCCCGCACGTTGCAGGTCTGGTGAACAAAGCACCAGCAATCTCCGTGTACGAGTACTGGCAGCTGAACAAGCGGAAGTTCGCGGCCCAAAAACGATATCTAGATAAGTGGAATGCGGCTGTGTCGCCAGATACGGGAAGATCCGTTGACGTGTTGTTGACACCAGTGATGCCGCATTCTGCGGTAAAGCATCGCGGATGCAAATGGCCGGGGTATGTGTGCCTTTTCTTACTACCCAAATAGCATAAACAGTTGACGCGGCGATATAAATCGATCTGCATGCTAAATGTCGATGGCAGATACACCAAGGTATGGAACCTCCTTGATTACACTGCGCTCTCCCTCGCCGCTGGCAATGTCTCGAAAGAGCTAGATCCGTCAATGGACTCTATTTCGCCTTACGAGGGGAGAAATGAGATCGACAAGTGGAATTGGTCACTCTACGACGTGGAAGCAATGGACGGGATGAAAGTGAACGTGCAAATTGTAGGACGAAGGCTGGAGGAGGAGAAAGTGTTAGGGATTGCGGCAGTAGTTGAGAAACTACTGAATGCATGATTCAGACCTCTGGATGCTATATTTCTTCGCGTTTACATTGCTATTAGACT
Organism: Lophium mytilinum; assembly: GCA_010093605.1. Lineage (NCBI taxonomy): Eukaryota > Fungi > Ascomycota > Dothideomycetes > Mytilinidiales > Mytilinidiaceae > Lophium > Lophium mytilinum. The sequence continues at coordinate 1,487,174 of MU004185.1, read as the reverse complement.
GTATTACAATAAATGTCTTTCACAGTGCTCTCAATTACGCCTTGCGTAGCTTAGGGAAATCGAGCGCATCTTGGTAAAGTGTCGGTGCGGTACATGCAAAGAGAGCAGCGTCTAACAAGGAAGCAAAAGGCAAAGGTGATTATGTTCTCACCGTTAGCATAGCTTGACGCACTCACGTAGCACTCTCTCCGCGGAGCTTACGGTGTGAAGTTGATGACTGAAATGGTAAGGATCAACCATGGAGATAGATTAATAGCAAGTTAATGCAGGCGTACTCCTATATAGGACTTGGTCGGACTGCTTCTAAAAGATCTGGACAAAGGCGACAATCACACTCACCCTGTTCGGGAACTCGAATCGGCCAGTCAATGGATAGCTGCAGTATCGTCATGCGACCAACTGATTCTTGCGTACCTGGACGTCTGGGACCAGGGCTGTCTTGTAACATGCACGTATTGAAGGAGTCCAGCTGCAACCTCTGCGTCTAGAAGAGCCCTGAGGTGATTGAAAGTGTCGCAAAATTGATATAGGCACGGAAGAAAAGTGAATCGGGGTACCGTGCTGAGTGGACAGACTCACAGCGGGGGTGGCCGGATGTGCGATTGACGTTGGGGTGTACTCAGAGAACTTCACGAGAAGAAAAGGTCAAAGGCCTGCTCGGCCGAGGGTGTTCGCGCGGCGCTAAGACGAGCAAAGCAGCATTGGCTAGAATACCTATATCCATCGCCTGACACGCGAAAGGTCTCCAGTTCAAACCGGAAGGTGACCATTTTCTGTTTTTTGCATCGCTTTTTGCCTACCTTCTGTTACCCTAGCTACTGCCCCCTTACTTTAGCAACTAAAAGGAACTACAAACGTCTACGTATAGCGGACGTCCGTAGCCCCTCCGCGGCTACGAAATAGTTCTCATGCGGTAGAATAGGTGGAATTTTGTAACGAGTCCAGGCGATGTGTTGTAGAATCACGCTTCACACCGCGTGCGTCTCGAGAAATGAGATCTTATCAAGCCTTGCTCTAAACGATCTTAGTCTTGTAGAGGAACTGGAACACGCCGCGTCCCTTCTGTTTCCCTCTGCGTTTATCAAAAAAGCATTCGCGCGGTTAGATTCGAGAGTATTTGCAACATTTTTCCCAGTTTAGCTACGAAGAGGGCAACACAAAGGGCCAGTTGAATTTCTCGAACCCCGTCAAAAACTGAATAGAAACATCGAGTGTAATTTGGAAATTCCCCTTTCCGATCGCGGAGCGCCGACTCTGGATCCGAAAGGAGGCTGCGAATGCTCTCCAGCAACATCGAAACACTACGAAACTTCGGAGCATCTGTGAAGTGGAGATAATTTCCATGACATGTTACGATTGCATGAGCCCATGGAATGTTTCTACGATCGAAAACGTTGGAAGTGGATGAAGCTTCAAATGTCCCACCTTCCAGGATGGGAGCCCTGCAACATGCGGGATCTAATGCGGCGCCACGATAAACGTCCATCGGGGAACCACTATGCCACTATCCTGGCGTCATGTACTCCCCCACTCTTGAACAAACTGTCTTGCCGCCATCCTTGCGCGTGTTAGAGCGGGGTCTAGAATTGGACCCCTCTATCGCGTTGCGCATGGAGCTTCGAGCTGCGGAAATTCCTCATCCTGAGTTCGTTTCGATTGCACCCAAAACACCCATCCTACGTCACACATACTGCAACAATGGGCAAGAAGAGAGTTCTCGTCAGCTACGGTGTTGACATTGATGCGGTTTCTGGATGGTTGGGATCCTATGGAGGCGAGGATTCAACCAGCGATATCAGCAGAGGTGAGGCCGATAAGGACATGTTTAGAGACATTGGAAGTTCTAATTGAGAAATATAGGTCTTTGGGCTGGAACCGTAGGCACGCAGCGATTGCTGAAGCTGTTCGACAAGTACAAGATCAAGGCGACTTGGTTCATTCCTGGTATGAGCTCTCCGCGAGAACTTAGGAGCTATAATTGACACCTTCGAAGGCCACTCCTTAGAGACGTTTCCCGAAGACTGCGCGGCGGTTCGCGATGCTGGACACGAAATTGGACTACACGGATATACACACGAGAATCCGAAAGACATGACCCTTGAGCAGCAACGGGACGTGTTAGACAAGACCTACAAGCTACTGACTGATTTCTGCGGCAAGCCTCCCCGAGGAAGCGTGGCACCGTGGTGGGAGACAAGCAGAGAAGGCACCGAACTGCTGCTGAGCTACGGTATCGAGTATGACCACAGTATGAGCCACGAGGATCACAAACTGTACTGGCTGCGGACGGGAGACACTTGGACAAAGATCGACTACAGCAAGAAAGCCGAGACGTGGATGAAGCCACTAGAAAGGGGCCAGGAGACCGGCTTGGTTGAGATTCCTGGCTCGTGGTATATTGATGATCTGCCGCCGATGATGTTCATTAAAAACTCGGCGAACAGCCATGGCTGGGTAAATCCTAGAGATGTTGAGGCTATCTGGATGGACCACTTCGATTACTTTTACCGCGAGTACGATGAGTTCGTTTTCCCGATGACGATTCATCCTGACGTCTCAGGGAGGCCGCATGTCATTCTTATGCACGAGAGGTGTGTACTTTACCGGTGTTCTTCCCCATTGAATAAGTCGAATCTGACACACTTCTAGAATCATCGAACATATCAACAAGCATGAGGGAGTCGAATGGGTTACCATGGAGCAAATGTGCGATGACTTCAAAAGCAAGAATACACCGCCGCCCGGTGCCTTGATGCCGGCACCTGCTGGAGAGATTCTGAAGAAGCAGAAGGAGGGAACATCGTGATGCAGATATATCCATAGAACACAATTCGTGCCCTGCACATGTTAGCAAACAAAGGTTGCAAGCCGCAAAAAACGCGTCGAGTGATGTATTCCAGACGCGTTCACTCCCAACTCAAGCCCGAGAAAGGGTGGAGGAGAAGCTTTGGCCATCGACTCGACTTCCCATGTTGGGTCTTTCACGCCTCCATTTGCAACCCCCACTTCTGCAATGCCGACCTCACCACCTCCCCCTCTTCACAGCTTCTAGCGCATTGATACTATTAGATCTTAACATACAATTGATTCGATAAGCTATGGAGCTTGGCGTTCTCATTGGCATGTGCCCGCACGTAGCAAGCAGCTCCCTAGTCTGCTTAGTATCTCTCATATTTGTAGTCAATGACACGTCTTCCACCACCAATGGCCTTCTTATGAGCCTGTGCATTCTTATATGTTCGAGTAGTATTTTGACTCTTCCTTCTCAGTATTGCATTTGATCATTCTTTCTCAACATGGCGCCTCCACCAAAGGTTATGGAGAAGCAGCAACGTGACGATGCTAGCAGGCTTGACGTGAGTTACCAAACCCTCAATAGAGTAACATCATACTTCGAGATCGAATCTAAAAATGCTAGATTATAATCGTCGGAGCCGGCCTCGGCGGTCTCGGCGCAGCGATCGCCCTTCTCCTCGCCGGCCACTCTGTCCACATTCTCGAAGGTGCCTCTCAAATTGGCGAAGTGGGCGCTGGGATCCAAGTCCTCCCCAACAGCTCCCGTGTGCTCATCCGTTGGGGCATGGAGCAGACCCTTGGAAAATACGCCACAAAGCCAAAGCAGGCCAATATGCTCGGGTGGAAGGGCAAACACATCTCCTACATGGACTTCCACAAGTACGAGAAAGAGTGCGGGACGCCATTCTGGGACTTCCATCGTGCGAACCTGCATAAATGCCTGCTGGACAGGGCAGTGGAGCTTGGGGCGGTGCTGGAGGTGAACGCGAGGGTGGTAGATGTAGTTGCGGCGAAAGATGAGCGTACGGCGGATGTGGTGCTACAAAATGGGACGAGAAGGACAGCGGATCTGGTGGTGGGAGCTGATGGGATAAACTCGAAGTGCAGGGAAATATTGTTGGGAAAGGAGGATCCGCCGATTCTGACTGGCGATTTGGCGTACAGGTTGTTGCTCAAGACGGAGGACATGATGAAGGATCCGGAACTGAGGGGATTCGTGGAGGATCCGCAGGTGAACTACTGGATGGGGCCCGATGCACATGCTGGTATGTCACATTGCCTTGAAATAGCCCAGCATTATGATATTGACCATTGCAGTAAACTACGTGCTGAGGGGGGGCGCATTGTTCAACATGGTTTTGCTAGTCCCAGACGACATGCCCGCCGGTGCCTCAACTCTAGCTGGCAATGTCGATGAAATGAGAGCGTTTTTCAAAGACTGGGATCCAAGGTTCGTATTCTGGAAACCCCCTACGGTATCGTCGCTAACCTAGCCTAGGATCCCGAAGCTCCTTAGCTTGTGTCAATCAGTAGACAAGTGGCGCCTCTGCATCAGGCCTACCCTCGAACCAACCTGGTCGCATCCCTCGGGAGCCTTCACGACTCTTGGCGATGCCGTACATGCAACCCTTCCCTACCTCGCTTCTGGGGCTGGCATGTCCTTGGAGGACGGACAAGTACTGGGACTGTGTCTTGCGCGCCTGACCTCCAAAGATCCAGCAGAAAAGAAGAAGGCTCTAGCAATCTATGAAGAATGCCGACGGGCTCGGACCGAAAGAATCGTGCAAAGAGGGAACCTCCAACAGCATCTATACCATGTGCATGATGGAGCGGAGCAGAGAGAACGAGACGAGCTACTCCGTGCTTTTGGGGCGCGGGAGAACGATGGGGTTCCACCGACGACGGTGGATCTGAAAGACGGGACGGACCCGTTGCCGTGGCGGTGGGGAGGTGTGGGGAAATGGTTGTTGACTTACGACTGCGACAAAGACGTCGAGGTGCATTGGCAAGCCGAAGGCGCATCGAAAACCGTGAAAAGTGATATAGCACAGCAAAGGGCGCAGTTATAGAAGAGTAGATCATAAGATGGTAATGGATATAACGATCATTGTTCAAACTCTCTAAGGCACCGATGTGTCTGGACCTGAAGTTTCAAACTTTAACTCTATCACATATTTAAATCTATCCTCAATGATCTGAGTTCGGTCGGGTCGAGCGGTAATCGAAGTTCCTTATAGGGGCGACCGGGGTGGCATGTCCCGTGACTCGTCAATTTTAGCGCGATCCATCCATGTCTCCTCGACTTTTTTCTCTCCTCACGATTTCTCTTGCATAGCTGCATCCAAGCACCTAGAGCCAATCCCGCCACCGCTTCTCCTCCATCTTCAATTCCTTCTCTGATCTTCACCATGTATGTTTAGTTCCATCTCCAGTATCGTAGATGCCTCTAACACGGCACCTCTAGGTTTCTCCTCCGCCGCGCCGCCGTGAGGGCCTTGTCCACCCCCTCGACTTCGTTCCTCTCGAAGCCGCGGTCAATCACCACATTCACACCTGCGTCATTCAGGCTACGGCAGCAACCGTCGATAGTCTTGACCTTCCAGCGACGTTTCGCCAGTGATGACGCCGAAAAGTCAGAGGAGTTTGCGCAGACCGCGACAGAGGCACCCATCACAGAAACTGCCACAGAACCCGCCGCAGAAACCTCTGAGACCGAGCCACAGTCAACACTTGGTTCTGCTAAGGAGTACGCACAGGAAAAGGCAAGCGATGCGCTCGGTGCTCTTGGTCTCCAAGGTGCTGCTAGTGCCGTAGCACCGCCGCAATCATCACAGCGGAGCAGCTACACAAACCCTCTAGCTACTCCAAACAAAGTCCTCTATGTCGGAAACCTTTTTTTCGAAGTCACCGAGGATCAACTGAGGAGAGTCTTCTCCCGCTTCGGTTCGGTGGAAGACGTCAGGCTCGTGAAAGATGGAAAGGGCCTCAGCAGAGGGTATGCAATCGACGCTTCTACGACCAAGATATCTCAGCTAATTTGATTTATTTGACAGATTTGGCTATGTCACCCTCGGAGAGCTCGACCATGCTACCGCCGCCATTGAGAACCTCAACCAGCAAGTTTTTGAGGGCCGTCGCATGAACGTCCAATATCATATCCAACGCGAGAGGCCCGTCAGTACGTTCAACTCAGCGCGGCAACCTAACCCCCCCACCAAGACCCTCTTCATCGGCAACATGTCGTTTGAGATGTCGGACAAGGACCTGAACGATCTCTTCCGCGACATTCGCAACGTCATGGACGTCCGCGTCGCTATTGACAGGCGCACTGGCCAGCCAAGAGGCTTCGCCCACGCCGATTTCATCGACGTCAAGAGCGCCCAGGCAGCCAAGGACATTCTCGAGGGCAAGGAGATCTATGGCCGCAACCTCCGGGTCGACTTCAGCGCGTCTTCGAGCCAGAAAAGACAGACTACCGATGAGTAGGAAGCATATAGGGAGTCTGGGTGTATATGAAGGTCATGTTTCTCCTGGTTGGTGGGGACCTGGAGCGGTTCTATCTTTGTGTTACTGTGGTGCCTGGCTGTGGTCTTTTCTACTACCCAAAGGAACTTTCTTGTACAACTTCCTAACCTGCGTCTTCTGTTTTTGCGGTGGATTCTGTTTTGATAATATCGGGTTGTACAATAGTAGAGCGTCGAAGGCTGACCAGCATCACATCACCACTCTTTGGGTATGATAGCATCGTAGAGGGGCTACCGCACAAGAGAAAATAATTGAACTTATGTCACAAATATTGATGGCTCCTGGTTTTTGACTTCGCGGGTGGATTTTTAGGCGGAAGACTGAAGGTTTGACATGTGATCAGACATATCCGGTCTCGATCACTTGCGGTAGTCGGCTTTAAGCGTTCTTCATAATGCCAAATCAACAAGAGGAAGTCTAATTCACTATGTTCACGCAGTCAAATTGTGTTTGGTTGATATTGCTGTTGCTTGAAATGGAAGATTAACTAGCGCTCGTGCTGTTCTTGTTAAGTTCAAGTATATTTCCATCTTACTGCAGACAGGGACGCCATCGCTCCTCTAGATTAAATGCCGAACCTTAAGTACGCCTTTTTACTTTTGGCGCATGGAGCTGCTTGTGAATGCAGGCGATTACGAAGTAGCTATGCACCTATGATTGAACCTCGGCGTCGGGCCAACAGAACCGACCTCGAAGCAACCCCACGTTCTGCATTTCACATCATCAACAGTGCCAACGTCTACTCCAACGACGCGCCTGCTACGACTCTCCTTCTCCTCTCGAGCCTTGATACTTCGTCTCCCCCGCTTTCTCTACATACTCCACTATAGATTTGAAGCCTTGCATACTCTAGCTTGCTGTACATACTTCGCCACAGCTCTCACGATGTCCTTCATGGGTGGCGCCGAATGCTCGACGGCTGGCAACCCGCTGAGCCAGTTCACAAAGCACGTCCAGGATGATAAGTCGCTACAACGAGACCGCCTGGTCGGGAGGGGGCCGGGTGGGCTGCAAGAGGGCATGCGGAGTCAGGCCATGGGCGGAGGGCAAGACAACGTAGGTTCAAGCCTTTTGAGCTGCATAGCAAGGCCATGAGCTTTTCTCGATGTCCCTATACCTCTACTACCATGTTTTCTTGTAATACACCAAAGCATAATGCTAATATACGTTCATGCAGATGATGAACGAGTTCCTAAACCACCCGAGCCAGCTCCCCCAAGGTCCGAATCCCGCCTCCCCCTTCGCGATGGAGCAGATGCGGCGAGAGCTCGAGCGTACAAACCAGCGGACGGGCTCGCCGGCATGGGCGGCAGAGTTCGACCCCGGCGTCCAGGGCCCTGCGGCTATGGATCCGGGCATGCAAGGCCCCAGGTCGGCGGGGTTCAATCCGGTAGAGTTCGCAAAGTATGAGCACATGAATAATATAAACGCTACTGCGCGAGCAGCGAGTCCGAGCATGGCATCCCAGGCGGGTATGATGGGCTACCAAAGGCCCATGTACGGCGGCGGGATGGGCATGGGAATGGGTGGGATGGGTATGGGCATGGGTGGGATGGGCATGATGCAGCAACCGTACCAGCAGCCCATCCAGGCCGAGGGCAAAGGCAAAGGACGAATGGTTGAGCTCGACGACAAGGACTGGGAAGCGGAATTCGCGCAGATGGAGTCAACGGACACGAAGGACCTGGATGCGGAGGCCAACGCGGCTATGGAGGCGGAGCTGAACGATATGGACAGGTCAGTTGACAATTTTGGCGATTTCGAGTCCGTCTGGCGCGGAATCCAAGCTGAGGCCCAGATTGGCAGGCAACTTGCCGACGAGGAGACCTTCGTCGATGGCATGCATATGGGCGATCTCGACCAGTGGGAGGGCTTCGATGGCCTGAACACACACAGTGCGATGCGGGATCCGCAACTAGGCGAGTACCTATTTGAAGACGAAAACCTGTTCAAAGACGTCTCGAACCCTTTCCAGGAGGGCGTCCGGATAATGGATGAAGGTGGGAACCTCTCGCTCGCCGCCCTCGCCTTCGAAGCCGCCGTCCAAAAGGATCCTCAACACGTCGAGGCTTGGACGAAGCTCGGCGCCGCGCAAGCACAGAACGAAAAGGAGCAACCCGCCATCCGCGCTCTCGAGCAAGCCCTCCAGCTTGACCCCTCTAACCTCGAAGCCCTCATGGGCCTCGCCGTCTCCTATACCAACGAAGGCTACGACAGCACCGCCTACCGCACCCTCGAGCGCTGGCTCGCAACCAAGTACCCCTCCCTCATCAAAGAACCCCTCTCCTCCGGCGCCGACATCGGCTTCACAGACCGCCAAATGCTGCACGAAAAGGTAACAAACCTTTTCATCGAAGCCGCGCAACTCTCACCCTCCGGCGAGCAAATGGACCCCGACGTCCAAGTCGGCCTGGGTGTTCTCTTCTACGGCGCCGAGGAGTACGAAAAGGCCGTCGACTGCTTCGGCGCCGCCCTCGCATCGACAGAGTCCGGCACGACGAACCAGCAGAACCAGCTGCACCTCCTCTGGAACCGCCTCGGCGCTACCCTCGCCAACTCGGGCCGCAGCGAGGAGGCCATTGACGCTTACGAGCGCGCCCTCGCGCTGCGGCCCAACTTCGTGCGCGCGCGGTACAACCTCGGCGTCTCGTGCATCAATATCGGCTGCTTTGCTGAGGCGGCGCAGCACCTCCTCGGCGCACTGGCGATGCACAAGGTCGTCGAGAAGGAGGGCCGGGAGCGTGCAAGGGAGGTGGTGGGGGATGCGGTTAATGAGGTGGAGTTGGATCGCATGATTAGCCAGAATCAGAGCACGAATCTGTTTGATACGCTGCGGAGGGTGTTTAGCCAGATGCAGCGGAGGGATCTGGGGGATCTGGTGGGGCCGGGGATGGACGTGGAGCGCTTTCGGTCGGAGTTTGAGTTTTGAGGACGGGGTGGAGGAGAAGGTTAAGGAGGTGTTGGGGAATTGGGATGTGCCGTTTGGAAAGATAGAGCGGCAAAAGGCGAGGATGTACGCTGAGGCCGAAGAGGAGTTGGGCGACTCCTGTCTCTGGGGCTGGCGAAGCCTGGATACCCGCCGCGACTGTGTTTGGAATCTCCACGGCGGCGGGAACGTATAGGAGCCTGTTGTATAGTGGAAAAGGGAAGGCGTTTGCATTGCTGGTGTTCTGGATGTAGGGATGGGAGAGCCCGCCTTGGGTAGATAGGAGCGTGTAGGAGCGTCGAGCAGATCTTGGCCGTAGAAGCTATGAGATATAAGTAATGACTATGGGCTCAAATGAGCTTGAGAGAGGAGTAGGTCCTCACCATGTTACACAGGTACACCTCCTTGCATGGTCTTCGGTGCCGAATCTCGACCATCACGGTTTCTATTCGGGGCAAGGACGGCCCCAATAGTTTTACTTGATGGTTCAACACCAGAACGCGTTTAATGAGCCTTTTGCTTCTTTCCGAACCGGCATAAGAAATTACTAATCATAGGAGAAGACTAGAGACGCGTTTATATAATCTTGCTATTTTATAGACTAACTAGACTCCTAGACAACTATTATATACGCCTTGTTATGAGTTTAACAACTGTGAGGTCCTGATAAGTTGTCGAGAGTCGCCCTGCGCAAGAGCCTGGATCAAGAAGGTGGGCGGGAAGATTTGAATAAAAGAAGCTAACTGAAGTGTCTGCCTCAGAACCTACAAAGGTATCCAACCATATAGAGAATGCTTCTAAATCGGTTCGGTCATAGTGTTGAGGGGTTGAGAGGCGGCCTTTGGAATTTCTCTTGGCATAAATCCCACCCCAGCGGCCCCGCAGACGTCATGGGAATCGTGAATCGCCTCTAAAAGATTGCCATCCCACCGCGCAATTGCATCTTTCCACAACCTCACAACAAACTATCCTCCCAGAAAACAACTCAATCATGTCCGACCTCGATCCCCAAGGCTCCTCCCAGCCTACTCTAGACCAAGCATACACCACACCCGGAAACGCTGCAGGCAAGAACCCGGCGGAAGATCGCCAGACTGCACAAAACGCGCGCTCGAACCCGGACTCCGATGATGTCGAGCACGTTCGGTCGCAGGGCCATTCGCAAGAGGAGGGGACCTTCTCGTCGCTTGGTCGCGGGGTGCGTGGCGGTGGAGAAGGCGAAGTAGGGAAGACGGAGGAGCAGATGGGGAGGCACAATGAGCTTGATGGCGAGCAGATGGCTGCACCGGGCGAAGGGAGGATTAGGGATGCTGTTGCTGGAGATTCGACGTTCCAGGGGAGGAGTGGGGAGCAAGAAGACCTTGCTTCGGACTTGGACAGGTGAGCAGCATTGGCATGAACGAGGCCTTTAGGCATTGGCGACTAACGAGACGGGTTTATAGGAAGAAAGCTGAACAAGCGCCGCTCCGCGAGGAGTTGAAGGAGAATAGGGCGGAAAAGCTTGACGTTGCCGGTATCCTAGGTCAGTCTGGTGGGCCTGCTAGCACGGTGGATTAGGGTCAACATCTGCATACTTTAGTCTAAGAGTCGGGTTTCTTTCATCTGACAAAAAGAGTTGGGTTTACGAAGAAATGGTACTCAAACTTCGACTTGACCTTGTGTATTAGTATCTATACCTCCATAAGCTTCTTAGGTTAGACTATCTTGAGTCTGTATTGGTACTCTGTCTGTGCTTTGTTCAACGCCTGCATCATACCATTGATGCTGGTATACCCACAGCCTCTGCCTAGGCTGATGTTACGCTGTCAACGCAACGATGCCAACATAGAGACGCCAAATGATCAAACAAACGCCTTGACATGACCATTGAAGAAGGTATCCAACGCCAAACTCCGTCGCTATGATGTGTATCCACAGGCTTATTCTGCCTTGGAAAAAGTGTTGTCGTGAAAGTCGAACAATGATTGCCCCTGCTGGGCTGGCGAGGGAAAGTTACTAGCGCCCTTATTCTTCCATCATATGTCCGTTTGTCTCGACAGAATCGACTGCTTTGCTATTCGTATCGGTATTCGAATCAGGTTTTGCGGCTCGCTGCCGCATACGCAGCCTCCACTCTCCAATGCTCTCAATTGTACCTCCCTCAATCTTGACTGGCTTTATTTCCGATGGCTGACCGAGAATAGTCCCTTGGTAGCGGGATTCCACGCCGGTCTTGCTGTGCTTTTTCATGAGTGCTACGAACCGTTAGTCTCATACCCTCCAGCATGATTGTAGACCATAAGGATGCACATACATGTCAGATAATCCTCCATCTCTTTAGCATCTAGGTCCGCCGTTGTTGTTATAGCAGGAGCGGGAGGCGCGCCCAGTCCCGCGATCCTTTGAATTTCACGGTTCTGCTCGCCCTCAATCCAGTCCAGGAACGCCTTGACATCCTGAGTGTCTTCCTCGTCACGCTTGATTCGCTCCTTCTCCCGGAGCCCGTTTCTCTCTGGGTATTGCTCCAAGGGCTTGCGCAGCATCTCCTTCCACGCCTCTTCTCCGGGAGTTAAGGATGGCACCAGCAGACCGCAATCCTGTAGGGCCATGCGCACGTCGGTGATATCAGGCTCCGGGGTGTTGTGGTTCGCGACCGCATTCTCAGCGGTGCGGGACGCGAGGAGAAGAATATAGCGCGACGTGATATCGGTGAGAATGTCGAGGACGGAGGGCTTCGCGGCGTGGAATCCAGCAGCGCGGAGGATGTGGAGGATCGCCGGACGCAGGAGCGCGTTGTGGAGCGTGTTGGAGGACATGTTCGAGGCGGTGTGACTCTCCTCTCGGGTCACGGTGGAGAGTGAAATCGACAGTAGCTTGACATGGCCGGTAGAGCGGGGGAAAGAAGGGCTGTAAGAGCAGCGGCAGTCCAATTCATCTAAAGTTTACGCACGTGACTCACCGTCTTCATGACTAAGCCACTCCCGTCTCCCGCCTTCACGTCACCTCACTCCTTCATACATTCCTGACAACACGTTAAATCGTGAGCGCGCCTATATACAGTCTACCACTATTCACACTGCATCTCCGCGACTGGATCCTTCTCGTCTGATACTACAGCGCCACGCCGGCGACCTCGTGACCCTTTGAATAGGTGGCTCGCAGACATGTCGTTGAAGTTGAAGCTCAAGACGTCGACACCCGCGGACGGTTCTAGCACCTCACATCATACACCATCCGGCACCCCCAAGATAAAGCTCAAGATGCGCCCCTCTTTACCACCCACTCCCGCCAACGAACACCCCCCCGACCTCCCAGCGCCCGTCCGCCAGAAGCGCAAGTACAACAAGAAGCCTAAGTTCGACGCGGACGGAAACCCAATCACCACAGCACCGAAGGGCCCCGCCAAGAACAACAAGAAAAGAGCGAGAGATGAGGACGATGAGGAGGTGTCGCCCCCGGCAAAGCGGAAAACCAAAGGCCCTGGGCACCCGCTCTCGATTATACCCCCGACTCAAAGCCAAAGGATTATACCGAAGCTGAAGCTCACGGCGCGCACGCCTGGAAGCGCTGCGCCGGTGTTCAAGCTTAAGTATCAGGGCAAGCCACCTCCGCGACCGCTGGGCGTGGGCTACGATAGCGAGTGCGAGGACGCAGAGATCGATCCAGCGATCCAATCTCAGTTCGTTTTGCGCATGCAGCCAGGCCCAGACTGCGAGGCGCTGAAAAAAGCCATCGAGGAGAAGAAAATCGGCAAACCCTCTAGCGACGGCGGATTTTCAGTATACTTTCGATTCTTCGACAAAGAGGCACGCCGCTCGATCGTCGTAGTCAACGGCACGCGCTACGCGGCCGCGATGGTCGACCTCCCCTGCATCGTAGAGTCTATGAAGAGCTGGAACAAGCGGGACTGGGTGAAGAGCGCCGACATCTGCCAGATGCTGCTGGTGCTGGGGCCGTGCAAAACGGACGAAGAAGCAAAAGCCTTCATGCTGCCGCAAGAAGTCGACCCGGACCTCCACCAGTACGCGCACGGGCTGACACCCCCGATGCACTGGGTGCGCAAGCGCCGCTTCAGGAAGCGCGAGAACTTCCGCAAGATCGAGGAGGTGGAGGCGGAGGTCGAGCGCCTGCTGGATCTCGACCGCGCCGCAATGGACTCGGGTGGCGGGACGGAGTATAACTTGGTGGATGTCAACGACGTTGACGACGACTCAGAAGACGATGGATACTACGAGAGCGACGACGAAAAGGCAGACGTGGATATGGCCGTAGAAGACGCTCCACACGAGAGCTACGTGGACGAGCCCGATCTAGAGCAATTGCTCGAGCAGCAGCTCGCCGAAGCCCCCGATCCTTTCGAAGCCACAGTCGCAACCGGCCTCGTTGCCGAATCCTCCCAAGTTGCAACATCACACGACGTCGCGATGCACGCGCTCGGCGCCGACGTCACCGACGCCGTGCCCACCACAGAAACTCCAACACCCAACTCGCCATCCGTCGCAGAGACCAACTCGGAAGGCGACGACGACGAGGAAGAGGAAGATTCGGAGGAAGAGATTGACGCGGATACGCTGGCAGCGCAGCAGGAGCTCGCACAGCAGAAGGAGGAGATTGCAGATCTCGAGAAGGAGATTGCGGATGCGAACGCGCAGCTGCAGAAGACGCCGAACATCCTGCTGAGGAGACGCATTATATCTAAGATTGAGACGCTGACGAATGATTTGAATCTGAAGAAGACAAGTTTGGGCATGGAGGTGGATTGAGAGGGTTGCGCGTAGCGTTGGACTTGGACTCGGACTTGGGTTTGAGCTTTGCAATTTGGCGGCAATGCGGACTGGTTGCTGCGACGGGGATTTGCCTGTCTTCGAAGATGGCGCAGCATGGCGCCCGATGTGTAATTGTACGAGTGGAATAGTATGGGGATGAGAGAGTGGCTGCGCTGGCTTGGGATGTCATCCTCGAGCTTATATAGCACCCAATAACGGTGTCGAGCGCCCATAGAGTTAGTCGGTGCTGGCTGGCGGAAAGGCCTTCAGGCACTACAGCTTATATCACATACCCTACCCTCCTCTACTCAATAACAGTCTCGAGAGGGTTCAACACGCAAAACCAATATACTTAATACATTTGACTACACAGCTTGCCTTGCCTCGCCATCACTCACACTCTCTCATGCACCCCATCAAGGTCCAACACACTTCAAAGGCTCACTCATGGCACATCACATCCCATCCCAACCCCATATACAAAACAAGGCGTAAAAAAGCAACAGGACTAACATTTCAGTCATACGGCCCAACGGCGATCAGCCGTGCCAAAAGAACCCCCGTACCGTACGTAGCCTATCATAGTATATATCTAGCCCAGCAGCGGCAGCAGCAGCAGCCAGCAGCCCGAAAATCGAACGTTGCGAAAAAAAAAAAAAAGCACTCCACTCCGATCCAAATGCAGAAAGGTTGTAACACATAGGATATGGTACAGGGGGGTGGGTTGAAGAGAAACGAGGGAATCAACAGCGCTTGCTGATCAGGCGGCGGCGGAGAGAAGGAAGAATGTTGATATTGGCTCGTACAATATCCAAGCCCAGGCGGGGCAGTAAACAATTTCTAGAAACGGGAATCGCGCAGACCCGGTGGTGCCTATGATGCCACGGGTTGAGAGAACAGGAGGGAGAGATGGAAGCGAAAAGAGATTATCGGAAACGCCGTGGGGATTCGCCATAGTAGAAACATTACGATTGCTTCTTCTTGTCGTCCTTCTTGTCTTTCTTCCTGCCCTCGCGGAGCCGCTTCACGCCATCGCTGATGCCGTCCTTGAACTTCTCCCACGGATTGCGGTTGAGGCGGTTGCTCAGCTGGCGGTAGCTGTACATCTCGCCCCAGCAGTCGCGGCCCCATTCGCAGCCGGCCATGTTCACGAGGAAGTCGCGGTCTTTCTCCTTGTAGTGGATCATTGGGTCGTCGCCCCGCTCGCCGCAGGCGCCGGGCGGGAAGCTGTTGACTTTACGCTGTTTGATGAAGGCGACGTGGGGACGCACCCAGGGCTGGTTCCGGTACATGGCTTCCAGCGAGTCTTGCTCTTTGTGTTCCCATTCCATGTGTTTTTGCTCGTAGCCGACGGGGTCCCACCAGATGTCTAGTAGGCGGTCTGTCCACACGCTTCGGCGAACGAAGAAGGATCCGAGGTTGAAGCCACTGCAGTCTTGGGGCACGATCAGGTTGATGGAGCTTGGCTTTCCATCGCCCACGGTCGACCTGGTTTCTGGATCGAGGTATTCGCCGGTAAGAGGGTGGCTGATATTGAGGGGATTGTAATCATTGATATCTCGGTACGTGGTTTTTTGTAGATTGTTGAAGATGTGCGACTGGAGGGAATAGGACGGCTCCATTATGAAGGTGTTGAGATCCAACCACCAAAACCTGTGAATTGTTAGTAATTGCGTATGTAGAAATTATCCTCGATACTCACCATTCTGCGTGAGGGTATTTGCGCATGGTGTTGCGGATCGTGTCCACTTTTTCCCAACTCTCTCGCCATTCGTGCGCATAGCGCTTTTTCGTGCTCATATCGACAATCTCCAGTTCGTAGCCCCAGTTTTTGGCGTACTTCTTCTTGTTCTTTACACTATCTCTCTCAATCGCCCACTCGCGAGGGCCTTTCCACTCCATCACACCTCCCCCTTGGTTGGCTGCCAGTATGATTACGAATTTGCTGCCACCGCCAAGAAATGAAGTTCCGCGCCATAGTCGATATAGCGCTGTAGCTGTTAGAGAATTGAAAATTTAGGCGGATGCAAGACTTACGAGTGACATAAAACAACAAGAGGCAGAAAAGTAATACGGCGACCACATAAAGCGGTTTCCTCCAGCGCCACATTTTCCTGCCTACTCTAGTTGCAAGTTGTCCTAACCGCGTCCGCTGAAATCTCGTCCACCGGCCCCGGCCAAATTTCTCCTTCTCGGCGTATGAGGGCGCGAAAGAGGGCAGACTTTGTGATATGGACCGCAGGTGTCTGTTGAAGAAGTTGTTGTTCCGTGGCGCGAAGGCTCCGTATCCCTTGACTTCTGCACTCCGTGCCTGAGCGGCGGCCCATGTAACGTTGTTCGCTCCGCCATTCGCGTATCCCCTCGTTGGACTCGACCTCCCGCTTGTGCCTTGCGGTGTCATCAGCCCCGGACTCAACCATCCTCCGCCGTGATGAGGCGATGGCGATCTCGAAGACATGCCAGTGAAGTCGGCGGGCGTGCCTGGGATTGTTTCTAGGTGGTCGCGATGGTCTCTGTGGTCTCCTGCAGCACTGCCTACGGCACTGCTGCCCGAGGTAGAGCCAAATCGGTCCCTTGATGTAGAGCTTTCCTGGAGATGCAACGTCGGAGGGGCCCTCGCGGCAGACGAGCGCCTCCGGCGATGGGCGACGGAAGGTTGGAGGGAGGGTGAGGTCGCCACAATGAGGGTGGGTCTGGGGCGGAGGGAGAATTCGAGGAAGAGGACAGACTGCTAGAGTCTGCACGCGGCGTCGTCCTGCGGCTCAGAAGACGCTAAGCAGCAGCCAAGCTGTCAAAGCAGGTAGTCGGAAGCAGAGGGTGCAAGGAGGATGGGGCTCCGAGGCGCTGTGGAACTGGACAAGCAAGGTGGCCAAGAGCTCGCGGCGCAAAAGAAGGGCGCAAAGCCAGATATGGCTCCAGATTGGGAGGGTTGAGGTGATCTCGGCGTACGTCCGGGGTCGAGATACGCTAAGGGTCTATGTGTTCCGTTCCCTGGGAGGAGGCGAGGCTGGTAACGAGCGTGGGATGCAGCTGGACAGGCAGCGTGAGTGGCCGCGAGAATTGCTGTGGCAGGGGAGGGGGTTATGTTTGGAAGAAGACGAAGTAATCAGATGTCAGAGACAACGGCGTCCTAGGGGAAGAGACTTGGGAGAATCTGAGGTCGGCTGGGCGTGCTTTCAATTGAAATGAGGACAGATTTTTTGCCGTGCCTGCATATCGATATCTGCATAGGGGCCAGGAGCATCCCTCTCTATCTATCGCGCCCGTCATTTTGCGGGCCTTGGCGGCGATTGCACGCCGCCTCGACCGCCACTTGCGCTGCGCTAGCGGCTGGTGCAAGTTGTGGTGGAGTTCCTGGCCAGGTTGTGAGGCCAGGGGCCGCAGATGAGCTGTGCTGGCGGCGAGGGAGCTGAGCAGCTCAACTCCTGTAGAGGTTCGCGACGCGATGCCCAAGATAGCAGGCCACAAAACTGCTGCACTTCTATCCAGACTTCGACTGCCAGCAACCGGCCGTCCGCTCATGCAGCGATCGGCAATTGCTGGGCCGCTACCGAAGGTAATATCAAATGCCATGTCGCCGAAATTATCGTCGCTGCACGCTCCAGGGAACCCGCTGCAGTAACACCTATCACGGCCCGCCAAGCACCGTGATAGGACAATGCGCCCCTCTTTGGGCCTGAGCCATGCGGCGAAAAACAAGCTTAACCGCGAATGTCGGGCGCCTGGACGAATAGCCTGGCCCGGCTGCTCCCTATACAGAGAGGCGGCTAGCCCGCAGGATGGTGTTGAAGACTCTAGCGACGTCTCAAAATACCCCTGGTGCACAGTTAAGTCTCAGGATGCCTCACTTACCACGAGGACAGTCAACAGTGTCAAATGTGAAATGTACTCACTACGGGCATGGTCAGCAACGTCAAATATACTTGTCACGGGCACGGTCAACAGCGTCAAATGTAACTCTAAGTGGGTGCTTCAACCTCTAGATGGCAAGACGGGAGTCCTTTTCGCTATTTTCAGCTGCAATGTGCTCATTTGTCGGCTGTTGAACAGATAAACTTCTCACCCGCCCCTGCAAGTCACGATTATGGAGACGGTACCTTGCGAGTATCTCGTGTTTCGCACAGTAATGATTTGAGAGCCAGCCCGATGGCACATCTGTGATGTGACGAAGAGGAGTAGTGGTTCTCGTCAGCTCAACTCCCACATGCTTCTGTCCTCATTCATCCCCTCCACCCCCTCTCCGCCCCTCTCCATCCTCTCTTCAGACCAGTAGAATCCCGCTCGCCCCTCTCGCTGCCCTGCTGCCAAGGGCGGAGAAGAAGTGCCTTGGCGCCTTACCTAAGGAAATGAACGGCGTCTAGCTGCTGCTGGTCCCCTCTCACGACTGGCCAGATGCTTCGCCCACCTACTCTCCCGCCAGCAAACCCAGCAGCCAGCGCCCTCTCACGCGACTACGTTTCGTCGCTGCATTGATTCCCGTGTGTCCCTCCAGCGAATACCTGGCGGCTACGAGCCTGCGACTCCCTGCTCATGGCGCTCGCTAAGTCGGACGTGCGCCCGTGAGAGCGCGACGAGCTCCAATCATTCCCGTGAGTCACTGCCCTCCGCTCCCACCCAGCCGTTCGCAGCCTACGTGTGTCCGTCGCCGGCGAATCGCGACCTCTGCTGGAGCATTCGTGGAGGATCTGGAGAGGCTCTATGCAAGAAATGGCATGGTTGGCGTGGCCTGCCTGGCCACCGTCGGGAGAGGTTTGGGGCGCGTGTTTCAACGCGCTGGAGGTGGAGCTGCTTCTTCTCTTTGCCATCTCAAAGTCTTTGCATCTCAACTTCGTCTGCGGCTTCTTCACCTTTCACTTCCTCTGTAACCTCCATTGAAGCGTCTTTGTTCTCTTGTTCTCTCGCCTCTTTGCTGCATTGTAAACGCAGCCTCTCCGTCCAATCAGGTCTCATCTGGCCTCCACCAACAATAGACCAACATCGCAGACATCCTTTGTTTCATCCTCGTGACAGACCCAACTGAGCTTCACTTCGCGCCCCGCATGAAAATGACTTACTCATGAAATCACCAAATACCAATCTGCACGTCTTCATAGACCAATTCGAGATCCGACCCCCGACTTCATAACCTACTTTCACACCCGCCTGCGACCCTATATTACCAGCAACGTCCCGAACCACGGTCGGCACGCCGCCGCAGGCATTGCATAGCTACGAAGACATGAACGACGTAACCTCATTCGGATCCTCATCACCACCAAAACCACTACGGAGATCCACGACTCGCATAACCAGGTTTCCGGGTGCCGCAGACTTCTTGATGGACGATCTCCATACTACACAAAATCCGCCGCCTGCATACCCAGCAGCAAATGGTCAACAACCGGCACATGATACAAATGGGACATGGTTATTACAGCATGATGTTTACGAGCAAGCGAGATGGGACGCAGACGCCTCACGCGTAGCCGCCAGGAAGGCCATGGCAGCGAAACGACAGTCACGAGCCTCGATAACTCAAGCGGCACGAACCAAATCAAAGAGGAAAGCGAAGCAGGCAACTTTTACAAGGCCAGGCATCACAGTAGACACAAACGTCTCGCGGCACAAAGCCAAGCCGCCACGGCAACTCTTCCCGCAGAAGTCATCAGATTTGTTGAAGCCAAATGGCATTGTTGGATTTGTCAACCTACCGGACTTTTCAGAGGATCATGATTCTGGCAAGAAGAGTACGTGGTGGCAATTTGGAAAGTCAAAGGGAAACATGGGCGACAAGGGCGAGAATACAGACTCACCGAGTAAAACTCGCCCTGCGAACGGATTCGGGTTCAAAAACAAGACAATGCGAGCCCAAAACCGTGATCAAGAACCGCCCTCCATTGTTACGCCCACTCAGGAAACATATCAAAGAGGCATGTTCGCTAGACCATCCGATGCAGCGGACGAACGAGCATATGCTAGCCCTCAGACAGGGGGAACATTACGACCAGGACGATTCGCATCGGTGGAGGTTTCACCCGCGGATCGACCCATCACCATCGGTCTCTCCATTCCTTCCGACAGTCTCTCAGAACACGAGGACTATCGAACAAACCGCCAACGCTCAGAGAGCGATGTGACGCTAGTCACTCCCAACATCATCATCACCCCCGCAGCGCTGAAGTCAGTATGGTCACCAGATAGTGAGCCAGACTACAGGCCCCGACCACCTTCTAGCATTTACTCACAAGCGACCTTTTTCCCTTCCGATTACACGAATAATCAGTATGTTCCACCTGTACCAACGGTGCCATCTCATCTTGTTGGATCAGGGCACACAGCAATCCCCAGCCAGCCTGCGCGAGATAAGGAATTTGAGACTAGTCAGAAATCGAACCACGTCCGCGATAGCACCATCGATTCAGCAGTCACGGCCTTCGAGGAAGATGAGGACACCAGACGCAAAGCCAGAATCACGTCGACAGGAACGCTCTTCGAAGAAGATGCGACACCGCATTCTTCACGAGAGAAAACCAATAAAGGTCATCTCGATTTAAGCATCGATACGGCGTTAACACCAACGCCAAGGCTCTCTCGTGGATGGTGGAATGTCATTACCACGCCGTTTGAACTGTCACGCTCAAATTCACTATGGACAAGAAGGACGGTTGGAAACGGTGATACCACACCAGATGTTCCTATGGTGCCTCAGAGGTTTGGAGCGAGCCCCGTTTCGGCATCGACACCGTCTACGTACATATGGTCGGCAACGGAGAAAGCTTTCAGTCCAAACGACAGGGAAGTTCCACTACTTCTTGGCCTCGAGCTCCCGAACCAAATGCGTGAGACTGCCCGTCTGTCGAATTCGCAACCTCAGATGGGGCGGGTCGAGGGGGTTCAAACCCACGAGCCGCTTACTCAAACCTCTCCAAAGGCACTTGAGCCTGCTCATTTGACGAATCCACCACTCCAGATGATACCGTTCGAGGGGTTCCAGTCCCGTGAGCCAGGCCCTCAGTCATCAATTCCACAGCCTCAGACATCAATCCCACATCCGCAGACATCAATTCCACCGCCTCAAATGGCGCACACGACTACTTATTCAAACAACTCGCAATTCCGGACTCCAACGTTTGAGGGGCCCCCGTCTCGTGAGCAGGCGTCTCAAAACTCAACACCAAAGTTTTCAATGACTCACGAGACTCAATGGTCGAGTCCACAGCCACAAATGGCACCTTCCGATAACCATCAGCGAATTTCCAAGAAGCAGGCACGTGAACAAAGACGTGAGCAGAGACGCGAGCAGAAACGTGAAAAGAAGCAACAGAAGAGCAAGAGATCACGGTGCTGCTGCTGGCTCAGCTGGTGCTGTATCATATTTCTTGCACTTGTGGCTATCATTACGGCACTTGCGGTCACGTTAACGAAGAAACATCACAAAAAGGACGATATACCCACTGCCTCTCAGTGGTTGAATTTGACTGGGTATCCGCCCATGCCTACAGGAATGTCGACTATTGCCCAGCCAGAGGCCATTGAGGAAGAAAGTGGATGCGTTTCCCCCGCCACCATATGGAGTTGTGCATTGCCTAAGGAGGAACAGGCATCTGTTGCTCCCAACAAGCCGGACCAGCCGAATTTCAAGCTGAACATCGTGTTTGATAATGGGACAATTGCGGATAAATCCAAAACGCAAATTGCTCCTCGTGCTGTTTTTAACCCCGTTTCCGCTGGAGCGTTCATCAGATCAAAGCTTCTAAAGATTCGCGCCATTACAGCTTCGCCAGCGGTGCCTTCTTTAGACGATCAGAGGTTCCTAGGAAACACGACTGATGACAACAAGGTTCCATTCGAAGGCGAACAAACGCCGTTCTTTATTTCTTTCGTTGACCCAACCATGGCATCGTCTTCAGCACGACTTGTCAGACGGGGAGGCGACAATTTCGGCAACCTCTCCGACCTAATTCCGCCCCCGTCCGTCAACAGCGACGGCACTGCGGCACCAGCTAACCTCCTCCCTCTCCCCAGCTCGCAGCCGCTGCAGCTTTACGACCGTGGCCTGCCTACTGAGCACTACGGCTTTTACAACTACTTCGACCGCTCTATCTTCCTAAAGTCCATCCAGCCAACAAACAACTCCTTCGGCGGTGTCCCAGCCGACACAAACGGCGGCTCCACCTTCGACAGCGCAACCATGCGCTGCACGTGGGCTCAAACGCGCTTCCGTGTCCAGATTTGGACAAACTCTGGCAGCACCAAGCCGCTTCTGCAAGGAACGCCGACAACTTCCACAGCCTCGTCTGCGTCGCCGACCTCAACGGCCAGCCCGTCACCCGATCTGAAGCGCCCGGGCTCCTTCCCGTACCCTGTTACCGTGACCCTGGATCGACACGGCGGGGCCCTGTCGAAGAAGATGATCTACTGCTACGGCATGGACACGAACGGCAAGATCGAGAAGAACGCGCAAGCCTTTGTGCTCGAGGACCGCTCTTTCGGTGGCGTTGCCGTCAATCCCGCTAGTGGGCCGTTTGATAATGTTCCTGTGGCGACGAAGGATGGAGGCCCCGGGGGGATTGATGGAGGCACGGGGGGCTGTGGGTGTCAGTGGGCGAATTGGTTGGGGAGTTAAGGGGGGTTCAGGGGAGCCACTTCTTGTATTTACGTATTTTTAGCGTGGGGTAATTAGATTGAGTATGGGAACTGTGAGTGGTATTCCAGCTTTGGTGTTTTGTGAGTTTGAGATCGGTTCTTTTGTCTTTCTGAGATGTGCTACGCTTCTTCGTCGTGGCTTGAGACGTCGCCATGGATTTTGGAGGGCTGAGGTGAGTGATCTTGGGGGGTTTGATATTGCGCTGGGGCACCTCAGACGGCGGCAGAGGGGCGGAACCAGAGTCGACGTGGGAAGCATCGCAGAAGGTTTTTATATTTGATACCCTTCAATTCCCGTTCCCCGAATTTGATATCCAAGGCCTGCTTCTCTCTGGCCCTTCTCATACAGTTCAATATCAGAAGCCTTCGTACACTCTGTCGCCGCATGTAGTGTCCCAAGCGCTAATTCACATTGGGAGCAATGTTTCATATGTAATCTGTTTACACTCATGACAGTGGTTCAAGCGCAAGAGTACCAAAAGATCTATGGCCAGGCACTGGACCTCTTTATAGCGCTCGTGGTCCCTACAAAAATTGAGTCTCGTGCGAGGCATCTCCAGTCAAAGATCCACGTTGTCCAAGACCACAGGCGCCTCAAAACCAACACCCAGCCACCTTCAGCTGGAGCCGTGGCTTGACGTCATGCCAGAATGCAAGGAGTTCCACGCCCAGCTGGAGACAAGGCGCCTGGGACGCTTCTCTGCATAGTTATCATGCCAGGCAGCACTTCACTTAGACGACGCACTTCACCTTTCCTCACCACTCCCGCCCGGCCATACCGCATTCGGTTAGCCGCTAATGCTCCTCGCACTTTCCAGTACTTAAGCAGATCTCGCCCTCCGTCCTCCATTCCTTTTCTTCCTCTCTACCATCATCTTCAGTTCATTCTCTCCACGATCACAATCATCAATCTTCCACGCATCAAGCACTTCTTCGATCTACATCCACTTCAACGTACTCGTACCAACTACCACCTCAACCTACTTCATTATGTCCGACAACTCTGCCGTCAAGGCCACCACCCCCCAGGCCGCTACCGCACCGACCTCGTCGGTCTTCACTGAGCGCGAGCTTGCTATGCTCGGATGGGCCATGCAGTCTCTCAAGTCTGGTCCTCCCGACGTATGTTCCCATCTTTTCACCATCCAATTTCAATGCGCACAGATCTTACCATCCACCACAGATTGACTACGAGAAGCTTGCTGGCTTCGCTGGCATGGGCAATCCGAAGTCTGCCTCCAATGCTTGGGCCAAGCTCAAGATCAAGCTGTTCACTGGAGACGCTGCTATCCCACCGAAGACCCCGAAGACTCCCAAGACTCCCGCTGCTCGCAAGCCTCGCGGCAAGGCGGCGGCGGCTGCTGCCAACAAGGCCAGCGACGAAGAGGGCACTGGTTCTGCTGCAGCTCGCGACGAAGCTCTTGCCTCTGACGACGATGTTGCTGCTCCCGAGGTCAAGACTCCCAAGGCCAAGAAGGCTACCACTCCACGCAAGCGCAAGTCCTCTGACGAGGCCGAGGGCGAAGAGGTTACCCCGAAGAAGCGCGTTCGCAAGACCAAGACCCAGAAGGAGGCCGAGGCTGCTGGTGAGTCCACCATCCAGTTCAGACTCACTCGAGCAGCGGCTAACATTTTAGCCGGCAAACTTGCGCTCCCAGACATTGATGTCGCCGCTGCTGTTAAGGACGAGAACGACACCGAGGCTACGACTGTCAAGAACGAGGAGGTCAACGGCGAGGACGAGGACGAGGTCAAGACAGAGGAGGATGCTTGAACACCTCAACCACATCGGCAACATCGACAAGAAGCTCGACCTCTATCTCACACAACTGCTTCTTTATACTTCTCATACTCATCAAACTCATCGCATGTCTGCGCATACGCACACGGCTTGAAACGATCTTCAAGGGTTTGTCTTCCTCTTTTGCTTTTTCTATACCCCATTTCCCTTTGCCTCATCTCCCTTCCTATCTCTGCATTTGGCTGGCGCTGGCACTGCTCATTGGCATGCACTCAACGCAAATCGTTGCTGCGGTTCAGTCATCACGGTTGATCTTGGGAGGAACGCCGGACGAAATGGGATTGGCTTTGTTGGACTGAGGTCATTTGGCGTTTGGGAGGTCTGGATGGACCTAGGGGGACTTGATACTGTAGCTTGAATAGCTGGATCAATGGGATTCCCTCAACATGAACACTTGACTTTACTATGCCTTCTGGTGATCGAGTTTATGGAGTTGCGTTGAAATGTGGTAAATTACCACTCAGTGAAGCCATCTCACTACTTCACGTCTATGCCTCAACCACACCCGCTTCACCACCTTTCCAACCGCATCAACGCCTCCTAACTAGTCGCGCGCAGTAATACCATCTCGATAGTCCTCTTGCTTTACATCTTCGCGCAGCCTGCCAACCAGAACACCTTCCCCCTCCACCCAATTGCAGCGCGACACGCCACCACTAGACGCATATGCACCCAAGATGGCCAGCGTCAACCTCCATTTCCATCCCCCAGCATCCACAAACCTAAACCTCTCCCCTCCTTGAATCTCGGAAACCTCGACCCTTCCCAGGTTTAAACACCAGACATCGCATCTCACCCACCCCAGACCTCCCGCATCAGACAACCAGACCGATAGCATCTCGACACAAACCCCCGCCCTTAACTCCCACGATTCACGGAACCCAACACCCACCAGCTCCTCTGCCTCAGCCCTTTCCCCCTCTTGCTTCCAGCTTCCCAGATGCCAGCGGTACGTACGCCACTGCCTGCCCCCCACCCCTCGCCCCCCTTCCCATCACAACGCGTAGGACCTGCGAACACTTCCGCTGAATCAAGACCCCAGCCCGCCATCCAAGTCAACTGGCTGCTCCTCGCCGCGCCACCGTTCCAGGGCGAAAGGAAAGTCGCTGAGGTGCAGTGTCCTGCGTATAAGGTGGAGGTGTGGGGTGTGGGGGGGTTGGGGAAGCAGTGGGTGCTGCGGACGAGGGGGGTGGGAGGGGGGAGGGGAGGGTAGGGTAGTGGGGGTTGAGGATACTAGGGGGGGGGGGATGATGGAGGGAAGACTGGAGGAATATGCTGAGGGGGAGAGGCCTGGTTCAAGGAGGGATAGAGGGCTGAGTTTGGGCTGGATGGTTGGTCGTAGATTGCTACCGTCATGATATGCATATAGAGAGGAGAGGTGCAGCGTCGGCTTGAAATGAGCGCTCTTGGGGTGTGGAGGAGTTGGTACAAGTCTGATGGGTAGCGTGTGCGCAAGGCGGGAAGTACATGTAGGATTTTCATTCAACGATGGTTGGAACGACTAGGAAAGGGTCATGATTATGTTGTAGGGAACTTTCCTCTACCTACCTGTCTACGCCTCTTTACCATCCGAACCTGTGGCTCTGGGTGGATGACTTACTTCGTTCGTCGGTCAATTACTAGCTGGAGGAACCTGAAGCACAAATTAAGCTGATATGTTGAAGAAACGACTAGAGCAGTTGGAAGAGTATAAGATCTCCCGGAATAGACAAAAATGCACAGATACCTGCAGAAACTTGATCTCAACGCTATATAGAGCAGACACTTGCACCGACTAATCAATCGCTAAGATCGAGATGAGAGTCCTTTGGTATCATACAAGCCTAACACAGCCCTCACATGCTGCTGATTAAAGCTTCCACGATCTCCTTTTGCCAGTGTACCTGAATGCCTGCATGAGCCTCGTCCTTCACTCTAAACCGCGCTCTACCACCCAACCGTACCGCTATCTGCTCCCCATGAACGAGCGGCACAAAAGTATCATACTTCCCATACCACAGCTGTACCGGCAGATCCGCCCGTATATCCCGTACCCGGAACCCAAAATCCCTGCACATCAACTTGCCATCAGCCCATACCGCATCATACCCCTGCGCATAGGTTTCCCGCGCGCTCCTCACACTTAAGCGGAGAAAATCTGTATCGGTCATGATATCTAGATCCCTCTGATGCGACTTCTGAAGATCAGATCCAGGTTGCAGCATGAGCTCGAGATAGCGTTCGTCGGTTAGATCCAAGCGCCCTCCCGGCTGTCGTCGCAACCACCATCGGCCGAGCCAGTAAGGGGCGTAGCGAATACCCCAAGGCCATCCAACCCAATGCGCCCAATCCGCACCACGCATACCGATGTCAGGCGGCCCCATGCCGCAGACGATGGAAACGCTCTTGAGCTTCTCGGGCGGTAGTGCTGCCGCGCACGCAAGCGCGTATGGTCCGCCTCCCGATACTCCCTATCCAAGCCAGATTACACGATTAGCAGACAGCATCAGGCATGACGACGCATTGGTCGTACCAGTACGGAATAGTTTTCAAGTTCCAGATGCGCTGCAAGGTGTTCCAGGTCTTTCGGAAGGTCAAGGAGCGCTCGATTGGCATGTGGCGAGCTCCAGCCTACTCCAGGCCTGTCCACTGCGATGATTCGGGCGCCGATTTGCAGGCCCAGGTCGTCGTAGGCGGCGGCCTCGATACGAGAGCCTGGCCATCCGTGTTGGTATAGGATGGCCCGACCTGTTGGCGAGCCGTATTGGGCGTAACCGAGTTTTCGTCCGTCGGGGAGGGTCAGGGTGTCGGAGCTGTCGTTGTCGAGCCGGAAACGGCATTTGGGCGGCTCGCCTGTAGGAGTTGCTAGAGTGCTGTTTACTGGGTTGTTGCTAGTTGTGAAAGAGGCATATATTCCGAAAAGGTATGCTTTGAGGTTCGATAGTAGAGGCATAGTAACTGGCTACTAGGGATGAAAAAATGGTGCAACATTATGAGCTGACGAGAATTGGACAAGTGATATAACATCCATTCAGGCGATTGACTCATCCCGCTACTTTCCACGTCTGACGGAAAGGCTTACATACTGTGACGTCGGAGGTCGGGGACCAAAGCCGGAATGTCGCGATAGTGTGCGCCGGTGTAGAGGAGCATCAAGATGACTAAGCAAACAGCTGCGAAAACTCCCTCTCTCTGCATCACTTTACTGTTGGAGATCCTAAGTAATGAACCTGATTACAAATATGAGTCGTTCTAGCTACTCGTTAGATATTCCTAACACGAACGCTTTGCTCGACCCCGACGAGCTCGTCCGTGGAATATGCTTTACAAGGCACTTTCGTCGCGAATCTCACCTCAGCCATGGACTAACCCGCCCGATATACTCGCTGCTCTACTTATCGTCGCTGTTATCCCATGACTCGGTTTGAGTGTTCTGCAGCGTACATTCCTGCTCAAAGGAAGGGAAACATGAGCCTGCGATTGGGGAGTTTACGATGAACATGGATAGGAAGAAAAAGGGGCGTAGAATGCGACTTTGCAAGAACAAGACTAAAGCTGTGGGACAGGAAACACTAAGACTACAGGCGACATGGAAATAGGCCCATGATATTGGGCGTAATTTGTGTATATGGACTTTCAAGATGGTTGAGGAGGTTGGGTGGAGTGTAGATGGGATGGCTGGAGCAATGCCAAAGTTTTCGTGTGAATCCAGTCACGTGATCAAACAGGACACTTATCGAAGGCGGCGAGCTGTCAATTTCTTGGTGTGAAATGTGAACGATGGGAAGCCTTGACTGTGCATGACGTACAATCTCTTCTTACTTTCTGTGCTGTGGTGCTGATATTATTGGGAAGCAGGTGATCAAAGCCTCCTTCATCCCACGCGTAGCCTCACAGTCTTCGTCCATCGCACCTCATCGCCGCTACGCATCTAAATCGCCAGCCCAGGCCCGCGGGGAGCTCTCGCCCCGCGCGCTCATATCCACCGGGCGTCGAGCTAAAAGTAGCTTGTCTCTCCGCATTGTGAGAATGTCTCCTTCCTGGAACGCCTATCTCGCCTCTGGCGTCCAAAGTAGCCCACCGGAGATGCATGCCAATATTACCAAAGACTGACGAATGAAATGTATACCCTGTACGATCGGAGTTAAACAAAGCGAATCAGAGACAGCATTGTTTTCCCCATCTGTACCGAACCAGCAAGTCGGTGCAGATCTCTGATCACGACATTTGGCCCACCACATTCGCGATGAAGCCAGCATCACCATCATCAAATGCCGACGCGGAACGGGTCGAGAGCCAGTCCAATGCTGCCCTCTATCTGCTCCCAATGGCTGATTATCATTTCGTTGGCTCGATTGCATCATTATTCATCTTCCTTCTCTACGTTTTCTAGTATATGTATAGGTTGTGCCTAAATCCCATCTAAATTTTCCGACATCTCACACGAACCATGGCCTCGGAAAAGGCTGAGCTAGATGGCACTACGCCCAGGCCTGGCGCCTCTGACGGCTATTCAGATTCCGATGGGATTGAGGGTGTGCATAGCGCTACTGTCAATGAGAGGGCACTTCTGAGGAAGCTCGATATCAGATTGCTTCCTGCGGTATCAGTTCTGTACTTGCTGTCTTTCCTTGACCGCAGTAATGGTAAGCTTCCTTGGACAGGCCTTTATCACTAGCGTGCTGACCTTTGCGCAGTTGCCAACGCGAGGCTGGAGGGCTTGACGACAGATCTGGGCATGAGTATGTCTTTCACGCCCTCCAAACACTCCTCGTCAATATTAATCTTTCTCAAGCTGGCAACCAATATCTCACTGGTCTCACCCTGTACTTCATTGGTTATGTTCTCTTCGAGGTAAGTTATTGATTTTATTGTCATTTAATGTCCCCAATTGATCATCCCAGGTACCTTGCAACATTGTCCTCAAGCGCACAACACCGAGGTTCTGGCTTCCTACCCTGACTCTAGTCTGGGGAATTATAGCAACACTCATGGGCGTCACACAGAACTTATCTGGATTCTTCGCAGTGCGATTCTTGTATGTACATACTAATGGCCGCTTGAGTTGACATATACTGACCTTAAAAGCCTTGGTGTTGCTGAGAGTGGCCTCTTTCCTGGCGTCGTGTTCTATCTCTCCATGTGGTACAAGCGCACGGAGAGACAGTACCGAATCTCCCTCTTCTTTAGTGCAGCCTCGCTAGCTGGTGCATTCGGAGGCATTCTTGCGTATGGTATCTCTCAAATGAGGGGAGTCGGCGGCTACAAAGGTTGGAGATGGATCTTCATTTTGGTAGGCCTAGTAAATGTTTGAACAGCAGCATAAGACTAACGCCATTCAGGAAGGACTTTTAACTATTGTCGTTTCTGCCAGTGCCTATTTCTTCATCACGAACTATCCGTCAACCACCAAATGGCTTTCTGATGATGAGAGAAAGTTTATTCACGCCCGCTTGAAGGCGGACTCTGACGCGACTGAAGATGAAGCGTTCCGCTGGTCAGAAGTGTGGCTTGCGGTAAAAGACGTGAAGGTCTGGCTGTATGGCCTAACTTTCCATACGCTGAGTTTGCCCCTTTACACACTATCTCTTTTTCTGGTAAGTCGCTCCCACCAAGCTTCTGGGTCCTCCTAACACGACCTACCAGCCCACAATCATCAAAGACATGGGCTACACCGCTGCCCATTCTCAACTCCTAACCATTCCACCGTACGCTCTCGCTACAATTCTCACCATCGCGTGGGCCATTCTTTCCGAAAAGAGCGGCCGCAGAGCCCCCTGGATCATCGCCTCCTCGACACTTGCAATTATCGGTTACATCATCCTCATCACCAACGAGTCCCCTACGAAGCGCCCCGGCGTATCCTACACTGGCGTCTTCTTCGCGGCTGCAGGCATCTATCCCTCCGTCGCACTCGCGCTCTCCTGGCCCGCCAACAACGTCTCCGGTCAAACAAAGCGCGCAACTGCCAACGCCATGCAAATCTCTATCGGCAACCTAGGTGCTGTGCTGGGGACCCAGCTTTATCGCCCTAACACCGCGCCACGATATCTCCTAGGGCATTCTTTTGCGTTGGGGTACTTGTGCCTGAACATTGTGGTTGTGAGTATTCTGTGGCTTGTGCTGAAGAAGCAGAATAAGGCCAAGGAGCTACATGTGGAGCAGAATCCGAATACCGCGGGTTTCTTGAATAATGATGTCGAAAAGCATCGTGGGGACAGGCATCCACGGTGGAAGTTTAATGTCTAGGGAGGAAGTGTGGTGACGTCTGCTTATTAGAGCTACAGACTTTTGAGTTATGTGGAGGATTTGATATCCGTGCGGAAAGGTATGCGGTGGATGTTAATTTTGAGTAGGGGGTCACGATGTAAAGGACGTTGTCTATTCCCAGCTTCGGTCTTGTCGCAATGGTTTTAACGTTCTTAAGGAATACATGACGGTCTTCTATTATCCTCTTGTGCATGCACTCTGTTTCCCTGTGATAGTTATCCTAATAAAACGATAACCTAATGAACCTATCACGTGGTGCTTAGCGCAGACTACCTTTCTCCACGTTGATTCTGATCCCTTGCAACTCAAATTCATCAATCTCTCTTTTCCCCCCTCCCAACTCAATTCACTCTTGTCACTTTGTGGCCATTCTAGGGCAGTTTGTGGTTCTCGCGCCCTGCACGTTTTGATTTACGCCAGCAAAATACGAAGTATTTCGGGACGTATTCCGACTTTACTTCTGGGGTTTGAAGAATCGGAGCTGTGTCATTCTGACTATCCTGATACCTCGCCACGTTGTCGTAAGCAATGACAGGCCATGAACACGGATAGCTCCTCACCTCATCTCAATCCTCGAAGGGCCCAGTCTTTATTCTCTGAGAGAGTATTTAAACCCTCCCTCACCCTTAAGGAAGGTCCAACGCTGGCCACCCTCCTCGTTCCACCCCCGCCCACGCAACCTTCAACACTTGCATCTCTTGCAGTCGCGGAAGTCTATCTACAGACCTTCACAACAACTTCCGAGTCTCCCAATGGCGCCCTCGCAGCCCAAGCCGTTACCTGCGCCCGAGTCGTCGCTTAGTGCGGCAAAGGGCAGGGCCCAGAAGAACGTCTTCCCGCCGTTGAAGCTTCACCGGAACAGGCTTGTCAACCTCAATGCTCCTAAGAATGACGCCCGAATGATCATGTAAGTCGAAATCTCACTTTTCATGTTGGTCTCAGCTGTCATAACCATATACCGCTATCTTTAGTATTCAATGAGTTCCCAGAACATACGGATGCATCGTATGTGCGATCAGAAGTGCTGCCTTGGAGACGTCCATTCAGGGTTCATTCACAAGACTGACCTTTCCTTCAGTGCCAAGCGGAATTCAGTCGAGTCCCCACTGCTGCGTTTGCCGATGGAGATTCGTGGAATGATCTGGAAGTATGCCTGCGGTGGAAATCATATACACATCACCAAGACGAGTTTGCCGGGAACTTCTATCAAGTTCTTCAACTCTGCCTACCCTCACCCGGAGAATCATGAGAGCTTCTGCGGAGTTGAAGAACCGGGCCATTACTGCCGGTTTTACGCCACCAACCTGCATATCACTAACGTCCAGCGCACTTGCCGCCAAATATACGATGAGACCTGGAGCTACCCATATGCGTTGAACCAGTTCTCCTTCCGTTCATCCGTGGTTCTTTTCGAGTGGCTGAAGCAGCGAAGCGCTATCCAGAAGTGTGCTATTGAACGTCTCTGGTTAGATCTATTCCATCGCAGTCATTTCTCAGTGAGCTGGACACGAGGGCTCAGTGGCCTGAAGGTCGTGAAGGTCTACTGTAAGGTCCTTCGTTTGGATGATGAAAACTGGCAAGCTAAGGGAGTATATAATGGGTGGTTGGACAGCGAAACGGTCCGGGCCATGGAAGTGCTGGACAAATATCTTCCAAAGGGCTGCGACATCAAGTTTTTGGAGAATTAGGAGTCTGAACGCACTGCTCCAACGCCCCTTCAAAACCGAGAAAGCGATGATAGTCTGCAGCCTAGGAAACGGACCCTTATCATTTGACGTCTTCTCGATAGAACCGAAGCGACTGCGATTGCCCAGTTCTCACGGAAGCTTCCCTTTCCCCTCACTACTTTCAAAGACACATGCACAGATATGCTACGGACCTTCTCTCGGCCCAGACATCACCACGCTACAACGTGAACTACGGCGGGTTTCAAAAGTTTCAGATTTGACTTGCGAATACTGACTGCACGAAGTCATTGGGCTTAGCACTCTTTCACTATCTCTATTTACTTCCATTAATCAATATTTCCAAGTCTCATATAGCAATCACCCACTAGGTTAGCAGTTTGCCAAAATTTTAATACTCTTGGTGAGACTGCTTCCATGCTTTCCTAAACCTTTAAATAACTTGTAGTACATGTAATCATATAAACCAAAGTCGAACAATAGAAATCAAAAGAAGGAGAATCAGAGGGACTGATGGAAGTCACGCTAGCCAACAAATAACCTCTAGACAGATAAAGAAGGCGAAGAAAGCTGCTGGTTTTCATGATTAGAAGGGCTCCAGAGATTTCTGACATACTCACAAGTCATCTGCTTAGTTTATAGCAAACCTTTTCTTCGCTTTATAGGTACCTTACCAGTGCATAAGTGCTCTTCTAACCAGTTCAGATTCAACAATAGCACCTAAAAGACCCGAACAACAAAGAGTCGTCTTTCCACCCGTGAGGCGCCATAGAAACAGGCTTGTAAATCTAAATACTCCAGACAAGGATAACCAAATAATACTATAAGCCTCCTCTTATGACTCTTCACTCGGCATAAGTCTTTTGCTGACTATGGGCCATAGCGCTAGGCAGAATAACGTTAAATCGCCACTGCTAAGGCTACCAAAGGAAGTACGAATACTGATATAGAAGTTCGCTTTTGGTGGACACCATATTCACATTACAGCCTCGGAGCTGGTAGGAGAAGTGGGATCGTAGGCGTTTCCTGCTCAGAAGAAGCTACCTCAGTACCTGCAACTGCCTGAAGATGCCGCTATTGCTACCAAAGGTAACAAACTATACCACTACGTTTACCCAGATCCAGACAACGCCAATAGCTTCTGCAGAGTTGGGAACATTAGAGCAATAGAAACGGGTCGACTTCACTTCCGCAATTGGGTGTTCAAGGTCAGTAGACTGCGCTTTACAAACGGACAGAGAATCTATAGAAGGGTATATGATGAGTCATGGCACATGCCCTACGCTTTAAATCAGTTCTCCTTCAACACATGGAGTACCACGAAGCTTTAGCTATCCCGACGGCTTCTCGCGCAGAAGCGGGTCCTTCAACGCCTTTAGCTGAACCTTACCTCACATCACCCAACCTCTATATCGCGACCTTATTATCGTCCTGATTTAGCGCCCTTAAGCCAGCTATCTGGCTTAAAAGTTATCAGAGTCTACTGTGAAGTCCTTCGTGCGATAGACGTCGATCGCCAGCAAGCTAGTCAAACTTCCAACTTAGTGGTGGAGTGGACTGAAATGGCGCGGGAACAGTTGCGGGCAAGTATTGTCGACGGAGTGTCAATTAAGTTTGTAGGGAACTAGTATAATACAGTACTAAGCCATAAGTCTAGGCACATAGAATCATTACACCTTGGCTCCAACTTGCTCACTCGACAGCACTAATGTGGATAGCCTGGCTGCTGAGCCGCTAATAAGTCAAGAGGTAGTCCAATTTACATTGCTTAAACCTCAACCTCACCCTTGGATCTTCGAAATCCTGTGGGGAACCCCAAGCAGTATCGAGTTAGTGTGCCCAGACTTGTGGCCTGTCACTGTATGTGCGTTGGGTTTCGGAGTTGAAGGAGGGAGGTCTTAGCGACAGGATTTAGCGGACTGTGGCGCTGGAGTCAGGATAAACGTGGCTTGACTACACCTTTTAACATTCTGGCACAACTCCTAGGCGCAACGACTCTTTCTATTCTTGAAAACTTGATTAGAGGTTGAAGAGATGAGAGAGATGTGTTTTGCTCCGATGAGTCGGTCGATCTCGATTATATTAGGGATCCCAGTGAAAATCTGCTCTCTTTCCTAGCGAACGCCTGGGGTCAAGCGGGGAACCCGGTAGAATAAAGAGGGGGTGATTTCACAAAAGATGCCGCGATGCAAAATCCTACAGAGCTTACTTTTAAGATTTCCAACAAACCGAATCATCTCAGCGTCGAGCATGGCCATCTCCTTACTGAACACGATCACCCCGAAGGAGGGCAAGATAGATTTTGTAAGGCCAAGATCTTCACCCCTGCCGCTTCCAGGGATCTAGGGTCTTCTTGATATGCACCAGCATCCAGATCGATATAGGAGCAACCAGCTTGGGTCTCTTGGGGATTAGGACACGCTAACGGACCAATACAGGTGAAGGAAGAGATTCTGAAGTTCATGAATACAACGACCGAGAAATATCCCGACTGTCTCAGCGCCGAGCTGATGTATGACGAAGACGGCGAACAGCTTGTTATGTACATGGCGTAAGTTGAAACTCTTCGATGTTGCCGATTAGTTCCGTTATAACTACTCTGTCTAATTTGTACAAGTTTCAAGAACCAGGAGGCTATTAACACCTTTCTTCGGGAACCATACGTGCTCAGTATGAAAGAAGGGCTCCCGGCACAGTGGGTGGACAACATGGAAATAACAACGTATGAACGAGTTGGCAGTTTCTCAAGATGAGCTAGTTGTATGTTCAATGATACCTGCAGCGATTATACACTATGTTAAAGTCCTTCTCGCACTTCTGCTCCGCAATAGCGCTGCTTCCTGGGCTGATCACATCTCCCCCACTCGTTTCTCACTTCACAATCATTCTTCAACCAATTTACGAATGAGACGTAGACCTCTAACATAAGCATCTACAAATCTGTCTCTCATCTAAAAACCTGGTATATGAGATACCTCTTCCTTCAAGGTAAAACCTTACGTTCGGCTCGGGTTGCATCAACCGGAAAACCTGCGCGGGAATTCCGACAGCCGTTAGACACATAGCTAGCGAGAATTCCATACAGTTCCCGACACAGGATGCTCCGATTTCGAGGCATTCTCGGCTGACAATCCACAAAAGAGAAACGTCTCGACCTCTACATGCTTTTTCTTCAGATCGTCATAGTCGCAGAAACAAATCCAGCATGTAACGCCGAAGCACCGCACCACTGGCCAGGAAATAGGAGCTAGACCACCCAATCAAAAGCTAGAAAGTTGCTAAAAAGCACCCTCTAGCCACAACAGGAAGGTCAAAGGCACCCGTTCCTCCCGCTACAAGCCGTCCGGCGGGCCTCGTCCCGTGTTCTACGGCATTTTGCCTCTTCTCCCCAAACTACCACTCTCCCTGCATCGGCATTGACATCAGCCTTATGCATATTGAGGGAGTTCTCCATGAGCTAACCCCTGTGTTCATCGTCGCCGACGGAGTATATCCCGCGTTCGATCGCTCGCATGAGGCGGCTCCGGTTCGCGCCCGCGACGATCGCTCACACGGCCGGCTTCTTGGTCGCGGCTTCAGCCTCCTCCGTCTTTGCGTCTGCCACCTCAGGGCTAGGGAGGGACGTGTTTGGGGCGATAGCTTGCCGTTCCCACATGGCTAGAGTATGCAGGAGGTGTGGCAGCGTGGGGCTCGCTCAGTTATATGTGCTGCAGAGACGCGTCAGGTCTGGCGTAACACATCAAACCTCTTGATTTCCAATTTCCATCTCTTTACTTCTGGCGAAAGTGACCTAGGTACTGTCATGATATACGATTCGGCTTGTTCCTAAGCTTTCAGGCGGCTCGATCGCCCTCCTAGCTTCCTCAATGGCGTCCAATACTTCCCATATCGACTTTTCAGCGAGTCGGCAGCCTCAGATATGGGCCGCGGTAGGCGTCACATACGCCCTGGCTGTGGTCTGCGTAGCTCTCCGATTCCTCGCTCGACGATTAGTCAAGTTCACATTCTGGGTGGACGACTGGCTTGTTCTTGGAGCTTTAGCCATCTTGACCGCCCTCCTCATCGAGACGAAGTACTGGACCGATGCTGGAATGGGCAGGCATGTTGCCAGTTTCCCACCCGAAGCCATCCCAGGAGTTTACGAGAAGTTCTTCAAGGGCTTATTCATGGGCTGGATCACCTACATCGCCGCTATTAGCGTCGTCAAATTTTCCGTGCTTGCATTTTACTGGCGCATCTTTCAATACACCTCGATTCGCATCCCGATCTGGATCCTCACTGGCATCACAGCGTGCTGGGGCCTGTCCACCGTAAGTCAGCCGCTCTCCTCTTCTCTCTCCGACACCTCTCGAACATACCTGAAGCTAGCCACATGACCTAACCCCCTCCCAGATCCTCACTATAATCTTCCAATGCACCCCCATCTCCTCCTTCTGGTCCACCCCCCAAGGTCCCGCCGTCACCTGCACCATAAACTACAACGCCTTCTTCATCGCCTCGGCCATCCCCAACATCCTCACCGACGTCGCCATCCTCTGCCTCCCCCTGCCCTACGTCTTCACCATCCAACGGCCCCTCTCCCAGAAACTCGCCATCACCGCCATCTTCATGCTCGGCGGCTTCGTTGTCGTCATCGCCATCTTACGGCTTGTGTACCTCGCGGCCGACTCAACGGATAACCTCGATGTCACGTGGGCGTTTGTGAATGTCGCGATCTGGACGAACTGCGAGTGCTCGGTCGCGGTGGTGTCGGCGTGTTTGCCGAGTTTGCGGCCGGTGATGCAGTGGGTGCTTACGGGGTCGCCGCGTTCGAGTTCGGGGGGGAGTGAGGGGAGGCCGGTGGTGTCGTTGCCGGAGTGGCGGTCTGGTCCGTTGCACTCTGATCAGCGGGTTCAGGAGCCGCTGGCTTGTGTTGTTAAAGAGGGCTCGCGGCATCAGTACCGCTTCATGCATGTCAGTGCTGCTGGAGAGACGCCGAGGTGCAATATCGTGACCACGAGGAGGCTGTCGCGTGATGGGTTTGGTTTTGGGACTTTCGGGGCGTCGGATACTGAACTTGCGCGCGAGTCTTCGGAAAGCGCGGTGCGGGAAGGGAGTGGTCGGTCAGATCTCGAGTCGGTGGGGTCGTCGAGGCATACGGATAGGAGCTCGGAACTGGGGAAGGCTAGGTGGGATATGTATGACTTCTGTGATGATTTATGAGCGTTTATGTTAAGGGATGAAGCAGAGGATGATGATGATGATGAAAGTCACGATGGATATAAGCATATGAGTTGGCAGAAGATATGATGTGTGATATAATATATATACAGACGAAAGAATTGTGAAGAGCCGTCAATGCTCGAAGCCCAGTTCTCTAGTGTAGAGTAAAAATACAGGTTTTAAAAAGTCAGAACCACGGAACGTGACGAAAATGGATGAACATCGATGCTTTTAGCGAATAGTCACGTATTGAACATTCGTAACCGTGATGGTTTCTTGGGAGCAAAGTTCCGCAGCGTTCGTCGAAGCATGGTGATGGTGGTTGTGCGTAATGGTAGGCGCCTGTGCGGTAATAGTCGAGATCACTGTGGATATGGACACGGAAGAAACGGAGGCAATCGCGGAGCTGGCAACCTCGACGGCAGAAATCACTGTCGAGCTCGCAGCAGGTGCCGTGCCGTGGCCGGTGCCGTAGCCAGTCGTCCCAAAGGCTGCGCTTGTGCTGTTGCTTGGGACTGGGTAGTATGGCGAAGCTGTCGATGAGCTGACCGTAAAAGCGGGCAAAGAAGACGCAACGGGACTAGAAGAAGACAAAACAGTGGTAGCCGCAGAGGCCAGCGCCGAGCTTGCAGCTGCAAGAGTAGAAGCAGCCGAAGTGTGACCAGAAGCAACCGAAGGCGCTGTAGCACCTTCCTCAAAAATATCGTTCTGCGCGCCATTGCTCCATCCCATCTTCTCGCTGTACGTTGGGTACTCCCAAGCTCCAAGTTCAACATTGTTCCCCTCCGCCTGGTTCCATACGACCATCTGCTTCGCGCCCTTGACGCACTTGCTCGCGTCATCGGGACAATATACGGGAGTTTGCCCCTTCGCAACGGGTGTGGTAGACGTAGCGCCAGTGACGTTGCATCGATAGCCGGCCATATACATGTTCGGTTGTCCGCAACCGTTCGGGATCCAGAGCCAGGCGCAGTGGCAGCCACCAGGAGGACAAGCAGGCAGCGCAGCGGGGACATCAAATGAAGCTAGACGTTTCCATGGCGTGTGAGCAGCCACGGTGAAGACTACAAGGTTCTCGCTTGTCACGTCAGAGAGCTCAGAGTTGTAAGAGATAGCGAACGCGGAGCCGGCGGCCATGGTCTGATTGTTCGTGTGTAGAGCTCCAGTCCCGTCCGTGATACACTCTGGTGGGTTACCTGGTCCGGACCAGTCCTCGGGGTGCTCTTTGCCATCGGGCCAGATAGATGTGAATTGGCCGTCGTAAGAGAGAGTGGTCTGCGCACGGTTGTGGGCGAATTGGACTTCGAAGGAACCGCCGGCAGGTAATTCGAGGATGTCGCCTTCGTCTGGGGGATATGCGTCGCAGCCACGATCGTGTTGGAACCACCAGTCGGCTTTTGCGAGGTTGTAGAGGGGATTGACCGCCGTGTTGGTGTTGGGGGCGTCTTCGTGGGACGTTCCGTTGATGCAGTACATGCCTTTGACCCAAGGGACGGTGTGAGCGGTTGCCAGACCGGCGAGGACGAATGGAAGGAGAGTTTGGAAATGCATGATGAATATGAAGCTTTTGGTCGGTGTATGGCGCGTTCAATGGTCTTGAGCTGACACAGTAATGAAGGTATGGGAGTGGACTTGAAAAGAGCGTTGGCAGTCTATGCCATGTAATGAACGTGAAGATGAAAAGGAATGAATGAATGAAGTGGAAATGTCTTCAAGACGTTCTCACTACTAGATGGAGTTGCAAGTGGGGGAAAGCGAAGGCATGTTTAAGTAGGCGCATTTTCCATATTATCTCGTAGCGATGAAGGGTCAGGGTCAGCGCAAGCCTCATGTCACACTAGGTCCTACATTGGTAGCGACTCGGGGTAGCATCCTAGACCATGTTAAACTTGTGATGAGTAGAGCAGACAAACATATGGACAAAGCATGTGGGCGTGGTTAGGTCGAGAATGGTGAGTTTTGAAACTCATGAAGTGGAGAAAGATGTGGTTTTCGCAGCCGCCTTCGTGTTCGAAGATTGACATAGCGCTTGGCAAGAGACGGTCGAATGAGAAGGTGAGATAGTTGCGAATGCGAGGTGATCTTCGTTTGGAAACACCGCGTGCGTGTTTCATTCATTTGATTAAGGGCGTTGTGTCGGGATCCGACCGGGAAGGCTAGAACTAATCGAGCTCGGCGTTTATGTAGGACGACTGGAAGCTCATGCCCTTTTGTGCCCGTGTCCCAGATGACTGATCAGTCAGTGTATCAAAGGATCGAGATTGTGATGAGTCCAACGCGAATGTAGATGCTGATAGTGAAAAGGGAGATCTCGGCTGCGAATTGTCTACTATAGTAAGCTAGCGTGTGCACGTGCCAATTTTTACGACAACCTCATCCCGTATCTATTTCTTTCCCCTCTCATTACCTTTCTACCATCATCATGACTTTTTTCTTGTTCCTTATTATCGTTCCGCATAAGCTATCTGAAAATTGGTAGTTTCTTTCCTTTGATGCGGCAAGAAGCCCGTTTTCGTGGCTTCGAAATGGGGAGGTCCTAGCACATACTAATCCATGTCCCAACATTCTCTTCATTATCTTCATCCATTCTATTTACCGACTTTCATCAAGGCCAAGTATGGGTGATCAAGCCAATCTTCTTCCAGTGGCTAGCAGCATCAGGACCGCCCTCAAAGCTGTCCGCCGCTCCTGAGTCATCATACGTTAAGCGCTAGCTACAGGACTGGTCAACCTACTACAAGGAGTGTGTGCTTCTCAACCTGCCTAAGGTTACTAGCAAGCGAGGGCAGCACGACTTTCTCTCAGCAATTCAAGAGAATGACCCTAAGTTCTCTAGCTACCAGAGGAACAAAGAAGCACGCCCGGCGCTGTGCTACAGCAGCGAAATATCCACCTTGCCTTATCAAGCTCATGAACAAATACCGCACACAACGACAAGGTACGCTTGCAGCATCTAGATCGGCCATAAGCCAGGCAGCATTCGCTACAACGCTGCAGGGGGTTGGAATCAATACACCACATGTGCCTTCTAGCACTAGCAGCAGCACAGGTTCTACAAACCGCCCGCTGCCAGAACCTGGCCTACGGCCCTGCCTCTGCGGTAAATAATATCAGTACAGAGAGTGTCCGTATATATGCGATAATCAACAGCAGCCGAACTGGGAGCCAGATCCTGCCGTAGCAGTACTGGTCCAGCAGAAAGTGGTGATGCAGACGCCGCACGTGCAGGGACTGATTCAAAAGTTGTAGAGCAGGCCATTATAGTTGCAGTACCAGTATGAACGACCTTCATTGGGTTGTTCAAGTCATTGAGCCTTTTCATGACTGATCTCATCCGACAGTCATTGCTGCCTATGGTAAATTTCATCCTCAGGACAACCGGTTGATACATTGATCACTCTACTTGTGTTCTTGCTGGTGCCAAAACTTAGTTGGTAGAGATGGATACTGAACGCAGTTCTTAGCAATTATAGGCTACGAATGTTAAACAAAAAAGTAGATCTCAAGATAAAAGTTGCAAAGCGAGTCATTATTTCATTTCTAGGAAAAACCAGATATCTTTTCAGCGCTGTCCTCAAATCCTTCTGCGTACTGTGTCGTTCCCTGGCTCCCCAAAGATAAAGACGATATATAGGATTCTTTCCTAAGCCGCAAAGATAGCTATAAAATCCCGCCTTAAAACTTAGGATTCGGCATGATAGTCCATTGCTGAATATCGACCTTCTGACCTCCATTAAGCGCAACAGGCACTCCAGCCTCTATCGCCGAAGGAGGTGCAGTCGCATTTCCGGACGTGGCAATCGAGAGAATATAATTCGAATTGTTGTGCGAGATGTGGGTAGCGAAAATAGGCTTTGTAGCGTTGGGAAGCAGTGGTGGCTGACTGAACCCGCTTCCAAAATTGAAGAGAGTGCCGTCGGTACGGATGTCTGGAGAGAAGGTTGCGGGTTCTGTGCCTGCGTTTTGACGGTTCTCAATGAGGATCCTGATCGAGTCGACCTTTTTGGGGTTGGCTTGTTGCTGAGACATTGTGTAATTGGAAAAGTGTTTCAAAGTTGAGGAACTGAAGAAGTATGGATGAGGTTACTCGTAAAGATGATTCGAGTATTGTGTGGATGATGGACGTTGGGAACGATGTTAATCATGGGTTTAAATACTTCACGTAAAGCCTTCGTTTGTCCTACAGTAAGTGGCTAGCTGAGGCCTGGTCAAGCTGAAATTTACAGCTGGATCGATACTCCTGGGCGGCCACTCATCATTGCGGGCAAGCGAGCGGGTGGGGTGCGAGGGTTTCCCGACGCGCATATGCATATTTGGTACCCCTCTTCCAGACTTATCTGCTCAGCTTTGCAAAAGGTGTCTCATTCAGACGAGAGAATATCATCATGAGACCTTTGGTAGGTCCTGAAGCTTTCCTTCTAATCTGCTGAGCCGAGGATCTGTGGGTATGTGTTATACTACAAATTTGAATACAACATAATGCTAGCCAGTATGATTGTAGTCAAATAAGGCACGAGATGTAAGAGAGGCCCTTCAAGCTGAAGAAAGGTGTTAGCAGCATAGACATAAATGACGCAATAGTATTTGAAACTTATGTAAACTGACTGCGAGCTCAACTGGTCCATGAAAAGCACGATAACACCCTTGCCAACACGGTACCTACAACCCTTGGTTTGTAAAGCCAAGAGACAGCCAATTGGGTATCTGGACAGTACGATCAGCTCCATAAAAATACGCTTCTCTGCAGTGATAACTTGGAGGCGTGCTTCATGCATGCTGATTGCGTAATCGTATGCCCTGTGACGAGCCCAATGCTCTCAAATACATTGATATGCAATCAGTACAGCTGACCCAATTCGAAGTATCTGTGGAG
The DNA here is from genome assembly GCA_010093605.1 of Lophium mytilinum. Taxonomy (NCBI): domain Eukaryota; kingdom Fungi; phylum Ascomycota; class Dothideomycetes; order Mytilinidiales; family Mytilinidiaceae; genus Lophium; species Lophium mytilinum. Next base: position 1,444,747 of record MU004185.1, on the reverse strand, counting down.
AGCTGAAGACGCTGGACACTAGTACGTCAGTATGCAGCCACTAGCTAGTTCGCTTTAAGGCAGTAGCGGAGAGCTGAGGAGTTGTCAGCTTTGGATCGTTTCCCGAGCAAGTCCGTGTTTTGGGGCTCAAGCGATCAAAAAGGTTGCCTTGACTGAACAAATTCTCGTTTCTCCGACCCTCCTCAGATCAGCCGGCCGTCCCGCTTCCTCCATCGAAAAAGAGGGGCCGATCCCAAGTTGCCCATCTCACCGCCCGTCCCTTCACCCCCCTGTGAATCACTTGCCCGCTTCTCGTTCGGTACAGCATCTTGGATTCCTCATTTTCGTACCGCATGGGCACGAGTCCATGGAGCATGCGCCCTAGGAGTTCTGGACACTCATCATCCTGCTCCAAATCTCCATTGTGCATTAATTAAATGCGTAAGACGATCGAGTTCGCATGCCAAAGACAAGTACGGTTTTGAGGCGTTGCCTCAGCCAAATGATGTTGCCATGATATCTTATAATGTCGCTAAATGTCACCAGATGAGATCTCTTCTCAGCTTGAGAATCACTGGTGAAAGGAGTGGAAGCTTGGGGAGCTATGGGGTTAGACATCCACACTGTGCCAATGATAGGAGCCAAGGCCTTGGTAGTTTCGCTTGATATAAAAGCGCAAGGCTAGATGCGGCGATTCTAGCCACAGAGCTACGGATCGGGTCTTCTTTGTCTAATCTTAAGCTATTTCTTATGCATGCTAGACTCTGTACTGATCTTATCTTTGACGATGATTTGGGACTGAAAGGGCATATCCAAACACTTTTCATCTCAGGAGCCTTCTTCCAGGAATATGAGCACTTGGAGTGGGAGAGGTAGAGATATGGGATATGAGTTCAAGAGATTTTCAAAGAGGCTCTACCCTCTCTTGTAAAGACCAAGAGTGCTTCGTGACATGATCGAATGTGAAACGAGTCTGATAAGGAGTGTTTTGAGAAACTGGTGTGCTATCGAATGAAGAAACAAGCGGGCAAAGACCTAGAACCAAGTAATCTACTGCGCCAATGTAGATTCTGCTGATTATGTTTATGTCGCAACGAGAAAGCTAGAGACATAAGTGCATTGAATTCAGTCATTAATATTGGAGAGGCATGTGAAAATCCTCGCAATTGGTAAGGAAGGTATCATAGAGTTCCCACTCGGAGAAAATTGCACATATGGTCTTGAGCAGTTCCGGGAAGCCTGGGGACCCTAGAATTTCAGGATATTATGTTTCAGCTTGGCAAACCTTCGGCGCGATTGTACATAAGGCAGAGAACTGCCGTGTCATGTGAGCGCTTCCATTATCTATTACAACGAGTCATGTTCCCAAAAGGGTCACAGTGGAGTGTACTGATGTCAATCAGATCATGCCTCAGCTATGGCTTTGCGACGCCCATCCCCCACTGAAGCAAAAGAGGCCCAGCTGGGGTGTTCCGGGCTTACATCTCGGAAAAGCGCAAGATGTGAGTGGCTGGTCGCTCAGGCCATGTCCGTTGTTAGTCTCTGCATGCAATTCTCCGATAGATTGCGCATGAGAAGGCTTGAACGCGGTGTCGCCCATCGCCGAGGTTCTGGTTGAAGGCCCGACGAGTCTGGAGGCAACAGAAGGAGGGCTTTCCTAGCGAGTGGACTACAGGTCTTTACACTTGCTGGGATGCTCTTGAAGTCCATATGCGAAGGATTGAAATGGTGTGGGAGGCTGAAGAGAACATAATACGGCAGACTGAAGGGGTGAGAAGTCCTATTTTAGTCGACGGCAGAGCAGATTCTGCAGCCTACGAGGGGATTGCCTTGGTGTCTCAGCAGGGATTTCACGATCCTGATTGGATCCTCCCAAGCAGAAATGGCACGATGTGTGAGGTGTTCCAACTTATTCTCATATATATGCCGCCACGGTACACTGATTCAATACGCAAAGAAGCTGGCGGAAATACCAAATACCACCGCAAGAGCTTCAGGTGGTCGAATGCGAAGTTCCTTTTGTTGTGGCAATAGACTCATACACGGTATGGATGATGCCTGACACGTATGGAGTGTACAGTGCGGGTCTGAATGCTGCTGTGTCACCGACCCAAAGAATTGGCAAGGTCAGGGGCCAAGTGCTTGTGGGGTCCGCATGAGGAAGTACGGCCTGGGTCGTCCGCGGGAATAGTGCCCGAACACACTATTAGACACGAGGAGCTGAGGTTCCACGGCTTGAATCGGGCAAGGTGAGCACGCAAGGCTCACTTCCGCTCCAGTGGGCCAGATGACTGGCTCAAATGGTCCATGATCCACGCTGGCTACTTCAGCGCCTCGGGAAGCCTACGCTTTACACGATAATACAAGGCGAATTGGAATCTTTGGAGGTTCCGTAGTGGTCGATCGATCTCCAGCTAGGCTGGTCCTACGTACTCGATCTGTGCCGTAATTAGCTCTGCGGCACCCAACCGGCCAGGATCCGGGCAGGCCGATTGCGTAGGCCGATTAATCACGTGCTCGCTCGCCTATATTATAAACTTCACAAAATTAAAACACGGCCATGTTAGAATAGCCCTATACAAAAAATTACAACTCCACTAATAATTATCGCAACTTTAATCTAATATAATAAATTAATAGCTATATATATATATATTATATCTAGTATATTTTTAGTTAGTTAGCTATAAGAATATATTATTAATTAATAGTAGGGAACTGCGCCCTTAACGCGCCTATATAGGTATATTTATTATAGAAATCCTTACTAATTTTATTAATTTTAATATTAAATAGCTTCTCTCTCTTCTATTTTTATTTTCTATCTATTCTCTATATTTATAATATCTAATCTATTATTAGATAATAATAGAAGCCCTCTTTCTTTATATAAATCTTTAATTAAAAGGCCTCCTCTACTACTTTATATAGTTCTATTACTATACTTACTATTTATGCAGCCTTCTATATAGCCTTTCTATTTTAATTAGCCCTTTATTTAGCCTATTTATATTATTTAGTATTATATATAGCTATATAGCTATATATCTAGCTATAAAAAAAGGCTAATTCTAATTAAATTAACCCCTCTTATACCTCTATATATTCTCTCTTATTAGCTAAGTATATAGGGCTCTAGTTCTATACCTCTAAAAACTTCTACCCCTACTATTTATACTAAAAGTAGTCTACCTAGGTACTCTAATAAGTTTCCTCTACTTCTATAATCTATTAAGTTATTATCTACTTAAAAATACTATAACTTTATTAATTCTTAATACTATACTTCTAGACCTACACGCCCCTCTTTAGATAAACTATAGCTATAATTAGGCTCTCTTATACTACCTCTATAGCGCCGCGTTTAGATTCTAGATATTTAGTTATATTTAAATCTTATTACCTCTATATAAAAAGTAATTAATTAAATATCTATTTACTACCTTCTAGAACCTATTAAGGGTAAGAAGTTTAACTTATAGAAGAAAGGTATTAAGCGCTATATAGATTACTTCTTTTTTAAAGGCTTTCTAGTAGTTAGAGACTCTAGATCTAGTACTAAGATATTAAAAGTTTAGGTAATCTATATAGTGTATAAATACTATAGTTTAGAAACCTAGAACTATTACTAATTAAGTAAATTAAAGTAGAAGAATAGTTAGTAGAAGAAGAGAACTATTATAGGTAAGTTTAATTACTTATAGAGTATATATATTAGTTAGATATAAATATATAAAGGCTGTATAGAAATAGCCTAGATTTCTATAATTACGTACCTAGATTACTATAGAAAATACTTAGAGGAAGATAATAAGGCTTATAGAATAATACTAAATCTATTTATATATATTTACTACTAAAATTACTAGCTAGAGGCCTATAAGGCTATAGAGAGGGCAATTAAATTATAAAGAATAGGTAAAATATATAAAACTACTAGGCGTTAATTAAACCTCTAAGAGCTAAGTATATTAAAAAAAAAGTACTATAATCTAGCGTAAGACCTATATACTCTTCTATCTAACTAGTATATAAAGAAGAATACCCTCTTTATTTTAGAGCTCTACCTTTATACTATAGGCTTTAAATACTACTTATAATATATATATAAAGTTAATCTATATATAGATAAATATATAGCCTATAATCTCTAGTAAATAGTTTTCTAGACTAAGAATATAGAGGCCTTTAGCTAGAGATTTATTACTAATTATTACTACTAAATAGACGCCACTTTTAATATAAATTAGGCTAAATTAAAGCTTAGAATTATTACTAGCGTATTTAATATAAACCGCTTCTTTTTAGCTATATTCTTTCTTTAAAAGGAGAAGGACGCTATTTTCTAGAGCTTTATATTAGAGTATATAGAGGGTTCTATTTAGCCTAAAGATTATAGGTCTAAAGTAATTATAGTAGACTTTAGAAAAGGGTTAAGAGCCGCGCTACTATAGAGGTAGTTTCTTAGTATTATTCTCTAGCTCTATTAGTAGCACGGAGTAAAGGTAATAAAAAAGTAAATTAATAAGAGTATTACTAAAGGTAAAAACTATACTACTATATATTATATAGAGGTAAAGAAGTTATTCTAGCTATATATAAAGTTATTAACTATAGAGAACCTTAAAAAAAATTATAAAATAATTCTAGATAAGCTCTAAGAGGTTAATAAGCCCTAGTTTAAGAATATATATATAGCTAAAGAGAAGTACTTAATAATAGTCTATATCTAGTAAGTTTTAGAGCTTTTTTTATTATATTTTTAAATTTTTCTATTATTTTTATTATCTATATACTCTACGCATATTAAAGATAGGTATATTATAAAAATTTAGTATATAGAGGTATACTTAGTATACCTTCTATATTAATCTTATATATAGGTAGGCGTAAGCTTATATATAAGGCTCTATAGCCTACCTATTTTTATCTATATACTTACTATAAACTAAAAATATATAAAGGTAGTCTATATATACTCTATATATATTATATTATAGGCGGTGTACCTATTATACTACTAGCCTTATCTTATTTTCTTATTTAACTTTCTTAACTTATACCTTACTAGAAAGCTTTTAAATTTTAGTATAGCCGGCTCTATATATTTTAAAGGTATAAATTACGCCTTAAAGTACTTTATAAACCCCTAATTAAGTCTTAAAAGGTGCGTGTAAAATTTATAGATATAGATAAATATTCTATTTAGTAAGTTAGTAGCTAAGAAATATTTATATAAGATTATACTTCTAAGAAAAATTATACTTAATTATTTTAGCTATTACTTTACTAAATTAAATAGGAAAATTATATACTTTATACTTAAGAGGGTATTTAATTTACTCTATAAGGCTAAGAATATATTATTAGCTATATTAGCTTTATATATAGATAAAGATTAGTCTCTATCTAATTATAAGTATAATAATTCTTACTAATTTAGTCTTCTATACCTCTATCTCCTCTCTTAAAGCGTTCTTATAGATAAGGCTATTCTATTAGGCCTTATTTACCCTTGCTAGAAGCTAGTATAGAATATAATAGCTAAGAAAGAATAGGCGCCTTATTTTATAGATAGTATTATAATAGAGAGTAATCTAGTATTAAATTAGGCTATTAAAATTAATAGAATATATAATATAGCCCTCTACCTTATTAATTAAGTTAATAGGCTTCTAGATAATAACGTTAGCTATATTACTACTAAGTTAGAAGGGCTAGAGGGCTAAATTACCTTATATTTAAAGAGAAAAGGTAAACTCTAGCTAGTACTAAGTAATATAGAGTTTACTATTCTACCTTTATTAGTTTATTACCTATAACCTATAAAGAAGTATAGTAAAGTAAATTAGAGGGCTTTAACTAGTATAGAGTTAGCTAAGAGTTTAGCTAATATTATAGTATATAAAGAAAAGAAGGCTAAAAAAAAAAGAGCTACTTAGGCCGCCTATAAGGCTACTTACTAACCTTAATTTAATCTATTATAATATAACTATATAGAGCTTTAGAAGCTAGATAAAAATAATAAAAATATAGTAGATAATACTACTAAGGCTATAGAGCCTTTTAATAAGGTAGAGTACTCTATAAAGTATAATAAAAAGAAAGAAAAGTAAATAGAGAAGAAAGTTATTAATAATATAATATTCTTTAACTATCTAGATAGTAAGCTACTACTATAGGGCACTTCTAATAGAGATTCTTATCTTATTTTATAGATAATCTTATCTATATCTACCCCCTCTCTAGCTTCTAGATATACTATAGTTATAGGGGGTCCTTATTTAACTTATATAAATAGAATTTACTATAGATATAATAAAATAGATAATTAGGGCCTAGATAAGATAATTCTTAGTATTAATAATAATAAGCCTAACTATAAAAATAAGAACTATATAGAAGAACCCTTATTAAATAGAAAGAAATAGAATAGAAAGGTAAAAAAAATAATAAAAAATATAGTATAAAATAGAAAGCGCCCGGCTACTTCTAAAGGGCCTAAGTTCTCTAAATTTACTAGAGGTAAGTATATATATTAGAATATTAAGGCTATAGAATTTAAAGAGGGCGCTATATAATTTAATAGTTATTTATATTTAATTAGTATTAAGTTTAATTTAATAATTTTATAAAAATTATAAAATTCGGTTAAGTTTGTTTACAAGAGCACGTGATCAATCGGCCTACGCAATCGGCCTGCCCGGATCCAAACCGGCACCCAACTGGAAGATCAGGGATCAGACCGCTTCCTACCTGGTCACCGGGCCATGGTCTATCGTGGTCCAACCGAAAGGGTGGGAATACAAGCCCTCGTGGTGGAAGTGTCTTGGTTCCTTGGCGTGGCGGAAAAGAGACTCTTGGATTTTTTGGCACGTAGCTCTAGATTGCGGTTCCACTCCACCGTTCCGCCCTCAGCTACGACCTTGCCCATCCAACTCTCCACCAACCATCCCTAGCTCCGTGTCCCCGTCCAAGAGAACGCGATGTTTGATCGTGCAGCCCGGGAGGACCGAGGAGTCGATTAGCCTCCGCATCTAGCTAACTTCAGCAATCCTCTGGGCCATGATCCCAGGACTGACCGCGCGCGCTCCAGTCGGACTACCATACTGGAAGTCTTCCGACCAGCTGTCACCTCTTCCGCCCTCCTCGCCTTTCGTCGGGGGCGGGGCTGACCGCCTGAATATGCGCTCTGTGGCTTACGCCACTTCTCTAATTATGTGCGTTCTTGACAATAGCCCATCCTCGACTGGCCAAACCTGACGCACTCGCTTTCCTTTGCTCATTAGGACTCTATGCATATATTTCTATTAGGATCTAGCTGGGGAGCGAGTTTCTTTGGTCGTCCTTCTTCCTATGTCCCTACAAGTCATGCTGTATGAATCTATCCGAGTGTATGCGTGTTAAAGTGCCGTTGTTTCCTACTTCGTACGTGCTATCAAAGCCATGAGGGTATAACCAGGATCAACCTATTATCAGTGTGCATGCAGCATGAGCTACCTTTAAGCCACTCGATCCTGCGCGGTAGTGCATGGAGCTCAGATTCAAGACTTTCGCCCGCGTGTTAGCCGCAAGCCATGAATGTCGTGCCGAAGGCTTCACTCCAAGGCCGCATATTGGCTCTACGCCTCCAGACATGGCGCCGAGCACGGAGAAGGGGAAGTCTGGACGCCCATGAAGCCTCGAAAATGCCTCCCAAGACCTCGCGTTTGCAGAGTCGAAGTGGATCCCATGAAGGGGACAGCACTCGAGCACTTTCGGCTCGGAGAGAAGGCTCTGTCGGGCGTTAACCTCTCGATACGAGGTGTGGCTAGCTCTTGAGCTGGCAGAGGGAGTTTGAAAGATATAAATTAGCCCAGCCTTCGTTCAGAACTTGTTCAGCATCGCGATCAGTGGCTTTCAAAGAAGCTTTCCTTGGTATTACCCAAAGACGTGTACGCTGTGGATACGTCTCTTCCTTCCTTGGCCATGACAAGCCTCCGGTGTCTTGCCCTTGTGGCACTCCTAGCAGGAACTTCTCTCGCAGGCGATGACAAGTGGCTGAGTCCTGTGTACAAGGACTTCTACCAGTTCCCACTCCCGCTTCCTCCAGTTAAGACGCCAAAAACGTAAGCATCAGATCCTCAATTCGGAATGCAGCTACTTATGCTTGTAGATCATATGTGAACCAAACCACCGGCGCGGTCATTGACTACTATGAAGTCGACATTAAACCTCTGGAGCAGCAAGTTTATCCCGGCCTGGGTAAAACCCAGCTCATCGGATACGATGGAATCTCACCAGGCCCTACATTCCACATGGAGCGTGGAAGAGAGGCTGTTTTGAGATTCATCAACCACGGGGACTTGGCCAATTCGGTTCATTTGCATGGAAGTTACAGTATGGCTCTGAAACGTCCCAAGAAACATTCTAGTTCTGACACTCAGCAGGCCGAGCGCCATTCGATGGCTGGGCCGAAGACACCACACAGAAGGGCCAGTATAAGGATTATTGTAAGTTCACTAGCCCGAAGCGGATCGAAATATTACCCTGGGATTTGGAGTCTAATCCGATGTGCTCCCTGCAGACTATCCAAACAAGCAGAACGCCCGCACTCTGTGGTACCATGTATGTGCTATTGGCTTTTCTATGACGCAACCCTCACTAACACTGTCTAGGATCACGCTGTCCACCACACTGCCGAGAATGCTTATTTTGGCCAAGCCGGGTTCTACATTCTCCACGACCCCGCCGAAGATGCCCTAGGCCTACCGGCCGGGGATTATGACATCCCGTTGGCTCTTGCCGCCAAACAGTACAACAGTGACGGTACCTTGTTCAGCCCTGCCTCTGAGACTGTCAGTCTTTACGGCGATGTGATACATGTCAATGGTCAGCCATGGCCCTACTTCAAGGTCGAGCCACGCAAATACCGTTTCCGATTTCTCGATACGTCTATCAGCCGTGCATTCCAGCTATGGTTTGAAGCTGATGGTGCATTGGGAACGAAGATTCCGTTCCAGATGATCGGTTCCGACGCTGGGTTATTGAGCATGCCAGTTACATCGGATCTTCTTCATATCTCGATGGCCGAGCGCTGGGAAATGGTGTTCGACTTCACCCAATTCGCAGGCAAGAATGTCACACTCAGGAACAACCGCAAAGTACAGGCCGATGAGGACTACAACAGCACCGACAAGGTCATGAAATTTGTTGTTGGAAACACGGTTACGAGCCAGCAAGGAAACGGGAACGTCCCATCACCTTTAAGGGAAGTTCCCTTCCCGCCGCTAAAGAGCGGAGTTGACAGGACCTTCCGTTTTGAGCGAACAAATGGCGAATGGGAGATCAATGGCGTGACGTTTTCTGAAGTTGAGAACCGTATCATTGCGAAGCCTCCACGTGGAGCAGTGGAAATCTGGGAATTGCAAAACGGAGGTGGCGGATGGTCTCATCCGGTAAATTTCTCCTGTGTCATCTTTACTTTGCCTCTTGGACAGTTACCGACGATGATTCTCGAAGAACTCGGCTAATTGATTGGTAACAGGTTCATATCCATCTTATCGACATGCAAATTCTTTCACGCACCGGCGGGAGTCGTCCCGTTCTTGAGTACGAGAAGGTGGCCCTAAAAGACGTGGTTTTCTTAGGAACTGGTGAGACTGTTCGAGTCATCGCTCGCTATGCCCCCTGGGATGGCGTGTACATGTTCCATTGCCACAACTTGATTCACGAGGACCACGACATGATGGCTGCCTTCAACGTTACCGTGCTGGAACACTTTGGCTACCCCGAAACCACCCACTTTATCGACCCCATGGAGCAGCGGTTCCGCTCTAAAGATATCACGGACAGCGCTTTCGAGGAGGAGCACATTAAAGAGCGTATCAATGAGCTGTACCTCCTTGATGCGTACAAGGATATTGACAAAGTTGAGGAAGCCCTAGTATCATACTGGAACAACCCGAGCGCGGCAGTGCCCTCTACCCTCCAGAGTAGCGTTAAGTCTACCACCGCACAGACGAGCACAACAGCGGCCACGACGGTTACCACCAAGGCCACTACGACGACAAAAAGTGATGACAAGAAGACAACTACGACTGCGAAGACTACCACGAAAAAGTAAATGTCTTGTGGGGAGACGGTCCGCTAGCTTAAGAATCTGGATGTAATTTGACGCTCTTTTGACGGCCAATGATGAAAAGCTTGGGACTGATTAATGGGGAATTGGTAAGGTTATTGAGACGGCGATTGGGTCGCTCTCAGGGATTATGCTCGCATGGGACGGCTACAGGGATTAATCATAATTGCATGTCTGCTTAGACGATTGAAGAAGCTTTGGGCCTTTGCATACTGAGATGAAGTCTAGTGCCTCTCAGCTAGATCAATAATGCCTTTCTATAACTTCATGGAGTGCTCATGTGTCTTCCGAGATCGGACGGAATGAGTATTTTACCACTTTGTCTACGACGACCTTCTCCGATTGTGCAGATAGTACGGCATGAGGCCGTTTAGCGATTTCACTATTCATCCAAAGCGGATTATGCTCATAGTAATCGAGTTTTTGATAGTGTTGACAAGAGATGGTATGTATGTACATATATAACTATGCAGAATCATTTCATGGTAGTTCTAAGCACCCGGAGCGGAACATTCCAATGAAAGAAGCTCTCGAATACATGCCTTATCAGATCCGAGAAGTACTTTGCTGAGTGCAAGCACGTGAAAGGGTCCAGTACCAAAACTCCGCCTGGGCCAGTCCCCGCGATCGATTTGGTAGGTCACGAGTCATGTTGAGACTCGAGATCAATCCCTATGCCACTCCCTTCACGACTGTTCTGTGTCTCAATTGATGCTAGGGTGCTGCACATTTGACGTTGCGTAATGAATTCACGTGCGAGTTGTTGATGCCCTCAGCCCACGACTCTGCGGATCTTGCTTGCAGGTACGTGGGCCCTGGTCGTCCCGGGCCCTCCGATCGCGAGATTATAGAATATCTGCGCCGCTGCCAAACTTGACGTCCCGTCACTTCCCAACCTCAACAGACGCCTGCCCTTGTGTCTTATACCGCCTTGATATGGCCCTGACTATATCGTCATAGCAAAACTCACCCCGCGAAGTCTACATCAAACACCTGGCCCATGTCTCTCCCGCTCCCTGTGACGACCTCCCCCAACATGAAGCCGAGCAGCAGTACGTACACCACCTTCACGGCCGCCCGCATATGGGTCGTTTGCATACCCGGCACAGGACTCATTGCTAACATGTTCTGTCATAGAGAAAGCGGCGCACGAATGTGTGTCCGACGAAGCTCTCGCTCATCTCAAGACATACAAATACTCTAGTGTCGACAAGTCCTTAATATCACGCTACATCCTCAAGCACTACGTACGACCAGACACCCCTATAACATTCCATCTAGAGCCTTGTCTGACTATAAGATGCGCAGTGGAATGGCTTCGTCGAACTCCTCCCGCTGTGGCTCGCGCCGAACATGGTCACCCTACTTGGCTTCTTCTTCATACTCGGAAACGTAGCATTGTTATCGATTTTCGTGCCAGACCTGGTTGGACCTGTAAGATGATACTCTCTGGGATTGTTGGACACGCCGGCCAACTGACATTTGCTCGGATAAAGGGTCCGTCATGGTTGTACTACAGCTTTGCAATTGGATTGTGGATGTAAGCAGCCTGGACCGCAATATTTAGAACAGCGCTGACGAGAGGACTACTAGGTATTCCACAATGGACAATGTGGATGGCAAACAAGCACGCAGAACCGGGACGTCGAGTGGGTTGGGAGAGCTATTCGAGTATGCCACAACTCGGCCATCCTCCAATTTATAAACACCATGCTGATCGGATTACAGTCACGGCATTGACTCTCTCAACTGCACGCTTGCTAGTCTTCTAGAGACTGCTGCGATGGGGTACGGACCCACCAAGACCGGCGCCTTCACGGCTTTAATACCCTGTCTCCCCATGTTCTTCTCCACTTGGGAGACCTACCACACCCATACTCTCTACCTTGGATACTTCAATGGGCCAACAGGTGAGCATAGGCTGCTACTTATCATTACGTTGAGGCGGTTTCACTAATCTAGAGCAGAGGGCCTCATTCTCGCATGTACTATAATGATTCTTTCTGGGTACTACGGCCCTGAGATGTGGTCGACACCACTCATAGCCCATTTCCCTTCACTCGAGCCTCACATTGGACAAACGACCTTCCGAGACCTATGGGTCCCAATTCTCATTTCCAGCTTCCTGATCGCGCATCTCCCAGCCTGCATCGTCAACGTATCAAAAGCCCGACGCGCCCAAGGCCTATCCATTCTCCCCCTCTTCGTTGAATGGACGCCAATGGTAATATTTGTCGCCTCAACTGCCGCGTGGCTAGGGTCACCGCATTCGAATCTCCTCACAGACAACCACCTAGTCCTGTTTTGCTTGACTATGTCCCTCGTCTTTGGCCGGATGACGACGAAGATTATTCTCGCGCACCTGACGCATCAGCCTTTCCCAATGTACACAGTCATGTTGACACCTCTGATAATTGCAGGAGTGGCTATAAACTTCCCATACTTTCCGATTATCGGAGATCTCTTTGCTCCCATCTCTGCGCAGACCGAGTATATGTACCTCTGGTGCTACTTCGTCTTCGCGGGCATCGTCTATGCGAACTGGGCGGTCCTGGTTATCGGCAGGATCTGCGAGTACTTGGGTATCAACTGCTTGACCATACCCTCAAAATCGCCAGTCTCGGAGAAGTCCAGCATATCAAATGGTGGCACTAATGGAAGTCTTGGGAAAGGCCGGAAGGATTGAACAGGAGGTGAAGAGAAGATAATCGGGCCTTGTGACGAAAGACGTGGAATGAGTAAGAGTTAGGTGATGCATGAGCTTTGGAGCAAGCAGGCCTTCCTTCGATGCTGGGGTAGAGCGGCTATTCAATATTTCGTTTCTATGCATTCTGCCGGCGCTTTCACTGTACCTGATTATAATTTTTCTGCTTGCGATACGGCTTGGCTGCACTATCGCATGAGCATATAGTTGGCTGGGCGGAAAGGCTGGCACCATTGGCCATTGTTATGTCCAAAATGTCTGCGATTGCATATTGAATGATTATTGAGCACACATGCAACGTTACTACAGAACTATTAAAGAGTATCTTTGCAGAAGAGATGGTGGGGTGCAACGGGGGAGGCTCAGACATGCACCGCCCCCACTTCGTCATGCACGTGTCCGCCCCCAACTACGATCAAACACGTCTGATTTATTTTAGGAACCTGTTACAAGGCTGGGCAATTTTTGTCGAACCCAAGAAGAGGCAAACTTCGCAGATAGCTTTCTATAGCGTACTGAAAGGAAGGTGGAGGCGGGTAGAAGAAGGAACTTTCTCTGCCGTATGCCTAGAACAGTACCCGGCGCACTGCCTCCAACATTGGCACATCACACCTGTGGCTTCAAGTTCCGCCTAGCTGCTGCGGCACGCCCCGTTACCTCACAGGGTCAACCTCAGCCTCTTGTCAGATGGTGAAACTGTCACAGAGCGATAAGACATATAGCTTGGCCATCTGGACCGCGTTCCCCCGAACGTCGAGAAAAAAATCGCTACGGCTTCAAGATGACGATCCTCACCTGTAAAGAGTTCAAGGTCGATTGCATTTCTCAAAACCAAGTCGTACCAGCGAATCCAGATATTGCGGGTATAGGCGTAAGTTTTTCTCTCATTACATACAACTCCTACTTCGTGCGACACTAAAACCGGATTGATAGGTCATAATATCATTCATTACCACAACTTGTTTCGCCTTCGTACTCGCCTTCGTCGTGATGTTCCTCGAGCGCTACAACTCCATCCGCGCCTTTTCCCGGAAGCACATCCAAAAGCTGCCCGCCAAAGACTACTCCCGCGAGCACTACAACTGGCGCACGCACATGTTCTGGTTCCGCATCCTCAGCAAGAACCTCCTCGCCTTCAGCGACACGCAGCTCGTCACCGGCCTAGCCGTCCAATTCACCGCCATCCTGAAGCACTGCGAGCTCTCCGTCTACCATTTCGTAATCGTTGTCGAACTCGCCTTCTTGACCACCGTCACGCATCTGCTGACACTCGTCGCCCTGCGCAACTTCTTCGTCGCGAACCCGTGGGTCAACTTACCGAGGATCTTCTTTATGATGGGGAATCTCGGGCTGTTGGGGTATACGTCGTATATTGCGTACTCGTATAACATCGCTGGCCTGCACGCGTCGTCTCCGCTGGCGTGTTTCTACCAGGGCCACCGACCGCCTTTCAAAGCTGCGTTTGCGGGGAGATGGGGCGTCTTGCTGGTCGGCGCGATCGGTGGACACCTTTCCATCGTCATCGCGATGTACTTCCTCGAGCACAAGCAGGGGAAGATACTCAAGGGGTGGGCGTTCATCCGCAATTGGTTCTTAGCGCCTCTCTACGCGATCTATGGGATCGCATATGGGGGTATCGCACTCCATAAGACACAAGCCCTAGGAGTAGCATCAGTCAACATCCGAGGGAGCGAGAAGGAATGGGGATTCGGCCAGTTCCTGCCCGTACTCCTCCTCGCGCTCCCCCTCTTCGCAGGCTGGGAGTCTTTCTGGGAGGAGCACGACGAGTCTGAGCGCGGGGTGAAGCACTTCTCGCTCGCCGCCACTCCAAGCCGGCATGCGCGCGATGGGAGCCATGGCGAGGAGATGGCGACGTTCATGCCGAAACATAATCCGGCGCCTCATCACTCGGCCGATTACTCCAGTCTGGAAGCGCAGACGCACAGCGATAGCAGGACTCCGAGTCCTGAAAGGCCTAGTCCGCGTCATAGTCCGGGCCTTAGTCCACGACCTAACTTCAGCCGTCCCAGGTTCAGTTCGACGTCTTCGATAAGTCCGGGTCAAAGCCCGCGTCCTGGGCAAACGCTTAGGTTCGGTACGAGCCCTGCGCACACGCCTGGGTTTACGGATACTCCTCATCCGAGTCCCTGGGTGCCTCAGGGGCCTTCTACTTGAGACCAGTGGACACATGGAATCAGAAAACACATCTAGAAGACTGGAACGGGATATCTGTTTGCTACTTTCTGAGGTGCCCCAGTGCATCGTCCAAGCCCTAAATGAGACACAACATCCTAAAATAAGAGGCAGAGCCGTCCCAGAGGGTCTTGCGGCACTTGGGAAAAGAGGTTGTGGACACTTGGTCGCCACCGTTGGACATGCTCCAGTGCATCGTGCGAGCTCCAGATGAGAGGCCAGCTTCTAGAGAGAGAGAGAGTGAGAGAGTGAGAGCGGACACAGACGCTGTAAACGACTCTCGCCGCTGTTTGAGGAGTAAGTCAGGACTATACTAGAAGTTTGAGAGGGAAAATAGCACTGTTAGCAAGTAGGTTTGCATAGACTTTTCATTCAAATCAATATCGATAGACGTAATCAGCCATCATAATTCATCTTTCTGAGGGACGATCAAAGTCCACCTTTAGACCATTTCGTCATTAAAAGAAATCACTTTTCTTCCTTCATTCGTTCAGTAGACCTTTGAGCATCTTCCTCCCCTTCCGCATTCAAATCACCTCTTATTCGCCTTCCAATCCCTATACGCCGCATTCAAATCACCTCTTCTTCGCCTTCCAATCCCTATACGCCGCATGCATCAGCACAACAAAACTCTGCCCCTCCGGACTTCCCGTCACAAACGGCGTCTTGTCATGCCAATTCAGCGGATTGATGGCCG
This sequence comes from Lophium mytilinum, assembly GCA_010093605.1. Taxonomy (NCBI): domain Eukaryota; kingdom Fungi; phylum Ascomycota; class Dothideomycetes; order Mytilinidiales; family Mytilinidiaceae; genus Lophium; species Lophium mytilinum. The sequence continues at coordinate 1,429,054 of MU004185.1, read as the reverse complement.
GGCTTACGATCCCCGTCCCCGTGTCAATCCCCGCGTCCACAATCCCCATCTTCTTCTCTGCCCACTTCGTATACTTCCCGCCAAAGCTATCCGGCGCTAGCACAGCCAGCCGGAACGTTGTCGCTGTCAGCATCGCGGTGCCCGAAATCTCGCCGAACCAGGTGGTGTCGTTGAGGTAGTTTCGCAGCAGACCGGAGGAATCAGTGTCGAGAGCTATGGCGCTGTCGATGATGTGCTTGATGGCGGCGGTGAGGGAGCTCTGCTCAATCTTAGTGGCGCTATCAAAGGGGGATTTGCGAAGGGTGGCGAGGACGCGTGCCATGCCTCCTGCGGCCCAACCATTGCCGGTGCTCCAGAGGCCGAAGTCAGTGGTTTGCGGGCCGGTGATGTGGTACCAGGGCCCGGTAGGTGTGACAAGCACGTCTCGGTAGAGGAGACATTGGCGAGCGGATTCTTTTGCTAGAGCCAGGTTGTTTTTTGCTACCGCGTAGTAGGCTAGGAATGGAGGAGCCATGTACACTTCGTCTGCCCATAGCTCGGGGAGCGATTCACGCTGGGAGATGGCGCCGTTGGGCCAGCGCGGGACCACGTTCATGAGGTGCTTTTCTTGCCGGACTGCGGCGTCGGTGTAGACGCTGTCCGTCTTCCCGATCAGGAGGGCTGGCACGCCGAGAGAGGCTGGGTCGCCTGCGGCACCTGAATAGGGTAATTAGTATAAAGCTCTATTGCTGAATATCGAGCAGAGTTGTACTCACCAGCACCATCGATGAGTGTGTCGTTATCCGTCCGGATATGCGGTTTGGCATAGCTCAAAGCGTCCACTTGGTCCACGTTCAAGACTGGCAGTTTCCCACCCGGAAACGGATCTGCGCCGAAGACAGACCATTCGGGATTCTTCCATTCCAGCAAGGCTTCACACACAGTCCCGTATTCCCAGCTATGCACCGCTAGAGTCACAGCTTGAGAGAGGACTTTCGCAACCAGCGCGGCGGAAACCATGGTTTCGAACTTGATTGAAGGATGACTTGAAAAGAAGTGGTGAAGAGGCCTACGTTGTCGGAAGCAGCAAGATCGAACTTATATCCTCACCTTCTCCTAGCCTTACTAGGAAGTGCCGTCTTGGTAAATCCAAGACCCACCTCCAAATTGGAACATCCCAAGCATTCGCTCGCGAAAGAGGATCGGTAAGGTTAATTATAGACCCTGCATTTAATCTATGCAGCACGTCCAGCATGCATATCCCCGGTATTTCCAGCGGCCCGAGCACCGGGTACCTCCCGTTGGGGTGGGATTGGAGACGAGATTTCGGAGTTTAGCCTTTCGCATTTGTGAGTGTGTCTGGCGTGAAATGTTTACTCAACCTCTGCACAACGTTCTGGGAGCGGAGGAGCCGTATGTAAGCCTTATTCTGGGCATAATGGCGTATTTGACATGCTGCTTTGAGCGGAGAACAGGAAGATCAGAGTAGTGCGACATGAAGGCTCAAGTACTTGGGTACTATTTTTAGAGGTTTTGTGGAGGAGGGGTGCATGGAGCGAGTGTGAGTAAGCCATGATCGGCGGACATTGCTTGCATTACTTTCCTGGCTTTTGGGAGAACGGAAGATTCTTGAAAGAGATGATTTTATCGCTGAGAAAAAAGTGGTGAGGGTTGTGGTTTAAAGAGTGGAAGGGAGTGTGACCCATGTTGCTAGAACTATTCTATATAAGAATCTAGCTGTTTTGAACCTCGCATATATGACAATATCATCTTATACCAAACTACTACTGCCAACGGTCCCGAGAGACGAATGCAAAATTGCCCATTCCTATGGGGTTGTGTTTCCGAACACTCCACGTGTTTCAAGCATCTCTGTATGCACAAGACATGCAGACGCCGTGGAACGCATATTTGCGCTGTGATGAACTCGTAATCAATAGTCTCAATGGCATTCTAAAGATGATACTGCGGTCTCTCTTCATCCATTCCAAGAGAAGTGTTCGACTGGTTAGAATTTATGGCTGTCGCTACTTCTGTCATCCTGCGTCTTGTTGGTCGGTTCCGTGAGCAAGCATTGGATCTGTGTATACTTCCCAGTCACTGCTTGTGGTCTTTTGATGTATTTTCAGAACCGAGTCAAGAAGCGTAACGGCGTTTCTGCTGAAGATGGAGGTATGTTTGACTCGATGGGAATGATCTGGAGGGAAAGCCTTTGCACCACCTTGACATAGAAAACCTCCACACCTTCGCCAAACCTCCCTAAACTATTAACAGAATAGGCAGGTCCTCTAAGTCCTCAAACGTCTTCACGTCCGGTCAACTAATGCGATATAAAAGTCGATCCTAGTATCCATCTTTCTCTAGCTATGACCGACTTCTGACCGGCTAAAAAATCCATTGGCTAGAAGATTACTGTTCCTACCCTAAGACACCCGAACTCGTTACCTTGTACGGTAGTGTCTGTTTTGGTTTTCGCGCTAGGTGACCGAACGTCAACTTTGGACAACAGTCTATATTCGTCATGCACGAGTGCTGAAATCCTTCAAGCCTCTGTATGACTCAAAATGATCCTTGAACACGCCTGGATATAACAGTTCCATCAACACCAAAAGACTGCGCAACTCAGCCTCTACAATGTCGTACACCGACAAAGTCTACGAGCACCCCGCCACCTCCCCTCTTCTCCTCCAAGCACTCCGTTCATACCTCCCATACAGCATCCCGCTGTACCGACGGATACAAGCTCAGATCCAAAGCCCGACTGCTCACGTCTTAGCTACCTTCCCGCCCGCAGAACAAGAAAGTTCTACCGCTCCACAATGGCCGAAATGCTTCGCAGCCTGCTTCTTCGACCGTTCATCCCGCCCCGAGACCGAGATGTGGGTGTTTGTAAGCGGCGAAGTACCTGAGCATGCTAGTCACGGCGTCGAATCAGCTTCACAAGGCAGTGATGAGACCGAGAACGCAGAAAAGTTATCATGTCCTACTTGCACTTCCTTATTCCTATCTACCCTCCGCCACGCCTCCACCTTCCCTCTCCCCCCGATCCGTCCGGAGAACCAGAAACACCTCGACCTAGCCGCCACCGCAACCTCGTTACAGAGCTTCAAAGGCCTTAGTCTCTCTATAGAAGACGTTCCACCCGTTGCGTACCTCACCCACCTCCTGATCCCAACGGTGTTAACGCTGGGAACCCTGAACTCGAAGCTTCTACCCGTCCTCACCGAGCGGCACCTCGTGCGTGAGGAGTTTCCCGGTCTCAACGCACCATGCGGGAAATTCATCTTGAAAGTATCCAGCACGCCTACTCCGAAGCCACTGCCAGAAGGACTACGGTGGGGCGAAGTTCGCGCTCAAGATATCGCGACTGTGCAAGCTGGGACCGCTATCCCGCGTGCAGCTGCGACCTTGCTGCAGTTGAAGAGTCTTGCTGTGTTCCCATCGAATTCTGAGAAGCCGATTGCATGGGTGTTTTTGGGGCATGATGGAAGCTTGTCGTCTCTCCATGTCAAGCCGGAATTCAGAGGCCGTGGGATTGCCAAGTCTCTCGCTTCGAAGCTGTTCAGGGATAATGTCTCAAACACTGCAGAGGATGAGGAAAACCAAGATGATTGGGCACACGCGGATGTTTATCAGGGTAATGTTCAGAGTGAGAGCGTTTGCAAGAGTCTGGGAGGAAAGCCTTGGTGGACTGTTTACTGGGTGAGACTGGATTTGGGGCGATTGTAGGAGAAGCATGTCAGAGCGTGAAAGCGGCGCATATGGCTTGACACAGTCCATGTCACAGACGCTCACACGAATAGAGATGGTATGTCAAGACCTGTGGCTCGAGCATGGTAGTCACGGGCATTGGCTGATCGAACGAGATCTACGGGTGTCTATGGAACTCGATTAGTACAAAGACTAGCAAACAGAACATAGATTTGTATCGAGTTGTAGTGCGTCATAAAAAAATTAGAGTTGTTGTTGCGTTTGAATCCTCATTGAAGAACTCAGGGTTAAAAATGTGTAATCATCCGCGGGAAATAAATGAAAGAAGAAGAACGTACCTGAGTATGTATAGTGGCCGAGATGTTTGCTGCTCAATCCTGATCAAAAAGACATCACTGCTTCATAGTATTCTTGGTTTGATTTTAAAGTTTTGGGCTGAGTCTTCACTCATGAGCATGTTCTGTACCTGAGCCGAATTTCATGGAGGTTGTATCGTGACAACGCCTTGAAGAAATTGCGATGAATTCTCTAATCAAAGAGACCAAAGCCCATGTCCTCATCTTCCGACTCTTCCGCTTCCGGTTCGGGCTCAGCTGGGCCAGAGCCGCTGGTAGGTGCGGCATCTCCTCCACCGGAGGTAGTGGTGGGTCCAGCAGACGCGTACTTGTCAGGGTTCTGGATGCGATCCTTGAGCTCCTCAATCTCATCCCAGCCGTATTCAGTCTCAATAGCAACAGCAAGGACCTTCTTGTAGGAGTTGACGACAGAGTGGATGACAGATGGCAGGGTGGGGTAGCCAGTCGCGAGCGAGATCGTAGCAATGGTGGCAATGGCGGAGGAGAACGCCTTGAGGAGCTGAGATTCCTCGATATCCAAAACGTCGGACGCGAAAGTCTGACCGTTGTCGTAGATCTGCGAGATGCCCATACCGTAGGTGAAGGGACTGTTTCGGCATTAGCCCTCCGTTGTGACCCGAGGGAGTTCAGCAGATACATACCTGATGTTCAGCATGTTCAACAAAGTAGCTTCGGAAGCTCCGACCTTGGTTCCGCCCTCGACGAGCTTCAAGTCCGTGGTGATTTCGATGGTACCACGAGCAATCTTGGTGGGGACACCGAGAGCCTGGAAGAACGAGGTCTTACCGGGCTCCATACCGGTGTTACCAGCAGGAACGTAGACGCTACACATTCAGTCAACATCCATGCTCTCTAGCCTTTAACCTCAGATTTGTACGTACTCGAGGGGAGCCATAGCACCAGCACGAGCGGGAGCCGCGACACGGTTGGAGAGAATCTTGTCGCGAGTCTCCTTCAAGTCGGCGTTGGTGAAGACGAATCCGACATTGCCTACAGCAGATCAGCGAATGCCAGTAATACAGAACCAGACAGCAGCGCTTACCCTTAACGTGGGGAAGAATGCGCTCGTACTCTGGGCTCTCGGCGATGAAGCCCTTGATGGCGCGGCGCACCATGGTGTTCTTCCCCATCAGGACGACACCCTCACCACGGAGGCTCTGCCTGATCTCGTGCATCTGCTGGGACGAGACATTGTCGACAGTGACGACGAAGATGCTCTTGTACTCTACGCGAAGGTCAATTGCTGGCACCATAGATGCGCGGGAGGAGACGCCTACCCTCGAGGAGAGCCTTGAGCTTGTCGAAGTAGCCGGCTTTGTTGGCGGTTCTGCCCCCCATGATCTTCGTATATGAGAATCCGGGATGTTTAAGGACTTGAACGTGTGTTGTTGAATTATGGAGAGACGATGGAGTTGGCCCGGCAGCTCTCCAAGATGTCGTGAAAGCAAAATGGAGTGGGGGCCCGTGCGAAGCGAGCGCTAGCCGCGTTGAGCAAGGCTAACTTGAACAATTTATGCAGATCACATAACTGACTCCAGTCCTCTAACATCACTTCATCCGTACGAAAGGAAAGATGGCAGTTCCTTTCCAGTGTGTCCAGGCTTGTAGACCAGACCCGCAGGATCACAGCTCGTGGGTACTGCTTGCTGCAAGTGGCCCGAGAATTTACTCCTGCCATTCCAGCGGCGCTACATCCGTTTGGTCGTCACAGAAGATATCAGAGCCTGTAGTGAGTGAAAACCCTTGAATTGGGGGATTTGATGAAACGTTGATCTGATTCTTTCAGGCAGAAGACTGTCACGTATAACGAGTGAGAGCTAAGCATTGTTAGGAGCCTGTGCACGCAGACGAGCCGCAAGAACCACCCGGGAAGAAGGTGAAGCTATCGAAACAGGCAGAAGAACCTCCCAATGTGTCCAAGTTAGTGGTCACCAGCGATTATCAGCATCTCGTTGCCGTCACTGCAGAAGACAAATGTCTTCGTGTATTTCGCCTCGACCTGACCGGTCGACTGGAACCCTTAAGTGAAAGGTGAGACACGTGTCTTGCATTTGACGATTGTATAATTAACACTGTTCAAGGCCTATGCCAAAGCGGCCCTGCGCGGTGACACTAATTGAAAACGACGCGACTATTCTTTGTGCAGACAAGTTCGGAGATGTCTACGCCCTCCCACTCGTACCGTCTCCCACAGATGCCGACGACATTTTCGTGGCCGCGCAGGAGAAGAAGGAAACATCAGCGTCTTTCGTTCCCACGGCGACCCCACTTACAGTCCACTCGGGACGAAATCGAAAAGCTCTCGAGGACCAACTTAAGCAGAAACTTCAGCCTAAGACGAAGGGGCCTCTCAAGTTCAAACATGACCTCCTTTTGGGGCATGTGTCAATGCTTACTGACATTTTGTACGCTGAAATCGCAGGAGAAAAGGCAGAAGCAAAGCCCCGTACCTATATCTTTACTGCCGATCGTGACGAACATATTCGCATATCGCGAGGACCCCCCCAGTCTCATATCATTGAAGGCTTTTGTCAAGGCCACCGGGAGTTCGTCAGCAAGCTCTGTCTGACAGGTTCTGGAGACCTCATATCCGGTGGTGGAGATGATGATCTCATTGTCTGGGATTGGCTGAACAGTCGTATGCTGGAAAAGATCAGTATCAAGCAGCCAGTGCTGGATTTCTTCAAAGCACATCCCCAGCATGCTAGACCGCCACAGGAGAGTGAAGGAGACCTTAAAGTTGCTGTTTCAGGTATCTGGGCGATTCCGTCTTCATCCTCAAGGGTAATATCTCTCATACTGCTTTAGTCCATACCGATCGCTAAGCCTAGGCTAGGATAGCGTGCTTGTGACCTGTGAAGGGGTACCAGCCTTGTTTCTTTTCAAGATTGATAGCGAAAAGAAGGTCTCTAGTCTGCAGCAGACTCTCCCATTAGTTGGAAATCCTCTGGACCTGACGCTCTTGGAATCTGGCCAGAGCACGGAGGTCATCATAGTGTCTATCGACCATACACGTGAGCCCGGATCTACCACAATGCTGCGTCAGAAAGAAGTGAGTGGCTAGCCACTTCACCCGTCTCTCCATGATCATAATTAATAACTGCCATAGGACGTTCCACATCGGATACAAGCATTTTCGCCAGGTTCAAGTGGTGGATATAGTATTACATCCATACTAGACGTAATACTCGAACAGCTCAATGACCAGGCACAAGGCGATGGTCTGCTTGGAAGAGAGGTGGAAGTGGCCAATGCGGAGAATCCTGGGAAACAAGCTGCGTTGCAGGACATCTTTTACGGTATTGAGAACTTGAGAAAGCGAGCGGGTGCGGAGGACTAGTGGTATATCATAGTGGATCTGCTGTACACAGGCCTAACAGGGCTGAGACGTTGATTCGGAATCGCGCATCCCGCTTATACATGCGAAGTCCTATGACGTCGTGATAGTGCCTTGTTATGTATCTGCATATACTCCCTTTCTGCTGCTTGTAGACCTCGAAGGAGCGACACCGATCTGGAGCGACAGGTCACACGTCCAGTTTGTATGCGCCGTTCTGATGTCTCAGATGGCCTTAAGTTTACCGTATGAACGGTTTAACGACCTCGCATCATCCAGTTATCGCACATTGATTAAAGCACTAAGAGAGCGAATAGAACATGGTCACAAGGGGTAAGTATTGATGACAATGCACTGTTTCCAGGCCCGCCAGTGTTAGTACTCTTTGTATCCTGGTCGGCTGAAGTTCCGAGGCGCATATTTGTATGTAGGAGGTAGTATTTCGGCTCGGCTCCTGAATCACGCACCGGACGAAGGGTCCAGAATAGCATGGACAAATAGAGGTGGGACAGGCTCTGTCGGTGGGGTTTCGGGCGTGATAAATCCCCAAAGGTCTCGAAGTCGCGGTTCGTAAGCAGGGCGGGAGGGCTAGACGGCCATCGGCATCGATGGCGATATCGCAACCAAATTTACATTTGTCTTGCAACTCACCACGATCTACTTCATCATCTGTCACTCCCTGCCCTCACAAATCCACGCCATACCCTACACCTTGCGCCAGAGTAATTGTCACTGCACATCGAACTTCTAGAGGATTCCCCCACTATTGGCTCTATAAAGATCTTCGACAGCCTCGGACAACACCCCTCGTGCCCGAGTGAATAAGTACAACAAAGCAACCCACCTCGCCAGCCGCCATCCTGTTCGCCTCAACTCTTCGCAGAGCCAGTGCCTCTCCCATATTATCTTCCCTTGCAATCCCGATCGCAGCAGCCGCATCGTTCCAGCAGCGAAACTCGGCTGCCGCGGGGCTCCCTCAACTTCCTAAACCTCTATCTACAGTCGCCAGAGGCTCCCGGAATATGCATTCGAAAGTTGTCAGTAAGTTTCGCCTCCAGTCTTGCCGCTAGAAAGCCCATTGCTAACAGAACCGGCAGTCATTGGGTACGTCAAACGCGTTGTTGCTCCCCACACACGCGACACCTCTTGTCTGGCAACACATGCTGACAGACAGACTACAGCTCCGGCCCAGCTGGCCATACAGCCGCCATTTATGCCGCTCGGGCTGATCTGAATCGTGTGTACTTTGATCCCTCGTGGCCGTGTGGATATTGGCTAATCTTGGAATAGCGGTCCTATACGAAGGCTTCCTCGCGCTCGGAATCGCTGCCGGCGGACAATTGACCACCACGGACGAAGTCGAGAACTACCCCGGCTTCAAGAAGATCCAGGGCGGTAAATTGATGGTAAGCCCTATTTTTCCCTTACAAGATTATAAGGAAACCGGCTAATAGACCTCGCGATGTAGGACCAAATGCGCGAACAATCCGAAGAATGCGGCACCGAGATCGTATCCCAGACTGTCGCGAAAATCGACCTAAAGACCCGCCCTTTCAAATACTGGCTACACCCCATGGGAGACGATGAGGAGATCGAACCGGAGGAGCACACCGCGGACTCGGTGATAATCGCCACAGGCGCAAAGGCTCGAAGGCTTGATTTGCCCGGAGAAACCCAGTACTGGGGCAATGGTGTTTCAGCATGCGCTGTTTGCGATGGCTCGCTGCCCATGTTCAGAGATCAGTCTTTGGTTGTCATTGGTGGAGGCGACTCAGCCGTTGAAGAGGCATTGTATCTGACGAAGAAGGCCAAGAAGGTTACAGTCCTGGTACGGAGGGACAAACTACGGGCCAGCAGGACAAACGCGCGCCGTCTGACGACGCACCCGAAGGTTGAGGTCAAGTTCAACCATAGCGGTGTGCTTATAAAGGGCGAGGAGAAAAAGAATGGGCTCATGTCATCTCTTGTTATCAAGAACAACGTCACTGGAGAGGAGCAAGAAATCGAAGCAAGGGGTCTGTTCTACGCTGTGGGACACGACCCAGCAACCACACTCTTCAAGGGGCAGCTTGACATGGACGAGGATGGCTATCTCATCACACAGGCCGGTAGAGGTCTAACTAGCGTCGAGGGCGTGTTCGCCGCCGGAGACGTACAAGATAAGCGGTACAGACAGGCCATCACGAGTGCAGGTCAGTAGATCTCGAGTTCTCATCTGCAGTACACAAAAGCTAACTAGTGGCAGGCTCTGGATGTGTGGCAGCCCTCGAGGCCGAAAAGTGGCTCATGGATCAAGAACCGGCCGTTGAGAACGGACTCGACGCCGAGAACCAAGCCGAGAAGTCCCAGACGAATGGGGTTGTGCCAGAGTACCGATCTAACCCTCTGCTATGAGCGTTCTTGTTGTTATGCTCTGAACATATGGGAGCTTTTTGGAATCGCATCTCTGCATACCCGCGCATCTGATGTCTTTTGTACCCTTTTTTTTTCCAGTATTACCACTGGTCAAAGACCTTTGACCGAGGCTACATAGACTTTGTTTTCATATTGAGCAGTTGGACATGTTGTGATGCGATATAGCCACCATTAGGGCTCACTAAGCCCGATGGGCAAAATAGACCTGGGTCACAAGAAGTATAGATGATGGACTAGGCGTTTATATAGAAAGCTCAATTGAAACATAGCAGAAAAAGTTACGACTATGTGGCACAGAAACAAACGCCAGGCAACGCTATGCATGTGCAAAACAAACAACAGACAAGCAAATAGTAGTACTAAACACAGGGTATTCCGCCAACGCCTACAAGACGGTACACCTTTTCAGATGGAAATCAGACCCTGGATACACATCTTCGGGGGACGCTTGATGACGGCGGTCAGGAGTCGATGCAGCCGGCGAATGAACTCGTTCAGATTTCCCGGAAACAGTCCAGGGCGCCTCAGTGAACATTTGTTGCCATCCTCGGTGATGAAGGGTAAGGTTCAGAGCACCTGGAGAGCACGTCGGTCATTGCCTTCAGCGCGTGTTCAGCAGGTCTAACGCACTCTCGAAAGCCCTGACGACTTGAATGTCTGCGAAGTGATTAGTCTATGCTCATGGAGAGATACCAGTTGTCTAGCCGTGGCAAAGCGTCACTTACAATGAACCCTCGTTTTCTCGAGGTTCTCTTCCGAGTTTTGCACGTGAGCCGTCCGCGTCCGAAGGCTGCATAGTATATCAGTACTTGCATTCTTATACACAGCGTTGATCAAGGGCTTTACCGTCTGAACGAGCGATCGACCTCGTGGTGCTTGCTGGCTTCTTGCCATATGCTGAAGAACTGTGGACCAAGATCAATATCGAAAGAAGATGCTAAACAAGGGTAGAGCTGATTACATTCATAAGGTCGTCCCATTCTTCCGTGAGTCGTTGCTCGACATCAATGTTCTTGTCCATAGCGTCATGGTACCGTTCTTCGAGATTACCCCAGTCGAAGTCCTCAATCTTCTCAGCCGGGTCGACGGGCTCTGTTGCTTCTGCTCCATTCAGCTCTGGAGCATCGTTTTCGTCCGAAAGAATCTGGCGCTGAGTAGTTTGCGAGTCTGGAGACGATCGCCCTTCGCCCTTCGCGGTAAGTGTTGGGCTCTGTGAGCGCTCTTCCCTTCGTGTAGGGATGGGCTCTCTAGCTCGTCCGTTCTTGGACTGGCGAGTATCAACCATTTCGGCGAAGGACCTTTTGCGATCAGTGACGATGTTTAGAATCGCTGGTTGGCCACAGGATGCAGGCGATGATGGAGGATCAGAAAGTCCGGATGAGGGAAGGTCCATGAGAGGGCTGTGAGGAGCAGTGTCAGTTGCTGTGGGTGAGTGAATGATCAAGTCATGTTTCCATGCTCTCAGAAGCGTGACCTTGACCTCAGTTGTGGTTAGGTGGTGGGGGTGTGGGGGCCTAAGGCACGGAGGTGAGGGTGGAGGTCCGCGTTTTGCCAAGATTAGAAATGCAGGGATCTGGCTCCGGCGTCATTGGGGTACATGACCTCCCACCTTACATCTCGCACATTGATGTTCCCTCACATCGCCCCTACAAATACACGCCGCTTATATCTACAGTTCGCCCGTACGGCCTTTGCTATCGCCATCTTCAAAACGTAATTATCGCAGGCTGGTGAATATGGAGCGTTGAATACCCTAAGAGCCGCCTGCCGCAATCATGCTGCCTTACAGCTTCGCTCTCCATACACACACCACCACCGGTTGGATAACCTCGAACCGACCACCTCTTCTCACACCATGGAGTGTACTGTCTGCAACAGGGCCATAGGCTCAGAACCATCGCCCTTTCACTGCGCAACATGCGCCCGAGCCACCCTGTTTCCTCACCGCGCGCAGCTTGCAGAAGTTCTCCTAGACCGAGAGCAAGAGGCAAGGCGCGTCACGGCCGTCGTCCAAGGAGATGAGAGTGCAGAGACGCACTATAGCATCAGAAACTCCCACACGACTATAATGGTAGACCGGGAGAAGTGCACCATGGGCGCGGAGCTAGAACAGACAAAGGCTGAGACTGCCTTGATCAAGGAGACCACAACCCAAATCAACGAGCATGCTTCTATGCTACAACAGCAGTTAGAGCAAGCTAGGAAGGAATACGCTGCTCGAAAGGCTGTCCTGGCCCAGCGTCACTCCGACCTCCAGTCGGTGCAGCATAACATCACCGCACGACGAAAGAAGGAACTGGATAATGTACAAGAGAGTATCAACGAGACGAAACACAACTGGGATAAATATCACAGTTACACCGTAAGGGCTCGTGTTACATTGTGCGAAGAAGCTGCCAAGCTCTCTGGCTTGAAGCAGAAATGGCGGAAGGCTAAAGACGGGGGTTTGTACGATATATACTACATCGGTCCGGGTGATACCCTTCCGATTGTCGACCTCCGAGACTTGAACAGTAGGCTCACCTAAGTAGGACTATGGGTAATAGCTAAACTTCTCAGATGCTTCGTTCTTCGAGGTTTCGGCTTCGATCACAGCTGTAGCTCAGCTCGTGGTTCAAATATCTCACTATCTCACTGTCCGCCTCCCCGCCGAGGTTACACTACCACACCGAGACTATCCCCTACCAACGATTTTTTCTCCATCCTCCTCCTATCAATCTCGAGACGTTCCTTTCCCAGGTACTACGCCAACAGCTTCTACAAGCAATAGCCCAGATGCATCGCGAAGCTTTGAGCACCACAGGCCTCTCCCGCGACCCCGGACACTATTTATTGATCGACCGTTGATGGACCTGGCTACGCAAGACCCGCAGGCGTACGCCATGTTCCTGGAAGGCGTGTCACTCCTGGCATACGATGTAGCTTGGTTGTGCCGAACCCAAGGCTTGCAGGATGAGTTCAATGAGTGGGAAGATGTCTGCTCCTTGGGAAGAAACTTGTTCCGTCTTCTTCTTGAGCAGGGCCACCGACCTTCTACGACCAGAACCGATTCGCGAAGAGAGCTCACATCCGGTAATGGCAGGAGCCAGACCGGAACCCCGACACGACCTTCCAGAGCGAGTGTCAAATTCGGTGAATTTTCCCACGGGACTTCGCACTCTTTCCTCGGGGCCGCTGAAAACGCGGGTTATCTTCGAGGCTGGAAATTGACACCACCTAAGATCGTTGACAGCTTGAGCGCTATGCTACTTGCTGATCAGCAAGTTCAAGGCTGGGAGGTGCTGGACCAGAAAGAGTGGCACGGTATGGACGATGTGATCGCTGAAGAGCCCATCCTTGTTGGGCCAAAGCGGAGAAACACAGGTCTGACAGACGATACCCGCAGTGTCATGAGTGTAGCTACTTCTGCAGCAGCTACAGCCGCCACCGCAGCTGTTGAGACCGAGGACATGGGACAAGGAAAATCGAGGGGCGTGAATGGGTGGACGAAGTTGAAGAGCCGAACCAACGAGGGTTCGAGGTAGATGATAGCAGCGATATTAGCAGCACATCTCCTGGCACGCTACCTAGGTACCTAGATCATATATTAGACCATTGAACACTAGAGATAGCTTGACAAATGAGATCGTCAGAATACACCACTTAATCAAGAAATTATATCAAACAACGAGTTCCCTCGCCTTCTGGGTATCTAAGTGACAATATTAATGTCTTTGGCTCAAGTTGATATTCCGGCCCGCGTGCACGTGCACGAGTGACGGTCCACCAGAAAATGGCCAGGGATCTCAGGCTAACATCACCATCACCACCAAGCAGAGCCAACAATGCGATGGCCTTGGTCGCAGAATCCGCACAACGTCGATGACAGCGACAGAAAGCGCCCTGTATCATGGGCTGAGAGCTTGAACACGACAGACTGGTCGCAGTACACCGAAGCTCGCACTGTTGTCCCTTCGGTCCTCCTCACAATCACCACACTTACACTCATTCGGTTGTACAAATCATATCTCCGGCGTATACCCAGTGTCAACTACATAAAACCAGACCTCTTCAGGCGGCGGAGTCTTTTTGGGAAAGTGACGAGCGTCGGAGATGCGGACAATTTCCGATTCTTCCATACACCGGGAGGGAGGATAGCAGGATGGGGCTGGCTTCCATGGAAGAGGGTGCCGAAAAGGCGGGATGAACTGTCTGCTAAGACTGTACGTATTAATTCTCTAGAGCATCATGTACTTGCACCCAGTTCCTCGAAGCCCGTGCTCACAAGTATATCCAGCTTCACATCCGCATAGCCGGTATCGATGCACCTGAAATGGCACACTTCGGCCACCCTGCACAGCCATACTCTAAAGAAGCTTACGACTGGCTATCCGCATATATCCTCAATCGGCGCGTGAGAGCTAAGATATATCGACGCGATCAATACGACCGGGTCATAGCTACGGTGTTTGTTCGCAAAGGGCTTTTCAGGCGGGATGTGGGACTGGAAATGCTCAAGAGCGGTCTGGCGACCATATACGAAGCCAAAAGCGGTTCCGAATTCGGGAAGTTTGAGGAAAAATACAGGAAGGCGGAGGAGAAAGCGCGTCTGGCGACCAAGGGCATATGGACACAACCTTCGCTGTGGGAAAGGCTTCGTGGACAGAGGGCAAAGGATATGGAGAGCCCGCGAGAGTACAAGACACGTATGACTGCATCAGACAAAACTGAGGTCAAGAAAGCTGCGGCCAAGAAATGAAGGCTGTAGTGGGGCTGTATATAGTGTTCCCGACTACATAAATTCCCTAGTGAAGCTGCGTTTAAGCGTAAATGCACAAATTGAAGTTGAACCTCACTTTGATTTGGTTCATGTTACTCTCCAAACTATTGTACATAGTGATTGAAGCGGTGAAAAGGTCTAACTAGCTTCTGCTGTGGGTGACTTGCTGCCTAACTAGAGCTCCCCTCATCACCTCCGCCAACTCCGCATCATCAAACTATTCCAACACCACCAACCACGAGCTCTCCTTCCACACCATCCACCATGCCTGCATTAGACGTCCCTTCAGCCCTCGCGCGGGTAGAATCCTCTACGGCAGCCGACAAGTCTGCTGGGTACAACGAGCTTCTCCAAGCTATCATCACCACTTCCACCCCCGACACATTACCAGGCAACTTGATCACCTACGTCAGATCACTTCTCGGAGACTCGCTAGGCATAGTCGCCTCCCGCCCGCTTCTCGCCGCCTTCGTCGACCAGTTCCGCCACGTGAAGGATCCAGATGTCAAAATTGAAGTGGGGCAGAAGGTGCTGGAGCTACTAGCGCCCAAAGTAGTCTCATACGAGGAGCAAGATACGCAGATCAAGGAGATACTAGCGGATGCGTACGAAACCCAGGAGGACTTTCGGAGCTCTGCACAAATCCTACAGAGGATAACGCTCGACTCGTCTCAGCGCGCGGTGTCGGACGACGACAAGGCGAAGGTGTGGATTCGGATTGTGCGGTGCTATCTCGAGGAGGACGACCCGACGAATGCATTTGGATATATCAATCGCGTGAAGAATGTTCTCTTTGGTGTGCACGACAAAGAAACCAGGCTGCAGTTCCAACTCAGTCGGGCTAGGATTCTCGACTCTCAGCGCAGCTTCCTTGAAGCTAGCCAGGCCTACCAGAACCTGAGTTTCGAGACTATCATCGACGAGGATGAGCGGTTGCGAGCTCTCTCTGCGGCTATCGTGTGCGCTGTCCTCGCACCTGCTGGACCTCAACGCGGTCGGACACTGGCG
Source organism: Lophium mytilinum (assembly GCA_010093605.1). Lineage (NCBI taxonomy): Eukaryota > Fungi > Ascomycota > Dothideomycetes > Mytilinidiales > Mytilinidiaceae > Lophium > Lophium mytilinum. Next base: position 1,413,489 of record MU004185.1, on the reverse strand, counting down.
AGATTGTACAAGGACGATCGGGCTTCGCAGGTCGAGGAGTTTGGCATTCTAGAGAAGATCTTCTTCGATAGGTTGCTGTCTCCCAAGGAAGTCAAGACGTTCGCTGAGAAGCTCTCTCCCCATCAACTGGCGAAAACCTCGGATGGGTCAACAGTACTGGACAAAGCTGTGCTGGAGCACAACCTCCTAGGTGCCTCACGGCTCTACAACAACATTGGGCTTGATCAGTTGGGTGAGCTCCTTGGTGTGGATGCCGAGCGGGCTGAGACATACGCTGCACAGATGATAGAACAAGGGCGGTTGGCTGGCCACATCGACCAGATTGACCGGTTCATCTTCTTCGAGGGCGAAGGGAGTGGAGAGAGGAAGACTGGCCATGCCGAGAGGATCGTTGGTAGAGAACTGAGGAAGTGGGATGCTAATGTCCAGAGTCTGTCAGAGGAGGTAGAGAAGGTGACGACTATGATACAGACGCAATATCCCGTGAGTTAGCTGCTAGACAACCTGTCGCTCTTGTGCTAACATAAGCAGGACTACTATGCGGCTCACATGGTGCATTGAGACACAGAATTTCAGAGAATGCAAAGATATCATAGCAAAACATGCCATGAGAGGTTAGCTACTCCAGCTCCGAAGGCAAGGTTATGTATTTGTCCAAAGCCTTAGCTGGTTCCAAGAAGGAAAAGAACATGAGCACTAGCAGAGCATCTCGAAGTTGCGCCTGAATCTTGACACGGATATACCCATTGGTAGAGGGATAGCTTCTGGTCCAAAGAGACCGGAGAGACCTTTATATACATGATTCAGAAAGCTGACCAATGTTGCCCATCATATCTCCACATTTATTGTACAATTGATGCGTTTGACGTCTCTCATTCCTTCGCCCATAGATTCCAAAATGCCTAAGCCCCCTCCACCTCCCCCACATCCTTAACATCCACCTCCATAACCCTCAAAACCGTAAACCGGTGCTTGCTCTTCACCGTCCTAATATGCCGCTGCCGCCTCTTCGTCTTCTCCTTAATCCGCATCGGTTCGCTCTCCGTCCCCAAAACCGTCGCCCGGCACGTGAATAGTCTCTCATCCAAATACAGCGTCTTCCCCGGTCCATCCCGCGTGCCCTTTATTGGCGCTGGTGCGCGCAGCGTGAAGTCGCGTGAGCCTATATGTGTCGCGCGATTCAGCCGGAGAATGTCACCGGGTTGCACGTCTGGCATCCGGAAGGGTAGGCGGATTGTGTCGCCGGCTGTGATGAGGTATGGGCGTCCATGGATGTGGGTGGTAATGTACCACGGTGGCTGCGCGCGGAGGAGAGGGAGGAGTTCCTTAACGCTCTTTGTGAGAGCGGAGGGGGTCGCGGGGGCTTCGATGGAGATGTGAGTCGCAGGTAGTGGTGACGGCTGTTGCGTTATAGCCATAGGTAGCGAATTCGATTGAGGGTCAATGGCGGCGGATTTGGGTGACTTCTTAGAGATGGAGCCGGGATTGATGAGAGTCTCGGGGATGCTCGAGGGGTCGGTGGTGTGAGAGACGGTTGTGATGGCGCGGAGTTGAGGCCTGAGGGATGACGAGAGCGCACTTCGTGCCTCGAGGAAAGCACGGCGGCATATCATAGTGAGATTTGTGGAAGCAATTGATACCTTGATATTTGGACGCGGACGAGAAGCCCCAGGTCAAAAGTTGTAGACGGCGGATTAGTTGATCCGGCCGGCGAAATCTTGGCGCCCGCCCGATTTCTCTTCAACCTCTCGCATTCCCGCCCCTCCAGCACGAAACTTTATCCCCCCTCCGCCAAGGGAGAACTACCGTCACAATGCCTCAGAATGAGTATATGGAAAGACATGCGAAGCAGCATGGCAAGCGGTACGTCTCGCGCACAGTATTCCCGAGCGACTGGCCCTAAATTATCCTACAGCTTCGACTACGAAGAACGAAAACGCAAGCGCATAGCCCGTGAGCAGCACAAGGGCAGCGAAAATGCGCAGAACTTCCGCGGTCTCCGAGCGAAGCTGTATCAGCAGAAGAGGAGGAAGGAGAAGATCCAGATGAAGAAGACGATTAGGGCGCATGAGGAACGAAATGTCAAGAGCAGCGAAGCCGCCGAACCGTCATCCACGCCACTGCCACAATATCTGCTGGATCGGTCATCTGAGAAGAATGCGAAGGCGCTTTCCAGCGCCATCAAGCAGAAGCGCAATGAGAAGGCAGCTAGGTTTAGCGTTCCGCTACGTAAGCTTGATCGGACCGCTGCAATCAAACACTGCTGATAATTTGTAGCGAAGGTCAAGGGCATATCTGAGGAGGAGATGTTCTCAGTCGTAAAGACAGGAAAGAAGACACAGTAAGTATCTCCTGGCCACCCCCGCTTTCCTACTTAGAAGAGTGCCGATTCTAACGTCGAAACAGAAAGAAGGGATGGAAGAGGGTGGTCACAAAGCCTACCTTTGTTGGGCCTGATTTCACTCGCCGACCCGTCAAGTACGAGCGCTTTATTCGGCCTATGGGATTGCGGTACAAGAAGGCCAACGTTACGCACACCGAGCTCGCAGTCACAGTCCAACTTCCCATCATATCCGTCAAGAAGAACCCCCAGAACCCGATGTACACACAGCTTGGTGTGCTCACTCGGGGCACGATCATTGAGGTCAATGTGAGCGATCTTGGCTTGGTCACGGCAGGCGGGAAGGTAGTATGGGGTCGTTATGCTCAGATTACGAAGTAAGTCAAGTTCATCTCGTCTAGTCGTAGTTTTTACGAAGATGATGCTAATATGCTACAGTAACCCGGAAAATGATGGCTGCATCAATGCCCTCCTTTTATGAGTTTCGAGCCGCTGCGTAAGGAGAACGATAACTCCTAAGCATACATTGGTGTAAGGCGTTTGGTATTCAGTCATTTTGGGATCACAGCGGAAAGTCCGGACGCCGGCGGTTCAATCGAAAAGCCTAAGGTGACGTGACAGTGCCCGACCGCGCGGTGGTCGTGGATTCAAATAGGGTCAGAGAGTATACCGGAATACTGGTTTGGACGACGTTCCGAGAGTAGATTACGAAAATCGAATAAAATAGCCCTTCAAGTATGAAGGCCATTGGAATGCACTTTCACACTTACGTTTAACAGTTCAAGCTTCGAACGGTTAGATTCGTGACTTTTGTTGACATTAGAGGACGGCGAGGGTCGTCGTTGTCTACCCATAGGGGCCACAGCGTCTAACCAATCTAGCTTTTCCATAGATTATGTGCAATGTGCACTCCATTTGGCATCTTATCAACGTTAGCTCGTACACTAGACGGCCTAGAGATATAAAGGGGCCCTGTCTCTCGAACCATTCCTCTCTTCCGATATGTTACTGTCCCAGGAATCGCTTTCATCATCTCTTTCCCCAAGCAAATCGCAACCCACAAACAACCAAAAGCAGGTACCGCGAACAAACGCCCTCTCCAGGCGTCAGCCCAACGTATTAACCAGCCACCAGCTAGCCCGCCTATCTCACGCTTATCCACAGCAAACAAAGCTAACAATGTCTTTCCTCCATTCCCAGGCCCACTCATATTCACCCCTCCCCACATCCCAACGGGTCATCCCAAAGCTCAAAAAAACGCCCGCATCGCATAGGTATCATCATCGATTCATCGCCACGTCTACTACACACACCCATTCCCATCCCCGTCTCCAGCAACAACAGCGTCTGTCTACTCCGCCAACACCGATCTCAGCATAGCCAGGAAACTCGGATGCATCTTATCCAGCTCGACAATCGGCGGCTTCTTCGGCTCGCCCGCCGTCCGCCTCAGCCGCTCCTGCGCGCGCGCCCGCCGCTTGCGCTCGGCGGCGATGGGGTTGGCGATTTCCTCGTCGTCCATGTCTTCGTCGCTCTCGCTCTCGTAGAAGTCGTCGTCTTCTACGTCGAGTTCGAGGTCTTGGAGGTCGAGCTGGAAAGATAGGTCAGTATATCTGATCTATTCTTGAAGACCAAAGAAGCAGGCACTCACCTCGTTAAGACCAAAATCGCTGCTCTTGAACCCCGCAATCCCTCCGCCCATCATCCCGTCCGCCTCGTCGCCTCCACTAGACGCCATCTTCTGCCTTGTTTTGTCCTGATGCCACTTCTTGCGCGCCGTTTGCCAGCGGATTAACGAATTGATCTCGCGGACTGCTACGCGTTTGTCGATGAGGCCGGAGTCCATGGCGCCCTGGAATAGCGCATTCATGTCTAGCTTTCCACCGCCCCTGGGTCCTTTGCGGAGGAACTCGAGGATGCCCTCCAACCAGCCCATGAGCTGGTCAAAGAGCCCGTTGTCGTGGATGTGGACCTCGTGCACAAATTTGTAGAAGTCATCCTCGTGCCGCGCGCAAAGGTCGATGAACGACTGGACGGTTTGATTGGGGTCGGCGGAGACGTCTTGTCGCTGGGCGGCCTCGATGGTTTTGATGGTGTCGTCGACGAACATGGCGAAGTCTGTGATGCTGTTGTAGACGTTCGCAGATTTGTAGACGCGCACTAGAGGTTCGTAGAAGATCGAAAATAGGTCGCGGAATAGGTGTAGGGTTGTCGGCTGTTTGGCATCAGTAAACAAAACCATCGTGGTTGCGAAAAGGGGTATCTGACCTCTTCGATAATCTGCATCATCATCAACTTATCGCGCTGCCTCATACACAGCTTGAGAAGCTGTTTCAAATGTGCAAACAGCTCCGCGCCACTTCGCATCTCCTCATCAACAAACTTGTCCGTGCTGTTGCTGACTGTGCTAAGTGCACTAAAGCTACTCGACTTTCGGCTCATCGAACGGCTGCGAGTGTTTTCTACGGCGCTATTCCACGCGACGTAAGCGTTGAAAACTTTAGTTATTTGCTCCGATGTGAGCTCTGGCGAGATGTGCTCGGACCGGAGAATCGTGACAACAACATCGACGCCTTCCTCTTGCGCCTCAAGCCTGATCGCTTCTTTAATGTCCTCGCTCGCTTGGGTGAAAGCTTTGATTTTCTCAACTAGCACAGGGTCCTGGATCTTAGTTGAGGCTAGGGTATCGATAGACTTCTGAACTGATTTTACTCCATCGTTGATTGCCATTCCAAACATGCGCTGCATAAGGGAACGAGCGCCCAAGGGTTGAGCCAGGAACAGATCTAGAACTCCATTCATGACGGCCGCTGGGTTGGCTATTCGAATGACGTTTTTCAAAAGGGTATATGGTACGAGAGAGTGAATTCTCTTCGCTTGAGCAAAGAGTTCTGGAGAGTTATCCTCGGCAAGAAAGAGATGATATAGAGTGGCAGCGACTCTTGAATCCTGTTAGTATTGGTTTATGCTGTGATTTGGAAGACTTACTCTATCCGAAGCCATTCGGCAAACTTCTGATATTCAGGTTTAAGCTGTGCTATCGTGGTCTTCTCGCGGATTTCCCGGAACAAGTGTGACAGGCCATCTGTTCTAGGTTAGTATATGCTCAATTGATTCGAGAACCAGCGCACTCACTGCGCTCAACAATGTCTCGCCGAAACTTCTCCATATGTACGTCTAGCTCCGCTGCTCGCCTTCTAGCAATCTCGTAGAACTGCCTCTGTTCTTCCATGCGCTTTTCATCCATCTCCTTCCGCCTGTCGATATCTTCCATTTCTTCCTCGTTCAACTCGATCGGGTTTCCGGTCAAGAACTGTAGCATTGCGCTTGACTGAGAGATAATTTCGTTCTGCAGAAACGTGCGCAGGAAAGCGCGGAGAGAGACTCGTTGCTCTTCTCTATATAGAACTCGGGGCTCCTTGAAAGCAACATTATCAACGGATGCTCGTGGGGATTTACCACTTCTCAGGGGGGATTTATCACTTCTCAGAGAAGAAGTGGATGCGTTTCGACGGTGGTTACTAAATAAGTAGCTTCGTAAGCCACCGCCGCTATTTCCAGTGTCATAAGGCTCTGGGGCTTCTTGCGTTGATCCCGAAGAAATCGAATCCGCATCATCATCTGCGTCTGATCGCAGCAACGAGTTCTTCTTGTTTTTCCTTGGAAGGGGAGCCAAGACTTTTCCGGGTAGCTCCAGTCGTATTCGTTTGTGGACTTGTACGAAATCGGCGTAACGGCGACCAACGTAGATCTCCGGTTGTCCAGCCTTTTTGACTCGGAGGAGAAATTCCTATTGTTGTTTTAGCGACTTTCAACCTTTTTTCGACCAATGAATTGGTGAATCTCTTGTTACCTACCGCATGTGTATGGTATCGAAGGTGCTTTTTGACAGACATGGTTCGCACTCCTGCTACGTTGACGTCCCAGCCGTTTATGTCGTGGCCGCTGGGAACGTTGACAACAAGGCCATTCTCACTGGCCCCTCGCTCGACAACCTCAAGCTCCGAGAAACGGATGCGCTCTTCGTATCCTGAGGCTGTAGGTATGCCGGACACCATCATCAGTTCCACCAACTTCTCGGCTTTCCCGGCCAGTTTCCTCCGCTTTGTCTCTTCTAAGCGATCTTCCGAGGATGAGATGTGCTTGTTCGCAAATGATTCTAGGAACTACAAGATTGCAATAGCTCCGTTAGCACCTATTTTTGGACTTTGCCCAGTCGCAAAACCTACAATTTGTAGTTTGTCCTGCCAAAACTCCTTCTCCTTGGCCTTGTCGAGGAACGGAAAGTTCCGAACATGGTGTACGAATATGTAGCGGAGGATGGGCAGTTCGGAGTCTTCTGGGGGAACTTCTCCGGCGTCTGAGCGGAACGGGGCGCCAAATCGCTGGAGCGCAGTGGGTGAGTTGAGCTCTGCTATCTCGTAGTTTGTTTGTTTGGAAAGTAACTGTCGCTTTAGATCTGCGGAAGCTGTTACTATTTACTTCCAAGGAAGTCGGTTGCAGCTACTCACAATGCTCCTGCTTCCCGGTAAGAATGGATCCCTCCGGCGGCACAGTGTTTGTAGATAGTTTCGAGAAATTCGAGGTGCCCGCTCTGGCTGGTACCGGCCTCTTGAGCTTCGAGTCTGGCTCGCCGAAGCTCTGAAGGGGCGGGACGGTGTCCATGGTTGTTGGTTCGACTGCACCGTTTAACTTGAGGGCCGGAGCTTGACGTTGCGGAGAGGTGTTGTCGTGGGCCACCATGCTGTGCCTCGGAGTGCGATGTAGGATGGTCGGGAGGAAGATATCGGAGTATAGGGTCTAGGGAAGGCTTGAAGTATCGACGCGTGTCAATGACGAGTGGCGGCCAAGAAGATGGTTGTCTTTCTCGCTGGGCAGCCAAGAGAGGGTAGTGAAATGGGCCAGGAAGCAGTGCGAATGGTGGGACAAGCCCGAAGCGGCAGAAGGTCAAGTCAGCCGCACAAAGGCCTAGCTAGTGATGCGGCCGGGATCAAGTAAGAGGGAAGCTGCAGCCGTCAGCTTTTGGTGGTGTGGAGGGTCGGTAGAGGGGCCTTCGGGGCCATGTGCACCGGGGCAGATGGTCAACTTTCTTGGAGAAGGCCGTTAGCTTGTCTTGTGCCAAGGTCGTCTCCGTCACCGGGGAATGGCGCAGCTAGAGGGCGGCTTCACACTTGGGCGGCACAGCGGCTCTAGGGCTGAGGGGCTCAATAATGTGACAAAGCGCGTCCAGCACCGAAGCAGAAAGCGCCCTGAACATCCAATGTAATGCTCACGGCAACACGGCCGGGCAAGGGTCTCTGAACGCTCACCGGCCGCCGCAACGGCGTCTCTAAACTGGGAAGTGATGCGAAGTGGAATCTTGGAAGCCAGCCCCGCAGCAAAGCTTAGCCTACACCCCACCATGGAGCTCCTAGTCCTACTCCGTACGCGACTCCTCCATCACTGCTGTTTGAGGGGACCCGGCAAGTTTGCTCGTTGTTCAAAACGGAGCTCTCTTACCTCTGTATATTTTTAGTATTCTTGAGCAGCCGTTGAGGCACCTCTGCCAGTGGCAAGAAAGGGTACTATACAGTGACAGCCCATAAGTCTGGTCCACTGACTCGCCACCGCTTGGAGTACTCCACAGCATCTCGAAGATCTGAGCGCGATGTTGAATTTCAAGCAATGTAGATTGGACTGCCTCTTGCCTTATTAGCTACTAAACATCCAGGCTACCCCCCACGGTGGTGTTGAGTGAGCAACATTGGGGCCAAACAGTGATAAACCTGTATGCATAGCGTAGATTATGGAATCTTATTGTCAGTGAAACGGAGCATATTGAGACATACACCCCGCAGTCTAACACCGTCTGGGGTGGCCCTAAGAGCTATTACACTTGCCAAAACCATAGCTTTGCAGTTTTCCACAGTGTATCAGAGGCCCTCAAACGGTGCTGAACAACACGGCTGCGCGAATAGGCCCAATGTTCATGATTAGTAAAACAAATCACCAAAGGAAGAAAATAGGTCAATTGCATCAATTCCCTTTTTTAACTGGCAGCCCGAGCTCGTCCGCAAACGGAGCCCCAGAAAGGGAAGAAAGCTACGAAAGCCCCAAGCACAATGGCCTCTCAGCATTCCGAAGCGCAAAATCGGATGAACCCAACCCCCAAATACTCTTACAAGTGCAAGCCAGATATGAGGCTGCCTGCCCACTCCAATCCTCGTCATATGCAACCTAAGACGACATGACCCACGCGCCAGGAAAGGACAGCATCACACAAACCCTCGATTTTGAAAGTGCATCGAAGACAGCCAGACGTTGTCAAGCCTGTGTGCACAGACCTAGTAGTTGAGCTCGGCGTTGCTGCCGCCAACAGCATCTAGGTCCTCATAGCTGCGAAGCTTTCGCTCTGGGATGACATCGCGGGATTGGAACGTACCAGGACCACCTTCCAGGTTCCGGCCGGTGCCAGGACGACCGCCCCCTCGCGGAGGCGTCAAACGACCAGAGTTCCAGCGCTGATTACGTCCGTCTCGCTGCTGTCGATCGTAAGGGCCCGGCGCCCGATTGTTGAACCTATTGCCTCCGTTTCGTCGAGGTCCAGACTGGTGTCGATCGTCATCCCCCATCCCGTTCCAGTTGCCCATGTTCATGCCTCCGGGGTTCATGAATGCTTGTATACCCATCGGACCTGGGAAACCGTTGCCGACACCACCGGGGATGAAGGGCATGGCAGAGAGGTTGAAGCCACGTGGTGTGCCGGCAGTGATATGGTTGTTCATTGGGAAATGACCATTGCTGTTAGCATCGCTCCGAGAAGGTGCAATGTGCGCAGGGTCCAAGACGTAGACATTCACTAGGTTCACCTATCGTACCTCAATTAGTATTTCTGAGCATATTAGATCCTAAGAAAAACGGCCTCTCTATGCTTACATCTTGCTGCATCTTTTCGAACCATTCGGGGTGGCGCTTTTCGACGTGCTTTCGCCAGAAAACCCTGCCTTTGAACAGCTTGGTACATTCTGGAACCTTGCAGCGCCATTTGGACTCGTCTTCTTGCCTCACGTGCTTCGTGAGTTCGTCCTCGACAGCCTCCTCGAGTGGCTTACCACCCAGCTTCTTGATATCCACGCTATCCGGCTCGAGAATTTGGAGCAACTTGTCTTCGTAAGTCTTGACCCAGTTGTAAGCGCGCTGGAGTTGCTGCTGAGTTTTGACACCAAGCTGCGGCGTCTTTTTCTGTTCCACTGGCGACAACGCCATTTCCGCGTCTCCGGTTGACTCTTGCTTCTTGTACGGAAACGGGGCACCCTCTGCTGTAGCTTTGGCAGTTGCTTTCGCGGCAGTAGTCAGGCTGGACCGCGGTCGACGAAGATGACCTCCGGGACATTTGCGAGTAAGCTCGTGAACAGAGTCACTCTCGAAGACGCAAAAGAAGCAGAAGTTGAACACTCGACGAAGGTACTCAATCAGAAGATCAAGCTTCTTCTTCTTGGCAAGCAGCTCCTCGTCATCGACCTCGTCCTCAAAGGCTCCTTCTTCCTCCTCGTCGTCCATAGTGGCGTCTTCTCCTTCCTCCAGCTCTTCGTCCACCTTCGCCTTCTTGACACTGGCTGGAGCATTGACAGGAGGTTGTAGCCAGCCCTTGTTACGAAGCTCATCCACACGGTGCTCAATCTTGTGGACACCATCGTAGTCGGGTCCAAGTTCGTCATCCATCTTCGCGACCAATCGCTCGGCTAGCTGCAGATCTCGCTCTATCCTCTCCGGGGCAGAGAAGAGATCCCATAGAGCCTTCTTGCGCGGAACCTGGGGCGGTTCGTGAATTCCCACATGGCAGGTAAAGTTTCCACGCTCTTCATCCATGATGGTCTTGCCATTGATTTCCGCGAGCGCTTTGCTAGCAGGGCCCACGGGAGCGGAAGACTCTGACTCAAGCTTGATCGCAGCGTCTTCGAGTTCTTCCGGGTCGCGGCCATCGCCCCGGTCCTCTTCCATTGGCTCATCCTCAGCAGGATTCAAGATTACCCAGCCAATTCGGTGACATTTCTTGAGGGGATTTGGGTCGCTCAAACTTAGCCACTTGAATCCACCGGCTTCCTCTCCGAGGTGCTCTTTGCAGAAGTCCTCCATTTTGTCCCGACTAACCGACGGAGATATGGTCTTAATGAGTAGCGTTGGCTGGTTGAGGGCATTTTCGTCGCGAAGATCGCCGCCTCTTGAGGGCAGGAGGTCTCCCACGCCAAGCACCTCATTAGCCGCAGTGGTCTCACCCTCCTCTTTCTCCACAACACCACCGGCGCCGTTGCTCTCGTTCTTATAGATTCCCTCGAGGGTAAAGTCGTCGAACACGCCCAAGTCCAAATCCGCTTCCCATTGCGCGTATGCAGCTTGACGGAATTCTGCAAGCTTTGCGCGGAATTTAGCCTTGCATTCAGGGTCATAGCGCTCCTTGAACCACTCCTCATTCTTGTGGAGTCGAACGAAGGTACGGGCCATTTGAATTTGGAGTTGCTCCTTGTACTCGTCGTATGCGATTTGGATTTGCTCCCTCTCTTTTCCTCGCTCCTCCCGAGCCTCTTTCTCACCCTTCAGCACCGGTTTTCTGCCGCCATTCTTCGCGCGCTCTTTTTCCTCCTTCATGACTTGTTCCATACGCCACCACTCCGCGAAGTAATTGAAGCCAACTTGGAACTCGAGTGTCATCGGGTTCGGGACGGGATTCGTCGTCATGGTGGGCGTGAACGGCGACTCCTGGCCGGGGACGTATCTATCTATCGTTGGTGGGACGGCGTGACCCGACGATCGGCGCCGACGAGGATGTTCGCGCTCGTCGCGACCACCTCCAGGGTAGTAATCATCCCGATCCCGAGACGGCTGGTATCGGTCAATGGCTTGCGGAGATCTAGAACGTCCACGGCTGCCGCGCGGTCGGCGATCGGTGCCTGCTGAAAACGACAGAGTAAGTATGAGTCTGATAAGGAGGGGAAGGCTTGACTTTAGAATGATGGGAAAAGGGTAGAATGAGGTTTGTACGATCAGGTGTAAAGTAGAGAGTGTTACGTTCGTGGATGACGAGAAGTAGGACGACGTGTAGGTGAAGATGATAACGACTATCGAGAAGGTGGTTGCTTACCAGGCGAACGGCGGCGGTACGAGTCGACACCGGTCTCACGGTTGCTAAAGATGGTTTGGATCAGCAAGATGGTTTGGCATAGAGTTTATAAGACAAACATACGGGTATGAATCCATGATGGGCTTTCGCTGCTCAACGAGAGGCAGGACTCTTTAACATGTGCCGAGGAAGAATCGTAGTATCGATGGAGGTAGCTGCTGAGCCTGTGTCGGATTGGTGATTAGCACGAGAGTCGCCCCAGCTAGACAAGCAATTATAGCTGTCTCGGCGCACGGGCGGCAGGCGATTGCGACGGCAGGCAGGAGGCGGCAGGGCGACGGCGATGGCGACAATCGTCCGGGAGAAGCTGTTTGCCATATGGCGCGTTAGAATCGGTCGTCATGATAACGGGGAAGAGACGTGACGAGGGACAAGCGGGCGGGGCTAATTAAGTGATAACAAGAGGACGTCGGCTAGCGAAGCGGCGGCATTCGCAGCGACATAAGCGTCCGCAAGAGATGATGGGCAAGAGAAGAAGCTGGGAGGGGGCGGCATGAATCCGCGAACAAGGGCAAGGGCAGCTTAAGGTAGGGTTTGTACGGGGAGGGAGACGAACAATAAGGTAGAGGAGGCCTAACAAGTATTGTCTGCACTCACGAAGGTGCGGTTGGCCTGGCCTGACGAGAGGTCCAGGTTGGTGTTGAGGTTTGGAGGGCGGCTGGACGAGCTGGAGCTAATGAGGCTGTTGCGCGGCAGCCTCGCTCGGCCCGGCTTGGCTGCGGAGCTTGGCGCTAGCTTTAGCCGATCCCGTTCCCGTGACTTTGGCGAGCGAGCGCGTCACCGCAGGTCGGACCACCAGGCGATGAGGAGACAAGACAAAGTGCGAGACATAAAAGAGTCCATGTCTGCTGCAACACCGTCTCACTGCTGATTCATTCACCCTTTTACAATCATAGCTCAAGACACTACTGGGAGCTATACCATCTGTCTTGCGCAGGTACCCGAATAGCGTCTAAGAACAACCACTGCGCGTTTGCATCATGACATCCTACGTGCCGTCCCTGACGCTGCCGGCCTCCATCTTCGAGCACCCGGCTTCGTCAATCTTGCTGCCAGTCGTTCTAGGGACTGGAATTGGCTTTTCGACCCGCCGTATGTTCTCGCTCTTCTGCCTCAAGGTTGGCCAGTGACTGATGAACGGTGATGCAGCGGACAAGAAGCATCATGAGCACCTTGCCTTGAAACAGCCGCCATTCGACCCTCCACCTCAGGTGTTTGGCCCAGTATGGACGGCGCTGTATGCCACCATGGGCTACACAGCCTACCGCGCGTGGAACGCTGGCATCACATCGCTTGACCTAAACAAGACGATCCTCGCCAAGGTTCGTAGTTTGTTTCCTTTTATTCATTTAGCTTTGCTTAAGGTCACGCGTCGAGGTCAAACTCCTATCCTTCGTCCCAACATAGGAGAGCGACAGCTCCTTCGTTTGATTGCTTGCTTTTTGTTCATGCTCGAGATCCAACAAATGCTAATACGCCCCAGCAAGGAGCCACTCTCTACACGATCCAACTCGGCCTGAATCTGCTATGGATGCCTCTCTTCTTCGGCCTCCGCCGCCCCATTGAAGCCACCGTCGACATCGTTGCGCTTACTGGTGTCACGGGCTATCTGGCCTACATCTGGGGCCAGGTCGACCCTGTGTGCGGCTGGCTGCTCGCGCCCTATCTGGGATGGCTGGGATTCGCCACCTACCTCAGTGTAAGTCTAATCAAGTGATTGAAAGGTTTTCTTCAGAGTACTCACACTTTTGTAGGCTGGCTGTGGCTACCTGAACAACTGGGACTTCAAGGGCATGTACAAGCAACCGAAGACTGAGTAAAGTAATGGAAAGGATAAGCACTGGTAGTCGAAGGACTTGTAAAGTATTGCCACAGTGTCACGGGGGGTTCAATGCCGTCATATGTCTAGTTTAGCAAAACATTCAACTTTGCCATCAATCAACCAGATCCGTCTTGGTGTTCGTTTGGGATGAGACTACACAACCGAAGCTGAAGCAACCTTTTAAAAATTAAAGACCGTAGGTAGGTGAGCCAACAGCTGTACAAAGCCGACTCAAGCGAACGACGTCGCGAGTGGTATCCCTCGCTCTCCACGCCAACCCCAACCCTCACTCCACCGCATCAACACTCCCCTTCCGCCCAGTCCCCGAACTCAACCTCCTCACCCATCCCAACCCCTTCCTCAGCCCCTGCACCACACTACTCCCCCGCCTCTTCCGCCCCACATCCTGCACCGTCCCAACCTGCACCGCCTCATCATCACTCTCCCCCTCCTCCCCCGACACCTCGCGATACTCCACCGACGACCCCTGCGACGCCTCATGCGGATACACAATCGCAAACCCGGCCTCGGCCTCAATCTCCCGGCGGGTGGGCCAGTCGCTCTCCCGTCTCCGCACCCTAGTGTTATCGGTAGGCGAGTAGTGCTCGTCGTAAGTAGGCAGTGCCCAGTCCATGGAGGCGAACGTGGGTGGGGTTGCTGTGGTCGGAGCTGTGCTTGCGGGCATGGCAATAGCGTCCGAGCTCGGATAATATGGGATAGGGTCGAGGGGCAGTGCCGCGATCTCTGCGGTCAGGCGGCCGAAGGAGAAGCGGTGGGACCAGCGGGGGGCGCGCGGAGTGGTGGGAGTAGTTGTGCTGGAGGGGGGCGGGGAGGCGGGCTGGTCGGATGTCTGAAGGGAGATTCCGTGGGCGAGGGAGAGGGAGAGTGTGCGTGTGCGTGCTGCGGGAGGAGGCATGGCGCGGTGTGGCTTTGTGGGTAGACTTGTTTTCTTAGAAAATAGATAGTTGGTTATGATAAAAATTGTGCTTTTTGTGAGATAGAAGACTTAGGATGGGAATTTTAATTTTGAGAGGTAATGGTTGTGGAGATAACGAAAGGAATGAAGAAAACACAGCTCTTAAAGACCCCTCATTCCCCAGACCTTGGGCCAGCCATGGTTTACTCCAGAATCTCTTACCGCTACCAGGGACTGAGCTATACACGTCCTGCAGCACGAAAGCTCATACTTCCACGGTAGCAGCATCAACCCCCTAGAGCAACTGCTTGATATTGGTCGTGACAGTTCAAGAAGTGGGTGAGTGAGGTCAGGAATCAGTCCACTCTCGAACGTACGGCGCATGTGAGGAAGCTACCAGCGAGTAGATGCTGAGATGATGAGGTTGTTTTTGTGGGACGAGGAAACCAGACCGCGGTCTGTCGCCAAGCCTACCGTTCCCCACGGGGCCCCGTATTAGGTCCAGATCGCTACCAAGAAGACTAATAACACACAAGGCGCTCTAATGGGGCTGTGATTTCGCACTTTCCTGAAATAGGTAGCCAGCACCTCCAGATTTCCATCTCGAAACCACAAGCTTACACGGTGTCTCAATACCACCACTAGAAGCTCGTAACGTCCATTTCGACACCCCCACCAAAGGTCGTAAAGCCCGACCACCCAACAAACCCTTTCCTAGTCGACTACCTTCGCAAGCTCGCTTCATCACACGGCACCATGGCCGAACGAAAGGTCATCTCGAAGTACTATCCTCCCGATTTCGACCCAGCTATGATTAGAAAGACTAACTCTGGTCCTAAGTTAGCTAAGAAACTACTAACCTCCTATATTATAGCCCTATTCTCTATAAAATGCAACTCTTGCGGGGAATATATCTATAAAGGATAGAAATTTAATACTTAAAAAGAAATTTCTAGGGAAAAATACTTTAACATTGATGTAATCTAACTCTACATCCGCTGTACTGGCTGCTCTACTCAGATCACTCTCTGCACAGATCCTAAGCACGGGGATTTCGAGTGCGAGAGTGGGGCAAAGCGTAAGTCTGAGCCGTGGCGTGAGGCTGAGCTCGCCGAGGAGACAGAGGAGGAGCGCCTAGATCGTCTTGAGCGCGAGGAGGGGGAACGCATGATCTGGGAAATAGGAGCCTACGATGCACAATGTGGCGTTTGGGTTCCCGTTCGGGGCCACAAACTTTGCCGGGTCCCCGCTGTGGTTCGCCCGCATGTCACTAACGAACTGGAGAAAGGCTCCTTTGATCGCTGGGTTGGCTTGGAGGTACGGGTCGGCGGCCGCAGTTGTGTTGATGTTTCCAACATTTGTCTTCTGCGGCATGCTTGTGGACACCGTTAGTAAGATATTTTGGTACAATTGATTGACATTACGATTTGTGATATGTTTTCCGTAGCATTCCTCCATCGTCTCTGCCAGACTCGAGAGGCTCTCTTGCAGATCGTGGGGTATCCCTGGGTAGGCCCTTGGAGCGTTGGGCTCCGCCGACATGAGCAGTACGCGGAGTTCGTTGGCAAGATTGGTTGCGATAGGTTTTCCATCTATGTTGCGCCTGGCATCGATGATGTCGTCAATGTACGACTTTGAGGCGGCGTTTGGGAGTAGCGGTGCGCTTGCTGTACTTGGAGATGGGGAAGGTGTTGTGGGCGTGGTCTAGGGTCATGGTGAGCAAGAGGTGAGATGGATTGAGAGGAGGCATACCGAGTTAAGGCCGAGTCTAGGGTGGGCGAGTAGGTGTTGTCTGACAAGTTGTTGGACAAGTCTGCGGCCAGTGGTGAGGCGGCGTTGAAGAACAAGCTGGGTTTCCCGTATGCTTTGAAAGTCAAGGTGAACGATCTCTCAATAGTAGTTGAGCTCTCTCGCCAAGCTTTCACGAAGAAGCGCAAGCTTGAGAAAGAGGAGATTGAGACGCCTGAGACACCCGCGGGACCGATCGACTGGACGAGTGGGGGTAGGAGGAAAAGACAGAACCTGGGCTGTATCGTCAAGCGCAAGATCACTGGCAATGTTTAATAATAGTCAAGTCGCGGCACAGAATCGAAAGAAGAGGTAGAGAAGGGGATACACATCACCCTCTGTCATTTTTACGTACATACGTAGGATCCGGGGTAGTATTTTGATGCTGGAGCTCTCACAAAGTTGAAATGGCGTTAGAACAGTGTTGAATGATAACTATATTACTTTCTTGAAATTCGATGCGTAAGAGCTTTCACAGACACGCGATGAATTTCCCCAAAGAAATGCTTTTCTATGACATACATACTAGCATTATACGGGTAATAGAGATGTAGAACGTACTATGCACACACACACCCTTCCCATTACGTACATTACAAGCAAGCCGATTGTCATAACACTAAATTCGTATAGTAGAGCTTATAAGTTCTTCTTCGCTGCAAGCCCGTTTGCCTCTTTCTCCCTTTGCTCTAAGATGTACCTCACTCCCCTCTTGATCCCCTCCTCGAGCGGCACGATAGGTTTGTAACCCAACCTCCTTTTCGCCTTGTCAATGTTGTAATATCGCGTCCAGCAGCTGTATTGAACCTGTTGCCTGTTGAGATTCGGCGTCTTTCCCAGTAGCCAGCATGCCGACTCCAGCAAGCTTCCCACCACCATCATAGTCCCGAAACTCAAGTGCCAGACGGATTCAATAGGCAGCGTGTTGCCCGCCTCCTTCCATGCCTGGCGAGGAAAGTCCCAGAAGTATACTGGCTGGCCGTTGGTGACTAGGAATGCCTCACCATCCACCCGCTCTGTGTCGAGAGGAATCGATGGAAGCTTTTTGTGGGTAGTAAGGAGAGCGACAACGGCGAGGAGATGCGCGTGAGCGACGTTCTTCACGTAGGTGAAATCGAAGAGGTTCTTATTCTCGCCGATCTGAAACTTATGCTGGCCTTTGAAGTAGGCGCTCAGCATCTTGGGCAGCAATTGGACGTCGCCTTCGCCGAATATTCCAGCAGGACGGATAGCGCAGGTGAGGAAAGAGGCAGGAGTACGGTTGGCAGCGAGGACGGCTGATTCGGCCCAGACCTGATGTTGTGTTCAATTAGCGCTCTACGTATGAGATACCTATGACAATGTAATGTGCTTTACGAGAGACTAGTAGAAGCCAGCAATACCACAGCGAATGCGCAATGAATAACAGGGGATGTTACCCACCTTTGTGCTGGTATAATATTCAGGTTGTTCCTTTCCCGCGATCAATGGATATGTCTCGTCCGCATTGACTAGTTCTTCCTCGGGGTTATGTATGACGCTTGCAGAGCTCGTATGCACGAAGGTCTTGACACCCGTCTCTTGGGACACCTCCAGTAGCGCCTTCGTCCCATCCACATTCACCTTATACAGGATATCATTTTTTGCACTGTGGTGAGGGCTTGCGGTATGTATCACCACCTCAGGCTTCAATTTCTGGAAGAGCGCCTTGGTCGCATCCTTGTCTGTGAGATCGCCATCGTAGTAGAAGACATTGGGGTTCGAGCTGCGGTTCGAGGTCGTGCGGAGGTCGAGTACGGAGACGCGGGTCTGAGGGTGACGTTCCAGCAGGAGATCGACGATGTGGTGGCCCAGGAAGCCGCAGCCGCCCGTTACGAGAACATGGCCTAGCGAAGGCACTTGCGAGGAGGGGAGAGCCATTGAGAATGGGGCTGAAGGATGAATCTGACGGCCGTCTTGTGTGCAGCTCAATTGAGATGTTGCTTATGATCTGCGAGGCTGAACACAGGGGTGAGGTCGAAGCTTGGGCCTTTTGGACCCTGACATCAGCTCACCATATCGCTTGAATACAATCTGATTCACTACAGAAATCTATAGATTAGAGTTATGGTAGTTGAATCCGTTAACCTCAAGAAGGGCTCGTGCCGTCCTCAAGAAAATTGAGCAAGCTACGATCTTGTGTGGAAGTGTCTGGAACTTTATAAAAAGCCTTGATTGACTTTTACAATTTTGAGCGAGATGGAGGTTCTGCATTAGAGCAAATGGTAATATCGCCAGATCACCTCAGTTAGCGCTATCCTGAAATGATGTGGATAAAGTCGTACAGACTACTACAATTAGGGGCTGCTGTAGGTTCCGCAAGTGTAGTCAGCTCACGGACGTCTTTTCTAATCAACGGTACCTGCGTCATCTTGAAGCTATGTGTTCGAAGGAATCTTTTAGTTGAGGCACGTTGATTAGGATAGAGTAGCATCTAACAAGTGGCTCATTCTTGTGCAAACTGCTTCCAATATTCCGGCTCAAATCCCTCCATGCTCTCGAGGAACTTTCCACCTGCATTGACCCAGCCCTTGATCCCACCATCTAGAGTCAACGCCCGTATAGACGATTCGCCCCCCTTTTCGGATATGAAGTCCGCGAACCAGCCCGAACACCGGGGGCCTCGACCGTTGGACGAACCTATGGCCAAGCTTCAGCGTGGGGACAACAGATATCCGGAATGCCACCCATGACAAGCCTCCGATGGTGTATTGCAACTCCCGCTTCATTCTTTGTCTCATAGAATAGTTCTAGAAGGTAACACAAGCGCCCTCCACGAGCCACCACGTGCCGATGAGGCTCTCGAGCCTATTCAGCCTTATGAGAGCCTAAGCAGAATACGTACCGCAATAGAACGCCACATCCTTAACTCCAGCTCGCGTACAGAGGTCGTAGAGCGCGGCCCGGTTCAAGTAGAAACTGTGTGCCGGCAGATTAAGACTCCCTTTGATAGTCCCCCCCTCGTAGTCGGTCCGGCGCACGTCAACGAGAAGCAGTCTTCCCGACCCGAGCTCTGCAAGAGCGTCTTCGCGTGTGACGAGCGGCGCAGTGTGCTGTGGAGAGGGGAATGCAGCGTGCCATGGAGCAGTGGATGGTGGTGCTTCTTGTGCCATTTTCTGTTAAAGGTTCGGGCTGGTCTATCCCAGGGATTTCAGGATGGTAGAAAAGTGAGCCAAGTTTATGGGTGCATACCAACGTGTCACTTAAAGCATTCGATAGGCCCTTCGTCGTCTGATATTGCAAGGGTCTGAAAGACATGGATCGCTTCCCGCCGCCACCCTCCGCGCATCAATCTCGTCCGGTGGCGGTGCGTGGTGGCGCAAAAGGACAGATTCCAAACCAACAGCATGGCCTGATTTCCAATCTGTAGCCGCCCCTGTATAGCTCCAAATATAATCACTCTAAGAGTTTCACTAACATATTGCTGTCCTCCCCGTGTCATGTATCGCTCCCTCAATTAATTTATATTGCCCTTGAATAGCCTCCTTCCTTTGTCTCGACCGCCACGCCCATGTCCTCAACACCCACTTCCTAGCACCCCCATTTGTCCTCTTTGACCCCGAACTTTCAATAAGGCGATTGGCCAATCCCTCCGACCCGCTCGTAAACGCCGAATATACATATATTCGATCAGAGTGCTCTGCCTGTAAGTAGGACTCTCCGCCTCGGACTCTGGACTGGATGGACCTCTGCTAATACCTGGAGTACCTCAAGGCCTGGCTCGGACAGCAACAGCACCATGCGAACCGCAGCGCACGGCTTCTACCTGGCAGTGTTCGCACTGCTTGGGACGTCGCGCGCGGCATCGCATGCCACCAAGTCACATCCGCTCCCACCGAACGTGTGCGAAGTAAGCAACCTCTCCTTCACGTGCCCCGCGCCCGCGGGCGCCGTGGAGATCCAGATCCAGATCCAGAGGAAGAGTCCTAAACGTGTGCCGCAGTTTGAACCTGGGGCTATTGTGTCTGATGCTTGTGCCTCCTACTCCACCCTCGAGAGCCTCAACGACGCCATCCACCCGTACCTCCACTCGATTACCCAGAATACCGACTTCTTCTCCCACTACCGCCTGAACCTGTTTAATAAGAAATGCCCCTTCTGGTCCGACGAGAATGGCATGTGTGGGAACCGCGCCTGTGCTGTGAATACGTTAGAGAATGAAGAGGACATTCCGCTAGTCTGGCGGGCACATGAGTTGGGAAGACTGGAGGGACCAACAGCCCAGCACCCTGGCAAGAGACAGCAGAAAGAGCGTAAAGCCAAGCCTTTACAGGGCAAGCTGGGAGAAAATGTTGGAGAGAGCTGTGTGGTGGAATACGACGACGAATGCGACGAGCGAGACTTCTGCGTGCCGGACGATGAGGGGGCAAGCGCAAAAGGCGACTACGTGAGCCTGAAGGACAATCCGGAGCGCTTCACTGGTTATGCCGGTGCTGGGTCTCAGCAGGTCTGGGAAGCCATATACCGCGAAAACTGCTTCTCCAAGCCAGCGAAACCTGCGGAACTATCCAGCGGCAACAACCTCCTCGGGGGCTTTGGAGGACCCAATTTCGAAGCCGCGAATGCTCTAGGGAACATCCTACGCGAGCAAAGCGTGCAAGCCAGCGTCCAATCCGCCATCGCGCAGGGCGGCTCGTCCGGCTTCGAACCCATAGAATTCGACGACGACTGCGTCGAGAAGCGCGTCTTCTACCGCGTAGTCAGCGGCATGCACGCCTCCATCTCCTCCCACCTATGCTGGGACTACCTCAACCAAACCACGGGCGAATGGTCCCCCAACCTCGCCTGCTACGAACAACGCCTGCACAAATTCCCCGACCGCATCTCGAACCTCTACTTCAACTACGCCCTCATCCTGCGCGCCGTCGGCAAGATAAAACAGCACGTCGCCGACTACGAGTTCTGCTCGGCCGACCCCGAGCAGGACCAAATCACCAAAGCCATGGTGCTCCGCCTCGCCTCCGCCATGCCCTCCGGCGCCGCCATCTTCGATGAGTCCGTCATGTTCCGCGAGCCGGGGGCCGGCGTCACGCTGAAAGAAGACTTCCGCAACCGCTTCCGCAACGTATCGCGCATCATGGACTGCGTCGGCTGCGACAAGTGCCGGCTATGGGGCAAAGTGCAAACAGCCGGCTACGGCACCGCGCTCAAAGTCCTCTTCGAGTTCGACGAGAACGACTCCAGCAAAGACCCGCCGCTGCGTCGCACCGAGCTCGTCGCGCTGCTCAACACCATGGACCGCCTTTCCCACAGCCTGACGGCGATCAAGCACTTCCGCCGCATGATCGACGAGCGCGACGGCGTCAAGACGGTCGAGGCGTGGCCGACGGAGGAAGCGGAAGCCGTCAAAGCAAAGCTCTCCCTCGACGTCGACGCGGAGAAGGACGCGCAGGAGCCCGAGGGTGATGATGATGGCTTCCCTGACTTCACGCGCTCGAACCGCGCGGGCCTCACGTTCATGGAGGAGTTTTGGGAGGAGTACGATCTCGTCTCCCGCGCCTTCATCTACGTGTTCAAGAGCTGGTTGGCGATACCCGAGAAAGTGTGAGTTTCTACCGATATCCCACCGTCGGCACAATCTTTCAAAAAGTCAGTGGAACGCAAAACTGACAATTCCATTACTGGTTATAGGTTCAAGATCTTCATTATTGAGATGTCCCGCGTTTGGGACTACTGGCTCGGGCTGCCGATGCGGCCGCGGAGCTGGGAGTTTAAGTTTCCGAGGCGGGATGAGCTTTAGATTAGATGGATATGTGCAAAGCATTATGAAAGGCGCTTCGGGCATTGGAAGGGAACACCATGACCGGAGTTTTTTGATCGGGAGCATTGGAGAGGGCGTTTTTGCTTCGTGGTGTAGATACTTCAGTCTTTGATATATCGCTTGGCCAGACGAACGTACACTATTGTCACCGTCCCATACGTTTTGTAAGCAGTAGCTGATTAGAGGACACGTGACTAAACGGTAAATGGTAACAAAGGAGAAGTCTGCACGACTGTGATCTCTTGTTGCCCTCACGTGGGCACCTCTCCCTCCGAGACTCCAGTTGTAGTAGTCTGCTCTTCGCGGGCTGACTCCCTAAAAGCACGCAAGCATCACCAACACGAACACCACACCAAGTACACCACTCATATAAAGTTTTCCCATTGAATATCCATTCAATGCTATCTACCCTTAGCATACCCCCCATAGCTAAGGAACCCATGCACGCCACTTCGCTCTCATCCCTCCCCAGTCAGAGCGAGACGTCGCTCTAACACCGCATATCCCCATCTCCCGCCCAATTAATTACATCCACCGACTCATCGCCACTCATCCACCATCCATCCAACCTACTTGCCATCCTCCCATCCATCGCATCGCCCGGAAAAGGTATTGGAAAGTAACACATTAAAACGGCGGAGTATAGTCGGTGCGATTCGAGTTTCGGGTAGGCAATCGTATCCGTGGTATCAAGAAGAGCAAGACCAAAAAAGGCTGCTGTGGGCGAGAGAGAGAGAGAGAAAACAACACACAAGAAAAAAGGGGAAAGTCGAGTAGAGGGGGAGTCGCTATGCATGCGACGAAGCTGTAAAGTCGCCGGTCCAGGAGAAAGTTGGTCGAGGATTGTTTTCCGGTCGCCAGTCCAGAGAATTTGCAACCCACCAACCGAACCACTGTTCCTAACCATCCACCGCCTTCCAGCGGAACCACGAATCCAGCAAACCGCCAGGGGATGTTGTGGGGCATATTGGGCAAGATAAAAACCACGCAGAACGCCTCTAGATGCACACCCATACGTACCATATGGGAAACCAAAATCGATCGACAAGAGAGGACTTTTCTCGTCCCTCCCAATTCCGGGTGCGCCCCGGTTCCGTACCATTGAAACTCCGTGACGGAAACTTTGTACAAAGTGTCGGAAAAACCCCCCACAAGCCCGTGACGTCGTAAAGAAGAGAGATGCTTCAAGTAGTTCCTTAGCATCAGAGTGGACCTCGCCCGTTGCCGTTGCCGTGTAGCGTGCCGAACAAGTGTTCCGGCGGAACCCGATTGAGGTTGCTGCTCTTGTCGAACATCTGTTGGTTGGCCGGCACGTAGCCTTGCTGCTTTTTGCGCAGTCGTTCGGCGAGAATGCCGAGGACGACAACGAGGAAGGTGATGGCAAGAGCGATAGCCAGGCCGATGAGGACGACGAAGCCGAGGGCAAGATGTTTTTCTAAGACGGTTAGTCGAGGTTCCAGAGCTATAATACATTGGGCATGGGGGTGCATGGGAAGGGGGATAAGGGAGTAAGAAATGTGACTAGAGGCTCCTCCGATCGTAGTCGTTGACGAAAATGGTGAACCTACTCTTGGTGCTGAAGAAGTTCTGAGGGTTCTCTACGAAGGCTTGGGATAGGCTTCCTGGGCTATT
Organism: Lophium mytilinum; assembly: GCA_010093605.1. Classification (NCBI taxonomy): domain Eukaryota; kingdom Fungi; phylum Ascomycota; class Dothideomycetes; order Mytilinidiales; family Mytilinidiaceae; genus Lophium; species Lophium mytilinum. The sequence goes on along the minus strand of MU004185.1, from coordinate 1,390,054 downwards.
GGTACCCGTATTCGACAGGATGAAGGGGGTAAAGGCCGTTCCATTAAACAATACCGCAGATGCGTTGCCGAAGCCGGTGACGTTGACCTGTCCTAAGACAAGTAGAATCTGGTCATTCTCAAGGAGATCGGTCTTGTCGTGATCCTTGGATAGAGAGAGGACTTGGAGACCGCGGATGTCGGTACCTGCACCGAGGCCAGTAGCAGCTGGGACCCATTTCTCACCATCGAACTTCTCCAGGAAAGCCGTGTCGTTGCTAGCGGTGCCAGCGACCCAGAACTGCGAGCCATCGTTGTTTGCGGGGCAGAACGCAGTAACTGCACCAGGAACGGTGCTAGCTCCAGAGAACTCGGTAAATTCATGCTTCTGAGCGTTGAATGTTACCAGGGTTGTGGTATTACCATTAACGGTAAGGTTTCCAGCGATAAGAAGGTTGTTGTTGGAGATCCAGGTCATGGAAGAGACGTTGCCTGAGAGACCATCCCCAGGCGACACCCACTGACTGCGTTCGGTACTCCAGATGCACACAGATGGGCAACTTAAAGCTCCCGCCGACAGGAAGTTTCCGCCGATGTAAACGTCCTTGGAATCCGGCTTGGGTGCAATAGCGGTCACTGCGGCGTCGCTGCCCTGAAGGCCAGCGGGCTGAGTGTTGGCATATGTGGCGTTGTTGAGATCGTAAAGAACCAATCCCTCGATGTCGTTGTTATCAACCTTCCCGGATATGACACCTCCCGCAAACAGAGTTGTTCCATAAGCTGCGAGGGACAGGAATACGGAATCCGAGTCAATACCGTCACCCATTCCAGTAACACTGTCGGAGTTTGAGCCATTGACGAATAACAAGTTTGTGATATTGGCACCATCAGATCCAGTGGCGGCAAAGTGGCCAGCCAAGAGCGTGATATTCAGGTTGTTTTCCGTGTAAATGAGACCAGTCACAACCCCAGAAATAGTTTGCTGGCCATTGATAGCTCGCTTGCGCAACGAGACGGACGAACTTTGTGGTTGAACGCTGATCGGGTACTGTCCGAGTCCCATAGATTTGCCCGAAGTAAGCTGTATTGCACCACTCGCGCCAAAGGCTTGGGAGCTGACGGATCCAGAGAAGATTGGTGCGGAGCCAGGAATTTCGGATTGGGCCATAAGCACGCCGGAGATGGAGATAGTGGTGAGGTTGAGGTTGTGTAGCCAATTCTGGCGAGACGGGACCCAAATGGCGGAATTGTCCGCCGAGAACGTCTTGTCATTGCCGAAGCCGAACACGCTGTCGAAAGTACCGCTGACATACAGGCATTCTTCTGCGGCGTTCTCTCCAGTGAAGTTGAGAGGGACAGGCACCAGATACATGACTACTCCATTGACACCGCCGCCAAGAGGCTGCCATGCCTTGGTAGTGGTCGAATACGCAGCAACGCCCTTCAGGCCGATACTCTTGCCATCCTCGGTATTGGTAAAGTTACCGCCGACATAAAGGGTGCTAGCATTCTGGTACAACGTCAAAACTTCTGAGTCCAGGCCTTTTCCGGGAAGGCTGGTTGCATTTCCGCCACTAACTGAGAAGATGTTGCTGAATCCGTCGCCTGTGAAGTTGCCGCCGACGTACAAGGTGTCACCATCTACAATAAGAGACGTGACTGGAGCCTGACTAGGACTCAAACCGGCGCCGGCAACGTCAATAGCGGAAGTAGAAAAGTCGCTGCTGACAACCTGCTTGTTTGCCTCATATTCGAACAAGCCGTTTATGCCGCCTGTGGTTGGGGAGTTCAATTCGAACCGGACTCTCTGGGCTACAACTGTCAAGGGTCCTGTCTGGCCAGCAACGGGAGTAAGCGTAATAGTAGGGCGGAAAGCGTCGTTGCTAGCATCCACGTAACCGTAATAGATCTGATCGTACTTGTCGAACATATTGGTTTGGAAGAGCTGAACGGACTGGAATGGCTGCACACCCGACCTAGTCGAGGCAGCCATATTGCCCGTGACGTTGACCCGGCCACGAGTTGCACAGGTGTTGCCGTCTATGGTGCATCCGGGAGTGAAGATGGTGACAGTGTAGTTGCCAGACTGTTTGATGTCAGGCTTGAAAACGACCTCGGCGGAGTCGGCAGTGATGTTCGGTCCTGGCAAGGTGGCGGTCAAGTATTGAGCGTTGCTTTGTCCAGATGGGGAGACACTCCAGGGGCCAGTAGACGATGAGCTCGCTCCAGTACTACTGACACCATCGCAAAGAGGCTCGTTGAAATCGTTGACAGCGAACGAGTAGATGTCATTCTCAAACAACTCAATGCCACTGAGCCCTGCTCCTTTCCCGTACCAGGCAGAGATGTCGATGCGGAAGCTGTTCATCCCAACTGTATTGACGAAGTGGAAGTCCTGGAAGGTGTTGTTGTTCTGCGGTAGTGGACATCTAGAATCGCAGTATGCCGTCTCGCCAGCGGTATTAGTGTAGGTAAAGTTCATGATGCCACCGTCAGGGAGTGCAGTGAAGCGCCACTCCTTGGTACCTCGATCAGACTGCACAGTGTTGTAGAGACGCAGCTTGGACGGCTGGAAGCCAAATCCAAAGTTCGCCTGCCAGAACCCGGGAGCGTTGTCTTGCAACAGCCAGGTGTTTCCTGGGCCATCCTGTGACCCAGTCTTGCAGATGATGTTTCGTGGATCGGTGAAGCCGGCGGTCGTCGTCGTTGCGACGGCGCTGATATTGGCGGAGCTGACCGGAATGACCTGGACATCCTTCTCTTTCGGCGTCGTGGTGTTTCCCAATCCATCAAACGTTCCGCCGAAGATAACGTTGCCATTGGAAGCCTTTGCGATAGACGTAACCGGTCCATTAAATCCTGAGAATGGCATGTTTGTCCAGTCCGTTATCCACACAATTGCGTTCTGCGCACCGCCGCCAGTGAAAGATCCTCCAACGTAGACTCTACTAGTATCTTTGTCGCACATGAGGGCGTTGACAGATCCATTGAGGCCAGGGAGAGCGGTAATTTTGGCGTTGTCGACGTTGAGAAGGGCGATGCCTTGCGCAGCGACGCCGCCGACGCTGGTGAAGTTTCCTCCGAAGACTATACCCTGCAGTGTACCATTGGAGATGAACGGGCACATTGCGCGGATCTCGCCGTCGGTTTCCTGCAGTGACGTGAAGACGCCATTGGGGAATCGGGTGAGCAGCGAGCCAGCGCTCGGCGATGCGGCATTTTCGTTCTGTCCTTCGAATTGGTAGAGTGAGATTGAGTCGAAGTCGCCGGCGAGGGCGACGCGGCCGAGATTCTTCAAGTCGAGATCGGGCGAAGCTATGGGAGCAAAATTGAACGCGGTCGCTCCACGGAGAAGGCAGAGTGACGCGATGAGGGTCGCAATAGTGCTCGCCCGGGAGGCCAGCGACGAGGAGAGCATCCTCATTGCCTGAGCCGGGCGACGGCGATGTGGGAGGAGGGGGTTCCGTAGAGGTGTGGGTGTTGGTGGTGATGTCGGAGGATAAGAGCCAGGCCAGAGACGACGGTCAGGAGGAAGCCCAGGCGGGCATGACGCTTTCCAAGGATGCGGAGTGTTGCAGACGGGTCGAATGTGGTGATTGGTGGTGGCGCGGGATGTGAGGAGCCGGTACCTAGCTCACTGCAGCGGGCGCAGGAACGCTATCGACGAGGCTAATGCAATGCTAGAACGAGTGACTTGGGGTGAGGACAGCGAGCGAGAGTGTTTGAGGATCGTGAAGCCCTCCTGCAGAGTGTTTGAGGAGGTGAAGGGGCTGCTCGGGGCTCGCTGTCGCACGGGCGGGTGAAGCTGTGGATTTTGCCTGGGCAACTATTGGAACGCAGACCGAAGTCGCTAATTTGCTTTAGGGACGCTAAAAAGCTTGACCTGCTAGGGGATCCCGCTCTGCGACCTCTCGCTGGCCGAACGCACCGCCGTTAAGATGAGATCTGCTGCGTGCGAGCTGACAAGACGCGCTCCACTGCGCGCTCCCCGATCGTACATATGAAGCAGTTGCCGTATAGGAATGCCCAGACGGCCCGCTGTTCGAACCATTCGATGGAGCCGCTCGACCCGGCCGCCTGTCTGCCGTTGCGCAAACCACGGCGACAGCCTCGTCTGGGCCACCAGAGTTGCACAGGCAAAGCTCGGTACGACAGCCCATCCAAATCACCCGTCACGCCGTTGGATGCCACGCGCGGCACGAGAGACGGCATGCACTCCGCCGCATGTGGGGTGGGCTCTGCGCATGTCCATCCGCCAACGGCCGCTATCATCCTCACGAATCCACGATATCCTGCGGCCGCCAATGGGTAGACGGCACTATGCTGGTTGGATCGCCTTGCAAACGTCACGATGCTCAGCCTCCATGCCTCACCATTGACGTGTCGAGCCGTGAGGGAGTCGCTGCGGCAACAAGGTTGCCCATCCTGCAGGCCCGAGACCCTCACCGTTTGATCCAAACTGTAAATAATGCGTCCCAAACAGCATCACTAGTTTCGATAAGTTTCTCCTATTCATAGATTCTTTCTCTTCTCTATGTACAGGAATACAATGCTCTTCCCAGTATCAACTGCCTCCCATCGGCCGATGTCATGTGCTTTTCTTGCATCCTTGCTCCCGACATCACTATTCCTTGCGCGCGTGTTTCACCTTGAGCACCCTTGCGGGCACATCCGACTCTCAAACAGGGCACACACGAGCTCTTCCCGGCTGGTGAGTGACGACTCGCCGGACTCTCGTCTGCCACGCTCTCTCGGTCTCTGCAGACCGTTCAAACGCGCATTGTTCAAGTGGTCGTTGACTATCAGAGCCCTATTAATAGCTTGTAACGATCAACTTCATCACTACGTAGCCCCCTAAGGTGGGTACAGCGTCAGCAGTGGCAGAGCTCTACTCCACTCTCTCGTATCCTTCGTGGACGTCATCATTGACTCGGCGCTGTGCCGGCCCTGTCTCATATTACGATTTTCTATAAGCATGTCTCATCCGTGTTTTCCGACACGTGGCTGAGAGATGAAATGCCTGGACGAAAAACGCCTGCTAGCGGATCGCAGAGCGTGTTTAAAAGTTTCCAAATGTAGGGACTCGATGTCTTGTCTAGATATATCAAAAGCTACGAAGGCACCTCCACAATAGAAACCGTAACGTATGTAGGTCAATCTCTCACATTGCTTAGCTCGTCTATTCATCTTTGCGTGTATACACCATTCTACAGCTCTCTTCCCGTCATTCCAGCATCAATCGTAGATCATATACCATAAACCATTACCAACCTCCATCATCAAGAAATCTCAATCTGCTCATATCCCTCCTCTTCCCTATCCCCAGCCCCGTTCTCCTCGTCCTCCCCTCTCCCTCCCCACCCCTTTACCTCCCCCGCAAACCCAACATGCAGCCGATCCTTCACATCAATCCCATACCGCAGCTCCATCTGATTCCGCCTCCGCAACTCCGCCCGACTCATCACACACCCACACCCATCGTCCCAATCCACACCCCTCCCATGCACCGCATACGCAATCGTCAAAAACGTCGCCTTGCGAAACGGCAACCGCTTCGCCCGACTATACCCCAAATCCGCCGCACTCAACCCCACGACCACATAAACCAGCCCCAGCAAAATAAACAACACATACACCCGCACCACATACACCAACCGCGGCTCCTCCCCCACCGTCGCCACCGTCGCCGTGCCAAAATACCCCGCCGTCGCCACCGCCGCGATGGACTCCGCCAGCACCCCTAAGATGCGCTCGTAATGCCCCGTCGTCGGCATCACGTAGAACGGCTCCAGCGTCATGCGGAACGTGTAATCGTTGCGCAGGTACAGCAGCCACGGCACGGCGGTCATGTAGCCTGACAACGTGTCCAGCGCCACCGTGTCCAGCGCCGTCGTGTTCGCCCCCGCCGCGTCGCTGCAGTTCTGCATGGCGCGCCCGTCGGCAGTGCACGCGCTCACGTGCCAGCGCATCGCGGGCGTGCATTTGACGCGCGAGATCCAGACACCCGGGAGCGGCGCGGGGGTGATGCCGTCGGCGGTGCTGAGGGCGGAGGGGGTGTAGTTGCGCATGAGGGAGGCTTGCGCGATGTAGGTGGTGCCGCCGAGGGGGATGCCGCTCGGGGTTTTGGGCGACGCGCTCCACATGAAGATGGGCATGTTTCCCGGGGTGGTGGTGTTGGTTGTGCCGTCGGGCCAGGTGAAGTTGACGCTGGGCTTGTCGTCGGAGAGGGCGGCGGTGTAGTGGATCTCGTCGTTGGCGTTTTCGCATGCGGAGCTCCAGGTGAAAGATACGAGGCCGGTGTATTGCACGCCCTGGGAGAAGGAGATGTTCATGGTGGAGATGGGGCCCAGTTGGGCGTCCGCGGTGCTGAGGCCGCCGCGCCGGCTGATGATGGCGCCTTTGTGTGTGTCGGTTATCATCTCCAGCACGAAGTCGGTCTCGTCGAAGTGGCTGACGAGTGGGCCGGAGCCGGAGTAGCCCATCATCTTGGACATGCTGAGTAGACCTTCGGCGGGCTGGAGCACGGGCAGGCCAACGACGCCGTGTTGGTGCGTTTGCGGCGAGTACCAGTCCACGTTCAGGAGGAGGGAGCTGACGGGGACTATGGCGGTGCCTATCAACATGATGGTCGCCAGCATGGCTGCGCGTGCGCGTGAGTATTTCCAGACGGTGAGTAGGGAGAACGGTCCGGTGTCGATCATCCTATCGAGGTCCGCTGCTGATACTGGTGTCCTGTGGGCAATTGAGAAGGGGTGGAGTAAGCCGAACTCGAGGCAGATCTGGCCAACGAGGGCGGCGACGGGGACGAAGATGGCGACGGATGCGACGCCGGAGTAGAACTGGTCGACCTTTAGGTTGCCGGTGCGTAGGACCCGTCTTGACCAGCGGTCATAAGAAGGCCCTGAGTAGACCCACCCGAGAAGAGCGAGGATACCAATTGAGTAGAATAAGAGGCCGCGAAGATGCCATCTCAAAGGTTCTTTGAATTCCAGGAGGCCGTCCGTGGGTATTTTCTTCTCTGGGATGTGATTGGACCTTCGAGGTTTTGTTTCAACGTCGGACCATGTGTCATCTTGGAGGTTCTTGTATGAAGCCATTAGGGAGTCGAGCTCGTCATCCCTTTCTGAGATTGAGTCCACGATATTGCGATTGTCCATTTGACTTCCCAACTCTCTAAGTAATATATCAAAGGTGTGAGTCAATATATGAAAGTAAGGATATGATGCGAAGAAGTGGCTGCTGATTCAAGGCTGTGTTTATACTAGGTGGCCAAGTCGCTAATACATGCATGCAACTACGAATACATTTTGCCAACCATGACAGATCTTACCCTAGAAGGTGAGGTGCATGAAAAACCCCCTGTGCCATTGGCTGACCAGCACAAGCGTTGGATCGCCCGAGCTGAAGAACTGCTGTACACCGAACGCGGGTGCGCCAAGGACCAACAACAGCGGTCTGCCTTTTTTAAGGCTGAAGATTGCCTTTACACCTTTTGCCCTTCTGGGGTAACGCACGATGCTGATTAGACGGGGGTGCTAATTCATTTGCCCAGTTGGGGTAACGCAAGATGCTGATTAGACAGTGATGCGAACTCATTGCATTGTCCGGTGAACTCAACCCTCCACTATCGTTGCAATGAGATAATGGGCTTTAGATAAAGGTGCAAAAAGAGAGCGGCGAGGGTCAATTGGATCTTGGTCCAAACTGCGGGCATCGTGCGTGATGGCCAAGATCGATCCAAGTATGAGCCTGGTAATTGTCAGCCCCAGAACCCACCCACCTCGTATATCACACCTTTGCTTACCGTGGCCATCGCACGACGCCGATTCGCTGAAATGGGACAGGATCGACTTTTAAGTAATAGAAACCAGCTGAATAGAATGATAGTACAAGATGCAGGATTATCAACGTGCATGTGCTACGTCAAGTGAGGTTGATAGACCTCCATATCCTGCACCAACTCGCTGTACCTAGATGCAAAACCCCATATTCTTGAGAGGCGTCACAATAACGCCACAGTTCTGCGCGGAGTGCGCGACAACTATGCTGCACAGCCAGCAGGGCTGCGGGAAGCTCTCGAGCGTGATGATGGTGAGAAATCCGAGAAGTGTCCGGGAAGTGCGCCACCACGCTGACATATGGTTATACCAAGCCTTTCGCCGAGTGCAAAGTCGAGAATAAACTGACATGCCTTTGCAATCTGACCTCTTGATTTAGCAATCCATAAGCCACGGTATGTTAGCATACTCTGATCTAGCATGTGAGTTTTGACTGTGATACACACGTCTATCGTTAATTGGTATCATAAGTCTATATAGTATATATGTAGGAAAGGTCACAAATAAAAGTGGCTGCTTTCAACAAGAGCCAACTTCCAAGTAAGGCTTAGATATATACGTCCCTTCTCTGTAGCCTGGATGGTAGGGTTTCCAACTTAAGGCTGTATGCGGCTGAAATCGCACAAAGGAGAGAAAGCTGTTTCTCGATGAACGTCGTACTGGAATTACATAGGTGCGAATTTAGAGACCATGTGTAGAGACCCCTAGAGCAAATTTAAGACGCATTGCGCTTCCTCAGGCTTCCAAACCTCTTCTTCAGATTACCCGAGAGCTTGCGCCCTGTGGTATTGCTGCGTTTCATATCGCCTTCCCAGTCTGCATAGCTCTGATCACCATTGCCGGTACTGACGCCGGCGCTGCTTCCGCTTGCCACGGCAGGGTCGTCGGCGTGGCTAAGAGACTTGTTGCGAGAGCGCGTCTTCAATTCAATGCCATCTTCGCCGTGGGTCTTGTGGTCCTTCAGAGCCTTCTCGATTGAGTAAGAGGGCTCGCCTTTGCCTTTGAGATCCCCATCAAGGTAGGTCTAATCGATTGTTAGCATATTCAGGTATGACCAGGCGACTCCGAGGTAGTGTGTAAGTCACGTGATAGAAACAAAAAAACTTACCACACCAGGCCAGCGCCTGTAGTCCCCACCCGGCTCTCTCTGCAAATCGGCGCCCTCTTCATAATTCAAAACTCGTCCGAACCTATCCGGTACTCCGGGAGGCATATTTGCTACTCCCTCCAGTGGGCGATGTCGGGAGATGGCGTCAATGACGTTTTCGCGGGGAGTCGCTCTCAAGGCCTCCTCATTAGTGCGAGCAATGGCAGCAACAGGGCTACTCTTATAGCTCGTGTTACGCGCAAGCAGAGCAGCATCATATGGTCCTTCATGATGGTACGCGGAAGTGGTCATGTCAAGACGATCAATCGAGTCGGCGCCTGGATGGTGCTTCTTGCGCAGATGGGGCGAGCGATGGGCTCGCTTCTCGTCATTGCGGATGAGGTCCAGAGGGCGGTTCGAGTGGTCACCAGGATAGCGTTCACTCAGGGAGTTGTTGCGAGCAATGCCGCTGCCTCTGCCTTCAAATTGCTTGGATGTGGAGAGGGGATCTGGCTGGCTGCTTCCGCGAGGTCGACCTGCAGAATACGCGCCGAATGCTTGCTCGCGGTGCGAGGCATGCTTTTCTTCGTAGCGAGGAAATCGCTCCCGGCGCGGGCTTGCGGATTGCGGCGGAGACGGGTAGCCATTGTGGCTGTTGAGGCTGGCTCCACGGGAATGGTTGAGATTAGGAGACCTGGGCGTCGGGGAGTTCATGCTGCGGCGGAAGGGATTGTTGGAGTTGGCAGAGCTGCCCGTATCTTGGGAGCGGACATGGACTTGAGGGCTCTCTTTCAACGACGCGGATGCCGGCGGAGAAGAAGGAGAGCTCTTCCGGGGCGCAAAGGTCGAGCGGAAGTGAGAGTTGAGACCAGTCTCGTCGCTGGGGTCGGGCTCGATGAGCGGGTCTATCAGGGCATGTGTAGCCTGTGATTGTCAGCATGAAGTGCGAAATAGTGTCTCTCGTACTCACCCAATCCTTTTCGGCGGCCATGTCGAGTGTCGGAGGTGGAGTGTTGCGATGTTTTGGTGAGAGCGTGCAATGAGGTGGCTCTGCGGGTGATATGCAGAAGCGTTTCAGTCAAGGTGGCTTGCGGGTGTATATGCAGAAGAGTCTCAGGCAACGTGAGAGAACAGGAAAACGGTTGGGCATGCCCTGGCAGGGACGCGTATGTCATCCTGAAAACGTCACCTCTCGCAGGGCCCGCTTCGTCCAGGAGCTTGGGTCGCAGAGGGCCCTGAACCAGTCGATAGGGCTCGACTTAGGCTGAACCGCTAACAAGGTAGCTCAGATCGGAGCCGGCCTGCACTCCTCCACCAAGCTCCACCCACTCCAACTTGATGCCGCTGGTCAACTACTCTGATTCTGAAGACGAGAGCAATGGCACCCCCGCAGACCTTCAGCATCAAAACGACACGAATGCGTTGAAGCGCACGCGGGATGAGGCTGAAGCTCCCTCCGAGCTCCCTCCACTTCCCTCAGCCTTCTACGACCTCTACGCTACTGACACGCGTCGCTCCACGCGTGACGACTCGAGTCTTCATGGCGGCCGGAAGCGCGCAATTCCGCATAAAGAAGGCAATTGGTTAACCCACGTCTATCTAGAGTGTAAGCCCTCACTCCGCAACCTGCTTCTACAATGCCTCGTCACCCATCTGTGTACACATACCACTCTGAGGTGGCCCCACGAGTTTAGCTATGATTGAATTGTCGACCCTGTATCTAGCTCCGGATACGTATTCTGAGGCATCAGAACAAATGCTTGCAATGCACATCAACGTATCGAATCTAGCTAATTACGCCCCGAGGGCACCCCACACTCACAGAATCCACCACCCTCAGCACTCTCATCAGCCTCGTCCAAAAGGCCGAACATGCACAAGAACTGTCAGATAGCGACCCCGGGATCCACTCGTCCCTCCTCTCACCCCTCGGCACGCCTCTGCCTCTCCACATCTCCCTCTCGCGCTCGCTCGTCCTCGTCGCAACTCAACGCGAATCACTTCTCGCCACTCTAACCACCAACATCCGCAAAGCCGCTGTCCGCCCCTTCGATACCGAAGCTACAGCCCTGAAATGGGTCCCTAATTACGAACGCACGCGGTGGTTCCTGGTGCTTGGTCTCGCGCAGCCGGAGGGGGATGAGCTTAACAAGCTGTTGGATGCTTGCAACGCGACCGCCGTCGAGTTTAGGCAGCCGGAACTGTACTCTGGATCTGGCAGCAGTGAGAACATCAAGGATGAGATCGAAAATGCAGAGGGGCGGAAGCATAGAAAGAAGAGGCGACGTTCGAGACGCTCTACTAGCTCAACGAAGGTCGAAGCTCCCCAGGATCGGTCGGAAGCTTTCCATATCAGCATAGCGTGGACATTGGAAGACCCGGGCACTGCATATACAGACTTGTTGCAAGGTCCGGACGTGGAGGCGTTCCTAGACAAGGAAGTTAGGGCTATGAAGGTGCGATTGGAGGGCGTGAAGGTCAAGATCGGGAATGCGGTCAGTTTGGTGCCCCTAGCTCCGGCCAAAAAGCTAGACGATTCCCACGGCATGCTGGGGCTTTGAACAATCGGAAGTGTGAGCTAGGAGCGAAAGGGTGCAAAATCAGCTTCTTCTACCAAATATCACGCTTCCAGCCTACTTCACACATTTGGTAGTTCCTCGAATTGCTCTTGAGCTTCTTAGCTTCAGTACCATACACTCATATTGTCTCATACATCTTTTTGGCTTAAACAGGGATTGATAAAGTGCTTCACATCGTCCGAAGACTAACTCCTCAAGGCTCTCCCGGATGCAGGGCTGGGTAGTAAGTTTGAACATAAGGATATACGACTTCTCTGGCTTCAATTTTTGCTCTCTTGCCACCACTGTGAGAAGTGCCTTAGGTAGACTGTCTTCAGTTAGCTAAATGGTACCCTAACCTCCACTGCGCTGACTTTGGCGTCGTTTTTGGAGTTTCCAAAACCTGTCGAGGCACGTCATCTAGTTGCAAAGACCGCACAAATTCAGATCTTGGTTCTTTATCACGCACTGGTATGCGATTGCTTAAGGCTCGCCAGTATGCTATGAATAGTTGAGTGAATTGAGTTTCCAGTCACACCAGGATGTATCGTGGGTGACAAGGATCCTCAAATCGTACTAGGGCAGCCGAAGCTCCGCCACCTCCTTCTTGCCAGGCCGCAATCGACCGTCCGTACTCCGATATGTTTTCAGAAAGTTGTAGCCAATACAGTACTGTCGCTCCGACGTTGGCGAAAAGATTGAGAAATACCGTCGTCTAGATTGGCCCCGCTACTTTACCAGCCGTTCACAATTCATTGCTTCCAACTCGTTTAGATCCATGACGGCGCATCACGGCGCTTCAGAGAGCAGCACACAGCTGTACGCAATTCTAGAAAAGACATCCTCCAGTTCTAGATCCTTTGTCATGGGAGGGTCTACCAAATCAAGTTGCAGAATAAAGGCGCGGAGGCCGAACGCGAAGGTCAGGACTGGCTGCGAAACCTGCAAGTATGTAGGCCGGAACTCTGAAACCCATTTCTTACTTTTCTTTCGCTCCATTCACGATCCACAGTTCGCAATCGCAAGACCGAATTCACAATTCTTATACTCTATCATTACTTAGAATTCGTAATAACCCTCGTCCAGAATTCGAAAAATCAAGTGTGACGAGGCGAAACCCCATTGCCTAAGGTAATCATTTTTCCAGTGATAACGCAAGCTGTTAACTCACATATCACAGATGCACAAGCACAGGAAGAAAGTGCGATGGGTACTCAACCTCGCCGGTCGGACGTAGCTTTGTGAATTTCAACCAAAGTACCATCAAACCTTTTATCAGAGCGGACAAGTCCCTCCATTCCCTGGCTGGCAGCCCTGAAGAGTCACGGTATCTAAACTATTACTTCCATCGCGCCGGTCCTAGGCTATCTGGAAATCTCGATTCGGATCTTTGGATGCGGATAGTGCTCCAGTTCGCTTCCGTAGAGCCAGCTATACGACATGCGACTATGGTCATAAGCTATCTGTACGAGAGGGGAATGGAACAGCGGCAAACAGCATGCCCGCTTGTTCTGCCAGCTCAAGGAAAGAGGTTCTACTTGAAACACTATAACGAGGCTATTAGATGTCTAATCGCTCGTATGCAGATAGAATCGAACGCTTTAGAGATATCTTTGGTTACCTGCATCCTTTTTGTATGCATGGAAATACTACGCGCTGAGCACACCGAGTTCGCCATGGCACACTTCTTGAGTGGTCTGGACATACTAGCGACGCTTCGAGCTCGAAGACGGCTTGGTATACCTTCAGCTTCGCAAAAGCTGCTTACTTCACCAGAGAGCACTACTCTTACCTTTGTAGAAGACAAGCTGGTGCCAGCTTTCGCACGGTTCACAATGGTATGTAAGGTCGTATCACATATACCAGAGTCCTCTGGTGTCATTATTTCACAGGTCGTGTTTCAGCACCTACTTAAGTTCGCGTTTGAGCACACAGTCCAGTCCCTTTATGCACCAGATTAAGCCCCAATGGTGTCTTGAACACGATTTAAGTGGCACCCCAGGACGTCCGAAGATCCAGATTCTATCCTAAAATCCCCTTCTCTATAGCAGAACGGCTGACATGTGAACTACTACCATTAGACAGCCCTACTTTTCGGTCACAGCGCACCTCAACTCTACCTATCGCCATCCTCTACCACGGGTGGGCTAGTTCTCTATATACCAGACAAATTCTCCACCCTCCACGAAGCCCGCCTCTCACTCTTCGACATCATGAACCTCGCCTTAATGACCATCATGAAATACAACCGCAAAAAATACGACCCCTGCGGCTTCTTCCCTGGCGAACTGGACGAGCACGCCCAATTCTGCGCCGTGATCCCACAATGGCTTGCCGCCTTCGACGCCTCGACCGCCACCATCTGCACGACGCCCTCGCTACACGAAGCCAGCACCGTCCTGCGCATCCTCTACACCGTCACCCACATCTGGCTAACCTGCTGCATGGACCCCACCGAGATGGCCTACGACACCCACCTCCCCGCCTTCAAACTCGCCCTCGCCCTCTCTACCCAGGTCCTCGAGTCTGGCGCCGGCCTCCCTGACGACACACCGTCCTGCCCTGTCTTCTCCTTCGAGCCCCAGCTCATCGCCCCCGTCTACTTCATCGCCCACCGCTGCCGCCACCCCCACGTCCGCCGTGACGCTCTGTCCCTGCTGCGCCAGTATCCGCGCCGCGAAGGGCTCTGGACGACGTCGACGAGCGCGGCGAGCGTGGCGCGGATCATCCTGCGCGAGGAGACGCGGTGTGTGGAGGAGGGGGAGTGGCCGGCGGAGGAGATGCGGATTCATGACGCGGTGTACTCGGATGCGGCGCCCGCGCTTAAAGCGGCGTTTTTTGCGGTGCCGGCGGGGAGGGGCACGGGGAGGGTGATGTGGGGGGAGGAGATGGATTTGTTGCGGGAGGAGCGGATTACGAGGGAGGATTGGAGGACGATATGGTAACCAGGTTGCGTTTTGGCGGAGTGAGGATCTGCGAGCTGGGCTGCTCCTGACGGTGGTATCAGGTGGGAAATAGCGGAAGCTTGTAATTCTGAGTTCAGGGGACTGTACACAGAAATGGGATTGCGTATCCTTCCTTGCTACTGCTTGGGGTGCCCCCAAGGGCTGTCTAGGTTCTGAATACACTATCAAAATCGATATAGAGGAAACCGGGTTGCCTCTTGGCGGAGACAAGATCTGCTCACTGGGGTGCTCCTTACAGTGGTATCAAGGGAGAAATAACGGAGACATGTGGATCTAAACGTTAGGGTCTAGTACTGGATATATGTTTGCGAACCCCCGCTAACCCTTGCGCGCTACTGTTTGGGGTGCCCCTAAGTGTTATCAGAATTATGAATGCGATGTTAAGGTCGATGTAGTGGAAACTATGCTACCTTTTGACCGACTGAAAACCTGCCACTTGGGCCCCTACGTACAGCGGCATCAAGCGAGCAGTGCTAAAAGCATGCAGACCTAGATTCATAGTCACTTGTGAGAACGTAGAGGTTGACAAGTAGAAACCAGGCTGCCTTTTGTCCTATTAGGTACTGTTTGGTCGAGCCACTCCTCACGGTGGCACTGAGTGAGCAGTATCGGAGGCGTGTAGACCTGGATTCGTGATGACGATGTAGAGGTTAATACAGTCGAGATCAGGCTGCCTATTAGCTAACTTTAACCTGCTAGTAGAGCTACCCCCCGACAGTGGCATCGAGCGAGCAGTATTAGACGTGCTCACACCTAAATTCGTGGTCTCGGTGCAAAGCTTAAGGATGTGGAAATCAGGCTGCCTTTTGGTCAACTAATAACCTGCTAGTTGAGCTACTCCTTACAGTGGTATGGAGCAAGTAAGAAAAGACGTTGAACAGTGCTATATTGATGTGATAATATTTGGGGGCCTAGATTCGTGGTACAGGTCAAGGAAATGGATATTAGGCCGTCTTTTTGTTAACTGGAAACCTTCCAGTTGAGCCACTCCCTACGGCGGTATCGAGTGAGCAAGACTGAACCTCGAACAGTGCTATATCTGAGTGCTGAACGGGTGGCCTACTACTGTACTTGTTGTTCAATGTTCTCGTATTACTCGCATATCTTTCAAATCAACACCAAGCGTGTAGCATACTACTGTACTTGTTCAATATTCTCATATTACTCTCATATCTTACAGTTCAACCCCAAACTCGCCCCATTTCGTTCGGCCATTATACCAACATTCGTACAATATCCTACAATTCCTCACGCCGTCTCCTCCCCTCTCCACCCTACTGGTATACCGGTGAGCCACGCCGATTGGGAGGCACAAGCTCCCGCTCTAGTTCCTCAAACTCACTAATCTCCTTCTTCGTAACCACCAGCTCCAGCTCGTCTCCCGGCTTCTCCCCACCCGTCTCTAGAGTCCACTTCACGATGCGTGCCTTTACATCCACCGTTTTTGGGCCCCATTCCACGCCTAATTCCCGCAATTCTGCCTGCACAGCCTTGAACGCTTGGCCCTCGCCGTCACCGGACTTGAAGTTAAATTCGCCCTCCGTGTTCCATAATCCCTCGCTCTCAAGTTTCAACAGGTCGTCTGTAGGCTCTAGCGACGCCCAGATATCGAACGGCGCGTACCGGATGCGGACCTCTTGCAGTGGTTGATTATCGGTTCGGTTGAGCAGCATGTACAGGGCAGACGCGATGACTTTGGTCCAGTAGCGGATGCGTAGAGGCAGTTTCATGTCTTCTGGTAGCGAGGCGCGGCTATGGTGCTTTGGACGCGACACGAAGAAGAGCGGTATGGTGATGCTGGTGAGGGCGATCGGCGGAGTTGAGAGATATGCGAACAACGGCATCACTTCGCGTGATATAAGGCGGTCGAGTGCGGTGCGCGCATCCCTAGGGGTAGAGTCGTCCCATCGTGGTTCCGAGGTCGGATCGGAGAAAGGGTAGTGCCCGTCGAAGCCGAATGGGTCGCCCGAGTCTTGCTCCTCCGGGTCGTCGTCCTCTCGCGCGTCTTGTACATCTTGAGCATCCTCGTAGAACTCTTCCCAGGAGTAGTCCGGCCAGCCTTTTCGGTCATCGTAGTAGTTGTCGTCATAGTATTCGCTGCTTTCTCCAGCGTAGTTCCAGGAGGTCTCGGTTCGAAGTTCTTTAGGACGTGGAGGTGAATTGAAGCTGGAAGGATCTTCATCAACCCATGGATCAACCCATGGAACCGACGGGGCATCATCCCATCGCCACGGAGGGTAAAATCTCAGGTTGGGAAAAGTAATCCAGTCAAGCTCGATTCGCTTCAACCAGCTCAGCACCACTGGCCCCATTGGGTCATCAACGTGCTGGAGTGCAGATCCAAGATCGGCTCCAGCCTGTTCATTGTCAGCCTTGTTGATGTCAACCTTCTGCCCTCTGTGACAGCCTACTTGCTCCTGAATCATCTTCAGAAACCTCGTGAGCACAAATGGCCCGCTTGACAAGAACACCGTATGCTTCTTGAACAACACCTCCAGCGCCTCGCGCGCTACTTGTCGATTCCAGAGTAAGTCTTCTTGGTGAAGGATCAAGAGAATCGATGCGGGGGTAGGCTTGAAGAATGCCAAATGGCGACGTTCGATACAGAGCGCGCGCGGGGATCGCGAGTCCGGGAGTTCGAAGACATGATGGTAGACCTGATCTCGAAGTTCGCGAGGCAGGGCAAAGAAACGGAAGGGTTTTTCGGCGTTGTCTTCGGCGCTGTCGACGATTGGGGTGACGAGGACTCCATCAACGGTCTGCTGCAATGACGCAGCATCCGACGCGACAAGATCCATAGCGAGCGAGGTGACGGCTAAGCTGGAAAGGACTATAATAGATGCTGTACGATAAGTCCTTGATTAGCCAGTATGTAGTCCTCTGCCGTGTTGTGCCGACGGGCAGCGTGTTGTCTGTTGTTGGAGGGAGAAATCTTGTTGTTGCCGCCTCGAAGAAAGGCAGCTCAAGTGGCCCGTGCCCAGGCTGCCCCTCCAAGCTCGGCCCGGATGCAACGGGCCGAGCACGTGATGAACCGAACACTCTCCAGCACAAAACCACAAGCAGCCCCTACCATAGTGCTAATACCAGACTCCAAGAAAGGTCGTACATAGACTTCTAGCCTCAGCTACAGATCTACATCCCTTTCGCCCACAGCCCCCCCTTCAGCAACATCCCCATCGAACGAAGAGGCCCGCCGCACCTCAGATCCCCCTTAACCAGATCCCCACGCTTCGCCTTCCACCCACCCAATCACGCATCCCCGATAACCCGCCCCCCGGATTCCAACCGCTCCTGCACTCACTGCCGATGCCAGCATTGCTAAAATAGAGATAGAGCCCCTGTCTCCCGGCGGGGGGCCACGCCTCGCGAGCTGCACGTTGCTAGCGATATCTCTCTAGGGCGCGGCGCGGGTGTGGGGGATCTCGGGGATATCGATCCTGGCGGATTGGGATGCCGGAGTGAGCCCCTTTGTACTTGTTTGTCCGTTTGAGGCCATGTCGGCGAGGCCGTTGAACAGTTTGCATTGCGGACTTGGCTGCGTCTGCACTGGGGCATGGGCTACGGGGCGGGTTGGTTTGGGGAGTATGCATCCAGCATCCAACATCCAGCAAACAGCATGCTGATGTCTGCGACGTAAACGTACGACTGTGTAGGGGAGAGAGGGCTGGGGGTTGGTGTAGCAGCACGCGTTGGGGGAGTGAATAGGGGGTTGGCAGCTTTCGGTGTGACCGAGTATCTCTAAAGTGCATTTCCAGAGTGGCCAATTCGGAGTTTTTGCAGCTTCTCAGGGGCGTCCTGGGGGTGATCCTGCTGGGCATGGTTCGGCATGATCCCAAAAGGAAAGCATTTCCAGCGGAGTGGCATATATAGTAGACAGAGCGTATCGTATGTATCCGCATTGTTTGACACCCACGCCATCTCGGCAGCAACGATTATTCCATGTCGCTCTAAGACTCTCATGGCGCCGACTCTGTGAATTGATATGCAAAGAACAGCTCATGTATACATAAACATGCTGGCTTCCATATTGTATTGTTTAGCTACACTCCCGTCCAAGTAGTGTCACGCGTGGGAAAAGCAAGGTCCCTTAGTGCATATGTCGCCCTTTGATTGAAGGGCCGCACGACAGACTCCGAAGCCGTTGATGCCAACCAGGAGTGACACTGCAACGTGTTGTTCTTGCTTCGAAGGTCGGACTACAGAGGGGGAAACGCTGCCTCGTTGGATGAAAATGGCCCGCAGGTTGTGAAGCGTGGACAGAGGGTGGGACGGCAACGTGCAATATGTGCTGTGATTTATTGACGAGTGTGTCTCATCTAGCGGCCACATCTCCAAAGCATTCACAAGCGACTAGGAAAGTGGATTGTTGGTAATGACAAAGACGTCGGCAGCTAGATCTGAATACGGTTTCCGCATGAATTCGATAAATTGGAATAAGACAATCAACGAACCCGACGCATTTCTCGGCGCCCGTAAGAATTCCATGCGGCGAGGATAGGAGATAGCGCTGAGACAGGAGCAATCATACTGCTTGCCTCCAGATGCCGGCGTGGCGCGAATGCAACGCGAGAACGCACCTGTGCAATAGTATGGCTGTTATGATATAGCCACCCTTAGAACTTGGGACCTACCACGCGAGAGCAGAACGTATTGGCTCGGTATGCACACGATCCCGCCGCAACGCCACGAAGCGCACGAGAAGCTGGTATAATAATACGGTTGCTAAGGGGCTTTTCATGACTTCATGAGGTCTCAAGTATCAATTCTGGCCTACGGGTTAGTGACAATGACGAACTATACCGCAATAGCGCCAGACAACGTTCCATTGATATAGGAGAACTTCGAACGCCGTCCTTGCCGACGTGGCAGATCACGCTGTATTTGACATCGGCGGGTGCAGTGGATCGTGAAGAATGGCATACTGCACGCTGCCGCCGGCTACAGGGCATGCTCTCGCACCTGACACAACGGCGTTTTAGTCGCAACCCGGGTTATCGGGAGCGTGTGGTCGCACATTCGGCCCGGGTCATTTCGTCGAAGTCGATGGTGTGGCCGTCAAAGCCATGTGCGAGTTGCACTACGGATCTGGCCATGTTGAGCATGTGGTTTCGGGAGCTGGGCACTTGTGGTGGCGGAGATCGGCCATGGCGCGGGAACAGATACAACTGAAGAGCAGATGGCAATCAGGGCGCTCAACGTGCCAGATGAAGAAGCTTGCTGTTGCTTTTGCTCGCGATTGCAGCCCGCGGAGGAATGAGCGTACCGATGCTATTCTGGTCCTGCTCGGTGGTCAGGAGGCCTATTGGCGCGTGTAACAGAGGGGCAGCAGGTTGAAGGAGGACGCCAGATGATTGCTTTTCATTCCTTTGTTGGGACGGGCGGCATCTGGATGATACCCCATGATGCCAGGAGCTCGCCGAGCGGCATCGGAGTCCATTCTCAGTTCACGCCTCGGACGCCGACAGCGATCGGCGCGTGGAGGCACTGCCAAGCGCGTGAAAGCAGCCACAATGTGTCAAGCTGAGGGTGAGTCTGGGACGGCGCATACGGCCGTTGTACCAAGATTCGGGGGGGGGAGGTACGTACCAAGATGGAGCAGAGCGGACAGTGGAGAAGATTTAGGAATGACATGCAGCGGCAGCTAGGCAGTCGATGCAGGCAAGCGATGGCTACCGTACCCCTCTGTACGACACTGGCCCAGGGCTGGAGGGTTCCGACTGGCTACGATGCAGAGGGGTGGAGTCGACGTAGAGGGCGATGGTGAATGCCTGGCAGGGCGAGTTTGCGGCTGCCGTGGCAGGTCGAACGTGACGGAAACGCTGCCGTGCTCCTCCCTGGCATGCTGCAGGCGGCCAGTCAGCTCGGGGTGCGTGGGAGTGCAGAGGGGAGCTTGCAACGCCGCTGTTGCACGAGATCTGTGAGGCCTGCTGGGGCATCTTCGGCGCGGGCGATCGAGTCATGGGCTTGGTGTGCAACGCGAGGGCAGCAAGCAGGTCGTCAGGACAAAGAAGAGGCTTGCGCGCGCGTGAAACTCGGTCTGCGGGCGCCGTGGCCACGGTGCGATGGTGGTCTGGTGTTGCAGTGTGCGAGGCCCAGCAGCACATGTGCGCGCCTGTCCGGGCCGTGTTTGGCTGGCGAAAGCGGCCCAGTGGCCGCGGTCAAGGAGCGTGCAGGGCCGACGGGAGGCATGGGCGCGCAAAGAGGCTGTGCTGAGAACTTGAGGCCCTTTTGGCAAGAGTCCGGCCGCGGGCTCGGGCGTCTGTCCCGTCTGTCGCAAGTCATGGCCTGGTGGAGTCGATGCTGGAGTGGGAGTCGATACCGGTGTTGGCGTCCATGCGCGCGGGCGCTGGAGTCAGGGGCGTGGGATCTCGTCGCTGTCTTCAGCCCTGCTTACGAGCTGCCCTGAAGGCGCTGGCTCGATGATGGCTTCAGCGTGGTTGGACATGGCTGGAGGATGGTTGGATGGCTCGAGAACGGTACCAGAGACGTAGCTCGAGGGACGGCCGCTTTCCCCGGGCCAGTGCGTGCAGCGATAGGCGGTAGCGAGGCCGTTGGCGGTTTGATGAAGATCAACCCAGGCTGCGTCGGGGAGGAGCGTGGAGACCTGAGGCAGGGAAGCCGGCCCAGGGAGCAGCGCCTTGACCCTGCTGAGGCCCTGAGACCCCGAGAGCCTTCAGGCTGAGAAGCACTGTGGTTGATCGCGACGGTTCGCGCGCAGATGCGCACGGTGTCGAGGTCCAGGAGGTTTGCTTTTCGGCGCCTCTCAGACAGGCAGGTCTTTGGCACCACCCGTTAAGCGGCAATCTCGTGTGTGGAGATCCCGCCCGCGCTAGTTCTCCCACGCTGCGAGCCACGAGGCTGTCCTGGAGGCTTGTCAACGCCGCCCAATCGCGCCCTCGCTGCGGGCCCGCCCAGCTTCGAGGCGTCGAGGGATCCCGTCCAGCTCGCGGGCAGGTCGTGCCGCCCATGCTGCCGATTGTTGGTGCGGGTGCGTGATGCTCGATGCTCGATGCTCCGCGGGCCGCTTCGAACACTGCTCCCTCTGTCCTGCTCGAGTGCGATGGATGGGCTCAGAGACAACGGCCGCGATACACACCCCTCGGGCCGATATGACGCGGGAGATCGGGCTAAAGCGACTGGGCGGGCGATTCCCACGTGCAGCAGCGGGAGATGGTATGCTTTGTCTGGGCCAAGGGACCTGGGGGCAATACTCCCTAATAATTGGCTCCGCCCCGGCCTGCTCTCCAACACCTCTGCTGTCCGTCGCCGCAAACCCCGGGTTGTACTTTGCACCGCCGTCGGCACGCCGAACAGAGTGCCACCAGAGACTCCCCAGCAGAGCGCACTGTCTACCGTCCGCTGCCCCGGGTCCCAGAGTCCATGCAAGGCACGCCCGCCCCGCTGGTCGATTCAGCCGGCCGACGCTGAAGAAAGACTCGATCGCCCCAAGCAGCCGTCGTCCACTCCGCGACCTCACCCCTCCACCCTCTTGAGTCCTGCGCTGAGCTCCGCCTGCCAATTCGACCTGCCCGACCTCTGCTCCCGTCGCCCACGGGACTCGCACCCGCTGCTCTGCTCGCGTCTTGACTGCCGTGTCTTGTGCTCGCCCGCGTCACCCGTCCGTCCTGGCTCCCTTCTCTTGTGCAACCCCCAGCGCCACTCCAAGCCCGCCGCCTGCTGCTGCTCGCAATTCTTCGAGCCCATTGGAGCCCTGGAGTCCTTCGCAGTTCGCGCCGTCGCCTGCTGACGCGCCTCACTCTGCGCCTTGTCCGTCGAGGGAGCGTTCTGTCCGCGGCCACGTCCACCGCCTGCCCGTCCGACGACACCACGCCCTAACCACCGCTGTGCGCCTGTCAATCCTCGACCGTCCCAGCGCCCCGCCTGCGAGCTCCGTGTGGGCCGTCTGGACTGTCTTCAGTGCTGGACCGACTGCAGCCACGTCCGCTTTGGCTGTGAAAACGTCCTGAACTCGATGCCGGCGTCCTGAACAGGTCCCTGGCTTCTCTCTCTCTCCTCTGCTGCCGGCTGGCGCGAGCTGCCCGTCCACGCTCTCCCGATCGAAGGCGCTGCTACCGAGATCTTCGCGCCGTGTTGTAGGTACTGTACTTTGCGAGCAAGTCGAAGGTTGGCGGTGCTTGGCGTTGCAGATTTCGTGCCCCGCCCAAAACGTGAGTGCCCTGGAGGAAGCAACCACCAACCCAATCCCAACCCGTGCTCTGCCCGAGAAAGGCAACTCAACTCGACTCTTTGTTCTTCTCCCAACCTCCATCCACCTTAAACCACCGCGGCCCTCTCCGGTCGCGTCCTGCCCTCTGTTCGTCTATTCTTCGTTCTATTTCTCCGTGTTGACGTCGTCGTCTCGACCCGCAAGACGAGCCCTAGCGTCGACTGCTCAGCGCCGAACGCCATTGGTGCACCCTCTCCTTCTGGCTTTGTCTGCATCACACACCTCAAGCCGAGTTCCCTCTTCCCGGCACCGCCTTTTCTTTCTTGTCGGCCAGCCCGTCGCGCAATTGCCTCTTCTTCGCCGCCGTCATCATGGACGCTGTTTCTGCAGAGCACCGCGCGCCCGTCCCCGTGTCTCAAAACCAGGCACTCCCGTCCATTGCCTCGTTGACCGGCCAGTATCCCCTCTCGGAGCAGTCGCCTGCTCATCTACGACACGCTTCCGAAGCTCGAGACTCGGGCAATTGGTCAATTTCTCAGAGCAAACGTGAGTCTCTGCATCCGCCCTTATCTGCCACGCTGCAAAAGCAAAACTCCGAGCGATACGTAACAAGTACAATTCCAAGAGTCTCTTCAGCTTGTGGCGTTGACCAATATACTAAGTTCTATAGCAGACTCGTCGGGTGTGTCAAATACCATGGGACTCCAGCTTCAGACCATCCTGAACGCTGAGGACTCGCCAACACGCAACTCCGTTCCTGACACTCCTTCCTCTGCGAGATACTCCAACCCGCAGGCCAATCAGCAGGTACTATCCCCGCAGCTCAGTGTTCTCACGTCCAACTAACACCGCCAGGGAAATGCCCTGCCTTCGCTCAATCACGGCTTTGACCACAACCGTGTCAGCTTCGAAAACAACACCTCCCACTTCGACTCGCGACGAAGCAGCGTCGACAGCCGGATGAACGTCGGCATGGGCCATCTGGCCATCAGCCCTTCGTCACCGTACGATAGTCAAAACGCGTCCCGAGTCTCTCTAGTGTCAAATCTCCAACAGCAGCGCGGCATCACCAACGACCCACGCCCCAATGCAGTGTCGCCGCTCTCGCCACTCGGCCCACGCCCTGGAGCTCGGCCTAATCAGGCTCCTCGACGTGCTCCAGTCATCAATCCAAACCCCCGAAGCGTTTCAGGCATGCCGGATCCTATGGCTGCTGCACCGACGAAAGGTTACGCGTGGGCTTTCCCTGCCGAGATAGATCCCGAAGACAGGCGAGGTTCCAGCAGTGGGGATTCGAGCGGCGATATCCACAAACTGTCGCGCCAGAATAGCTTCGCTACGTCAGTCAACAGCAGCGTATTCACGGTCGAATCCAACCTACCGCCTGGGCAGAAGAGGTTCGACGACGGCACTCGCCCCGACTACCTCATAGACGGATATGGTCCTGATGGCCGAGGAGACATCGCTACGACGCATCACCACTCCATGCAACACCGTAACGTCACCAGCCTGCAGAGCGGTGAGAGTCCTTCGACGCCCGGAAGCGGTAATTACAGCCGTACCCCAGAGCTCCGTGTCAGTCACAAAATGGCCGAGCGGAAGCGCCGAAGTGAGATGAAAGGACTCTTCGATGAACTAAATGGGATCTTGCCCAACTCGCCAGGCAGCAAGTCAAGCAAGTGGGAGATCCTCACTAAATGTACGTCTGACGCAACCAACATTGAACCGCTGTATCTAACCCCTCACAGCGATCGAGTACATCAAAACTCTGGCGAAAGCCCACGAGGCGACTCGTAATGAAAACGCTCGCCTACGCCCGGACGCCGAATACTGCAGAAGGGCGCAGGAGGATTGCGAGAATTTACGCACCGAGCTGCATACCATGTGGCAGCACATGCGGCGCGTCGATCCCAACAATCCGCATATATACGGCAACATGACCAACATGTTAGCGCAACAGCATGGACAAGCCCCGGCCAGCACCACCATCCTACCACCACTTCAACAAGCTCCCCCATGGGGCCCGCCGCCTCCTTCGGCCGCGATGCAAGGCGTCGAGTTCGCCGGCGCACGACCCTACGATCATCGCTAAATGTACCGACGACCTCTGAGACGATTCCGAGCATCTCTTGAGGTCCACCCGCGATTCTGCTCCTGTATATTAGCATTTTCGGACTTCGCACCCTCCACATGATTGACGGAGCCTACAGCATCCATGTTCTTTTAACATACATATCCCGGACCCTGCTGCGAAAAAAGATCTCACATGTTCGACACTGCGTCTAATCATTTTCCTTGTATCACGAAACGAGTTGCTAGCAACTTTCTGAAGATAATCTCAGCCGGATGCCTGGAGATCATTTCTGCATGGCCTGATGCTTTGCGTTTTTTTCTTCTATGTTTTCATCATGTTTTCATCACGCGTTGAGTGTCACCGCTCTTCGGGCTGGCATGACGGAGGTAATTTTGCTTTGAAGGTTGTTTCAACACCCCTGCCGGCGCGCACCTGGGGTAGAGCTGGCGCACGTGCGTGAGGCCGGACTCGCTTCCTGCACTTTGCACATGGATATCCCGTCTTCCCTTCTAATTTCCTCTTTTTTTTGCTTTCATGTTTTTTTTTCCTTGAGATTTGTCACACTGTAGGGTCATAACTCTGCTATCTGGCCAGAGCTCATTATGCGTTGCGCTCAATTATACCAACTGGCTGGGACATGTGGGGATCGGGTAGGAAAGGCGGGGTGCTGGGGACGGGATACGTCGGGGTGGAAAAATTCTGACATCAAAGTCTGGATACCCTGGGGCAGGCTTACGGAAAAAAAGTATGTTTGCAGACTTGTATCCTACTGGGTAAACGTCCGTCTTTTGGTGGCGCTGGCACTGGGCATGGGGGAGGGGAATCTCGGGAGTGGGTTAGGCGAGATGCCCGTACCTGAGTCGTCAGGCACACGTGTCCTAACCCTCTTACAGTAGACCGAGAATGAGGATGTCGTTAGGTAATTGCATAACTTATGAATGCATGAATTGCTTTCAATGATGGGTTTTTTCTCGTTTCTCGCGTTGCTGCGTTTCCGTGAGATAGAGATGTGGAGCTGTTCTGTCTCTTCCAATCATCTCGGTTCCCGACTTCGAGCCCTATCGTCATGCATCGCCACCATCGTACGACAAATACCTTCTCACCACTCCAATTGGTTTCCTCGATTGAGTTCTTGAGCAAGAGCTAGAACTTCTCAGATCGCCGGAACGTAAAGGCACGTGTTTTGCATAGCGCTGGCGGGGGTGCGGTCCACTTTCCAGGTTCTAGGCCCGTGCGAGATTCTCGACCCGACGTTAGGCCTCTCTATACCACCCAAATCCAGATGCAAATAGCCACAGGCACGCACATGGGCATATGCGTCCCTGCCCGACCCGATACCGCGGCACACATGTAAGATTAAGAACGTCTACGCGCGCGGCGGCTTACCGGTTCATAATACCCGACCTCTTTCTATTTTCTCTTCATATAGGAGGCGAGGCGCAACCTCGAGCATCGTGCCTATATCGCCGTCGGCATATTGCTGGCTGTCTCACTCTCATCTCCTCTCGGCCCGTTTCGAGATCGGTTGACGGACACTCCTAGCTTGTTACTAGGTCCTGACCCTGACCCTAGCTTCGTCACGTCGCCTCGCGCGTCGCGTGGAAGAGCATGTGGCAGCGGCACTCTCGCGTGGAAAACGACCGCGCTGCCGCGCAGCCAGTCATCGCTGTCCGGGCGCGGACCCGTAGGGCTGGTTGTAAGCTGGAGAGGGGTGGGTGTTGGATGATGGGGTAGGGATGAGGTAAGGATGGGGCAGGGGAGGGAGCTGGGGAGGGGAGCATGGGGGGGCGGGGTGCCGAGGAACGTCTTTTGGATCGGCTGGGGGAGGGGAGTGGTGGCGTCTTTGAGCCTACCTATGGAGAATTGATGAGAGCGGATGGGACGGGGATGGGGATGGGGATGGGATGGGATGCTACGTCGCGTGGAAGAGGGAAGGGTGCTAGGAGATTGGTGGATGGGTGTGTATGTTGGGCGTGAATGGGAAAAGAGACATGCGAATTAAGCATACGATCGAGTGTGTACACCTGTCTGTCGCTGTTTGAAGTGCTGTAGGGGTTTCTGTGCAGCTTTAGGTGAAGAGCTTCTATCTTGTTCAGATATATGAAAATGCGTCAAAGTACCCTAAAAAGTGGCGAACACACTCACACACCCACGGCAGCTTGTTCTAGTATTAGAGTACCACCTTTTGCATGCCTCACGCGTACATGGCGAGAAGGTGCAGGAAGGATTCGATGGGTGAATGAGAGAGATGGGTAAAAACCTGGGAGCTGTGTCACGTGTCAGTTGGTTGGAATCACGTGGGTCTAAGGGAAAGAGTAAACTACGTGTGCTCTTCCTTTCTTGCGAGTGCACATAGAGTCCCTTCCAACAGACAGCCTTCTCAGCTTCAAGAGTGTCGAACGACCAACGAAACTACGCGGGTTTTCGCACTCTATGGTGCGGCGTGGGAGAGGAGCAACATCTCAGGAGCCAAGCTATCATGTTGGACCGCTGTTCAATGGCGTGGAATATCGCGTAGGTTTATAAGTCTTCAGCGATGATAATGAGCATCTCCCCAAATCGTTGCAACTCTCAACCTTACCTGCTCGGTTCCACTACGTGTGCCTAGTCGAGATAGGTATCAACCTACAGTTTGAAGAAACGCTCTACACCATCATCACGACCTAGGGATAATCACCCTCCTAGGCGTCTCCCGTCCACTGCCCCACCGACAAATCCGCAATAGCTCCATAGGGTGGCAACGCTGTCTTTTTCGAAGCTACCTACACCATTGTGAACAATCATCTGCCCGTTTTGATCCTCCACACACCTCCATGCTTCTTCCTTGAAGCCGATGGTGAGCTCTCCTCCCCACTTTCCATGGACACATAAGTCTCCTCGTTTTTTGATCGTTCCAAACCCCCCTGCCCATGTCCTCTAAACATCGAGTCCAGAGATGCAGTCGCAGTATTTATACGGCCTAGACGCTCGGTCCTCCGAGTCACGCCTGTCACGTTCTCACCTGTCACGTCTCTGGATCCGACGCTGACAAGTAACTTTTCCAGGGAGGCGGGTTCGACGCTCCAGAGATATTGGTAGTACCTTGTGTGCCCGAGGGTCGACTATGGTGTAATAGCTTTGGTGAGATTGGAGTGTCGGGAGGAGTGCTATCTAGAGTGAACACGTGGTGCTCATGCATTCCGAAGCCGACATAACCCCATAAAGAAACACCAATCTATTCAAGAGCAGAAGAGATATCTGTCCAATTGACATGTTGAGAGCGAAGTTCTAGAGGAAAGAAGCCGACGGGGAAGAGCGGTCGATACTTTGGATCCCAAGCTAGGGGCGGAGCATTGTAGCTGTTGATCCTTGAGCGGCGAGAGGAGAAAAGGTAGTTTTCTATAGATTTAAGGAATTTGCGTGTAATAGCGAAACAGAGACATGTGATGTGATAGACATACATGTCCGTTTAAGCGGTGTTAGATATTGATCTGTGTCATTCTCACTAAAAGCATCATGGAATACCGGCTTCAGCAAAACTCATTGTTTACGTACACTACTACCCAAGGAGAGCAGACACACACTTGAACGGTGCATGGCGCACCCCTCGCCGAACCACAACCTTGCAGAGACACCACTAGCAGCGTGACGAAGGTATGGTACAGAGAAGGGTATCGTGCAGAAAGAGTGAAAACAAGACAACTTTTATGCCCAACCAAAGAAAATATATTAGGAAATCGGAGCTACTCATACTCGTGTCATGCCATCATACCTGAGGCTAGGAGCCTCCTATACAGAATCGGCGCCGATACATCATGACCTACCAGTCGACATTCGTGCCCAATTTCTGCGAAACGAGATCCAGATGCAGCAAGCTGA